>VWPU01018038.1:0-67981 GCA_013398955.1 Callaeas wilsoni
GGGGCGGGGCGGGGCAGCCCCTCTTCCCCCGGCGCCCCTCATGCCGCGGCCGGTCGGTGTTTCCCGCAGGGCGCGGTGAAGCGGCAGGCGCTGTACGCCTGCAGCACCTGCACGCCGCCCGGCGCCGAGCCCGCGGGGATCTGCCTGGCCTGCAGCTACGAGTGCCACGGTACCCACCGCCTCTTCGAGCTCTACACCAAGAGGTACGGGCGGGGGGGCGGGAGCGGCCATGTAGGACCCTCACAGTTCCCGTGGCTCCCGATAAACTACTGGGAATTGTTAAAAATACAAAACGCAGCGTGTTCTCACTTAATATAAACCCTGAAGCGCTACGTTTTTCTTTCCAGGAATTTCCGCTGTGACTGTGGAAATAGCAAGTTCAAAAATCTGCAGTGCAAGTTACTCCCGGTAAGTTCAGACAGGTTTCAGATATTTGGAGTCTTGGGGCGTTGGTGCCTTGCCTCAGCCAATGCTGACTCATGCGACGCCTCCAGTCTTCCCAGGAAGTTAAAAAAGGTGGGAATATTAGGGCAGGAGATAAAACTGTTGAGGGACCAAAGAAAAATGCTGGGAGGAGAAGGAACATTTGGTCCTTGTTATCCATGAGTGCAGCAGTTCTGCATCCATAGTCAGCGGGCTTCCAGAAGCAGGTTGTTGTGTTTCTGCACTAACACGTCTCGTTAGTTTTAAGCTGTTTCAGAATAACCTTTTAGGGTGCAATTTTGCACTTGCATTAAGAAAGTTTGAGGCTGTGCTGCTGTTGGAGGGACAGCTCCCTTTCCTTCTTTGTGGTGGCATTAATGCCCTAATATTTTGTCACCGGAGCCTATTGATGGGATGTTTTTTTACTGTATTAAGCTGCCTGTACTTTCATACTTGGTGGGCATTTTGAACTTGTCAAGTAGCTGGCAATCTTCTGGGAAGCAGCAGCAGAGTGCTGCTTGGCTTGCTTGCAGTGGTGCTCCCAGGATAATAACAGTCCAAACATCAAAACAGACAGTGGTTTTGTGTATGCCTATTTTGTTCTGGGAGAACTGAGATGGATCCAGAGCTAGTCAGCCCAGTTACAGAGACACCTGTGACAATTTAAAGATGTTACCGTTTCTCATTTGAGCCTATGAAATGGATCACGTGGTTGTTCCTTCTGCTTCAGTTCAGTGAAAAATCAATTGTACAGGTTAAATGATCTTCAGCATCTGTCCATTACCCTGCCTGACACCACAGTTGCCATTTGTTACAAAGGCGAGCAGACTGTTTTTCCTCTTTGCTTTTGAACTTTACATTCCTCACATGCCCTATCTGCTGCTCAGTGTAAAGCAGAGGTGTCTGGAGGATATCTTTCTTTTTGTATATTCAGGCTGATGAAAATGATGATACTTCTAGGAATTAAGGGGGAACAGAAACTGTGTTTTTACTGTCTTTTGTTTTTTACTGCGTTGTCTATTGAGACTTTTTCCCCTTTTCTCCTAGGAAAAGGGCAGGGTGAATTCAGGAAATAAATATAATGACAATTTCTACGGATTGTACTGTACATGTAAAAGACCTTATCCTGATCCTGAAGATGAGGTAAGAAATACAAAATCCAGTAGTAATCAGATACAGATGGTGTTTGTTAGCTACTGTGTAAAGGGCAGTCACTGAGCTCCTTTGCAAGGAAGATCCCACTTCAAGAAATCTTAGGTTCCATATTGGATGTCACGTGTTGTATGAAGTAATTACTTTACAATTTTTTTAACGGTAAACTGTGTTTATGCCTTAGAGACAGATGAGGAGGACAAGTCATCATTTGGACAAAATGGGGCTGCAGTTCCCTGGAGTTGCAGAGTTCCCCTGCCGACAGGGTTATCATCATCTTGAGAAATGTGGCTAGTGCAGAATAAACACATTGCATGTGTGAGGAGAGCCCAGAACCTGCTTCCCCATGCCTGTAGCAAGGCTCTGGCAAGGCTTCTGGAATGGGGAGACTCTGTCCTGTCCTGTAGCACTAGCTACAGTCCTTGATGGTAGCCAGAACGCTTTTTTTCTCTCTTTGAAATACTGAAACACAGCACTTGATTTGCACGTGCATGCTGTTGTTTGCAGTCACAGAAATCAGGTGTTTTAAAAAACAGGGAAGGCACAAGTCTTTCAAATACAAAACCCCCATTTTATTAGCTCCCCTCTCTGAAGTTCAAAGACAGCTAGACATTTCTGAAGAAATCATTCATAGTTGTTTCATAACAAAGCATGTCATACTGTACTGTATGGTGTCCAGTTAAGTTCAGTTCTGGCATCTTTCACAGACCTGATGACAGTGTGAATGAACATCAGTATCTTTCTTCTGCTGAGCTGTCTGTTCATGCATTTCTGTTTATAGGAGGAAGGATACCAGTCGTGTATTAACTTTTATCAGCTTTCTGTGACAAAGTCTTGCCCTGCTGGGAAAACTGGTTTTGTATTAATAAATGGGATTTACACAGCCTCAATCATAGGACAAATGACATGTGCTGTTGAACTTGAGGGAAGCAAACCGACTAATGAAGCACTAACTACTCATTAATGGCAGCTCCCTGTGAGGGGTGAAGAGGGAAATGCAATTCACTGAGCAGGATTTGCATGATACTGCAGTTTGAGACTTGTGAAAGATTCTGGAGGTTGCCATTAATGGTAATAATATGATTGTTCATCTAGATTCCAGATGAGATGATCCAATGCATAGTTTGTGAAGACTGGTTCCATGGAAGGGTAAGGAAACAATAAATAGCACAGGAACGAGTTGATGTTGGTTAGGTTTGTATGGTAATTCTTACTTGGGAAGTTTGCTGTAGTTCTCAAAAGAGATTATTACATGAGTTCCAAGGTATTTGTTTTCCGTTTATGCAAAGGAGCATTGAAAGTCTAATCTTACACTACTGTCCACTCCAGTTCAAAAATACTGGGAAGAGTCCTACCTTTTTGAAGGTTATCACTGCAGAATAAAGTAATAACTTTATAACTGTCTCTTTAATTAGAAAACTCAAATCAGTATAGTTGGTGAGGAAAATATTCTTACTGAGGCATGTCATCATCAACTACCTGAATATTTCTTCCTTCAAAAGAATGCCTTTTAAACTCTTAATTCCTCTAAGTAGCAAGGAAAACAGACTGTGCTGTTCATTCTTGATTTCAAACTTTGGGGAAGTCTTTTGAAAGCAGCCAAGCACTGTAGTGAGTGCCCTACTTAATGGGTAAGCATTAAGGATTCAGCCTCTTGTGCCTTGAAGGGCATAAGTGAAATTCCATGTTTGAAGTTGCAGGATCAAAGAGTAAAAAGAAGATGATTGGCTTCAATTATGGGTTCTTGTAGATAAACTTCTTTTGTATTGAAGTGCACAAATGAGGAGTGTTGTGCTGCATACTGTGAGCTTTGCAGGAATGCTTTTTCAGGAGAAAGCCACTAAGTGCTTTTAATTGCCCAGATAGTTCTCATCAGTTTATGGACAGCTTTGGGATTTAATTCTTCTCAAGTTCAGTATGTGATCAATAGGAAGACTTTACAATCTCTTACATGTAAGGAAGCAATCATAAAAAGTTATTTAGGAGTTGAAATTTGCAATGTATAAGAGGTATCTTCATCTGTCCTATTTTAGAACAGTTTAGCAGAATATTGTTTAGAAATGAGATTTCTGGATACGTGGAAGACATAAAAGACAAACAGAGAATTATTTGAGTTTTCCATGGAATTTTTTATCAGCTCTTTCCAGTCTTCAATTGTTCTGCTGATTGTTGCAAGAGTGAGTGCTTGTGCTGAAAAGGTGATGGTAGCTGGTGTTTTCCTTCCTCTGAATGTGGAGTCTCTTAATTTGCAGTGGATGCTTCACTACTGTGTGCTTGCTTCTTTCTGACAGCATCTTGGTGCAGTTCCCCCTGAAAGTGGAGACTTCCATGAAATGGTGTGCCAAGCCTGCATGAATCATTGTCCTTTCCTATGGGCTTATGCATCACAATTAGCAGGTAAAGAAAGTTAAGAGATCTGAGCCAGTATTTTGTGAGCGTGTATTTCTTATACATGATTGGTTAATGATGTAATACTGATTTTAAGTGGTTGGAGAAATGATATTCGTTAATTATACTGGAAAATCACCTTCAGCAGTGGAACGTGTGGGATGGCAGTAACTTGTGTTAAAAAAAAAGCAGTTTTCATTCTTAAGTCTTAATTCTGTGGTGCTTGCTTTTAGTTATTTTATCAAAGATGTCTAGCACAAAATGAATGAAGATTTAATACTTAAGGAAGTTAATTTCTAGACTGGATCAAAGAACTGAAGAGCCATCCTAAGGGAAGCAGTGAGACAGACAGTTCTTACAGAGGCTCTGAGCAGCAAAGAATGAATGATAGAGTGACCTGAAATGAGCATGTTTAATGTTAATCTGAGTAGGGCTGGGCTGTGCTCAGGACGCACGTTCTCTGTGGTCACAGCAGGCCTCTCTCAGCTCTGTGGACTTAAAAGAATAGATGACTTGATTTCTCTCTTGGAAGGAGCTGGTTTCTCACAGTCTCTTAAAAAATACTGCTTGTATCAATTGCTGATTGATCTCTTGTGTGCCCAGAATTTCAATGGTGTTTTCAAGGATGGCTACCTGGAGTTCTGTTCCTTCTAATGTAAATAGTACAGAACAGGGCATTTGTCTGTTTTTGGTTTTCCTCCTTCTAACCAGCTTTGACAGAGCATACATACTCAAATTTGCAATAAAAACAGAAACTTGTTTTAAATAAACAAGAGATTAGTGTAGTTAATCTGTGATGGTGTTTTTGAGCTGTGTTTGGAGAAAATGAAAAACTGATACAATCAGCAGAAAAGCATGTGACAGCTACTGAAACTGTGATGGCTAGCAAGGGGTGTCGAGAAGGACAAGCATCTTAGTAAAGAACTCTCAGACTGTGATACCCTCTTCCCTCTCCTAGGGCTTAGATTTTGGGAAGCAGAGTGTTGTAGAATAGGAGAAGCAGATAGAACATCTGTAGTGACCTGTACCTTTTCTGGTACAGTATTTTCACTTGTGGGTATGTATCTTCCAGTTCCTCCTTTGACCAAAGCGAACTCCCTTGAAGATGAAGGGATTGTCCTGAAGGTAGAGGAAAGTGAAGAGCAGAAGAAAGAAATAAAAAAAGAAACTGGGGTGGAACACCATGACACAAAGGAGGAAAAGCAACCGGAACAATTTAATGAGCCATCCACTAGCTCTGGGCCTGCCTGTCCTGAGGTAAAATGTACCTTCTTTTCTGACCTGCACATCTTCACACTGCTGATAGCTGAAGTGAAGCCCACCTCCCTCTGTACAGGCTCAGGGAAGGGGTGCTGTGCTCAGTCTGTTCCCATGTTCCCTGTCAGTCACTGACCCTTCAGACCTGCAGTCTCTGTGGAGCACAGTGTAGGCTGTGGAACACGGCTGTCAAGAGGTGTAATGTCTGTTTGCAGACCATTGCAGACAGCTACATCTGTCCCTCCTTGTCAGCCACCTGGCCACTACACTGAGGTGACTTCTGTTTGCTCTGATACATGTTGTAGCTGCACTTGCATGATGGTCCAGCTCTGATTTCTTAAATACTTAGGTTATTGCAGTAAATTTCTACAGAAATTTTGCGTGGAAATTGCTGAAACCACATCAGAATTTTCATGTGGATGTGATTGTTTATAAAAATAAATGTGTTTGAGACAAAAGAAAAATCTTGCCTAAGGAAAAGGACATACCAGAGAGAACAGGGTCTCTTTGAAGTGACGTTATGGAGCGCTGAATACTCTCATTTTAATTCAGGTAGTTACTAAGAGCGAGGAGCCAGTCTGCAAGCTGAAGGAGCTCCAAAGCAAGCCATTTGTAAAAAAAGATACTGCCACCTTTTGGCCATCGAACTGGAGGAGCAAATTATGCACTTGTGAAGACTGTTTGGTATGTATGTTCTGTTCATTACCATCACAGATGTGGGAGAGGCAGGGAGGAGCTCCCAGACAATCATTGAGGGGAAGCTTTAGGTAAAATCTGTGTAAATATTCTTAATGCTGAAACCTCCCTTCACTCCACATAAAGATTCACACTGAATCCTATGGAATTAATATAGCATGAAAGGGCTTCTAAATGTTTGTATTTTCTTTGCTGCTTAAATCCAGTATTGCTTTGGAAGTTTATGAGGAGATTCTGAAATACTGGATACAAATGTACCTTACTATTTTTATTGTTGTTATTTGTGATACTGAACACAAAAAGGATTGGGGGAGAGCACCTCCATCTTGAGAAGTTTTGTCACATAAAAGTAAGGTTTACTTTATTCTCCAGAAAATGTATTCAGAGCTTGAAGTCCAGTTCCTGACAGACGAATGTGACACTGTCTTGGCTTATGAAAATAAGGGTACCAGTGACCAAGAGACAGAGAGGAGAGATCCTTTAATGGACACCCTTAACAGCATGAACAGAGTCCAGCAAGTGGAACTCATATGTGGTAAATACGACTTCATTTTTAGAATCTGCCTTAACACACTTTAACTGAACAGTTTGCCACAAGAGATTGATATCAGGCCTTGCAAGGTGGTGTCAAACTGTATTTGAAGTAACATGCAGACAACTGTATGACAGGTTGCACATCTCAGTCAGGTTGGTCCTATCTGGCCCATCATTACAACTTTAATTTACAGTGAGACACTAGATGGTATGGGAACTTCCACCCTGTTTAACATCTTAGATGCTGTATTGATAGTGATTTATTGTAACGTGAATATTTAAACATTAATTTGAACTTCGGCTGTCTGGCTGATTTATCTTACCCCATTCTGTTGTTTGGCAATCTCCTGTTGGCTGGGGAGTGCCAGCCAGGTGTCCCCTGTAGCTGTGCTGCACAGCATAGTGACAAGGCAGTGCTGAGGTGTTCTATACCTGGAGCTGTGTTTCTCTCTTCCAGTTGGGACTCTGGCAAGGACCGTGTCCCAGTCCTGAGTTTCAGGCTAGGGCTTTCCCCCATGACCCACATGTGGTTTTGCAGGGGGAAGCTGGGAGCAGGGGCAGTCTTTTAGTTCATTGTACTAATTCACTCACTGATCTCTATACCTTTCTCTGAAATCAACCCAAACAGCCACTCACACTACATAGGTTAGTCTTATAAGTTATTAGGCTTCTCATGTTTACATTATTATTATTACTAATCTAATTCGAACCTAGGTTTGTTTGAAGTAAACCTAACAAATGACAAGAGGAAGTAGAACAAGTTGTGTTCTTGAGCCAGTGTTAAACTAAAACTGGGTATCTTACTGTTTTTGTTTTCTTTGCCTTTGCTTTGCCATCCAGAATACAATGATTTAAAGACAGAACTGACTGACTATCTCAGGAGGTTTGCAGATGAGGGAACGGTAAGGTGCAACTTCCAGAATTTGTTTGCCAGAAAATGTGTTTGAAAGAACTGTTGAGGGCTGGGTGGTGAATACCATGATGCTCTGTTGTAATGTTTTTGCCTATCTCTTGGAGTTGCTGGTATTGCAGTAGAAATCAGAAATCCCTTATTTCATTCTAGTTTAACAATTCCTTAATGACATTGTTGAGAGATAATGGGGACTTTACAGAAATCTGTCTGCAAGGTACTGAGAGCAGTTCTTACATTTAAATGAAACCTCTGTTGCTCTAGGTAAGATATTCAGGAAGAAAAGCTCTAAACTTTTATGTTTTTTCTTAGATTGAATCTAAACCTTTCGAAGAATAAGGACTGATTATGATTGTCAGTCTTGTCAGTTGTTTTCCTGCAGGAATTTGCATGCTGTTATTAAGTAACACTTGCATTTTGTTGGCTGACTTGCTGTATGGCCATTCTTGGTTAGATTGGAATGACCCTGAAGTGAGCTAGTGAAAATCTTGCTTTATGTTAAATTCTCTGATGGTAAAAGCAAGAGGTCGAAGTCATTAAAATAGCTTTGGGAGCTTTGCTCCATGTGTTTTTGTTCTGCTTTTGGGGAACTCGTTTCCCTGTTTGTATTATCTACAATAGAATTTGGGCATTAATCCTCTCCTTTGGGTGCAGCAGGAAGGCTGTACTGGGGAAATTTCAGGGTATTTGCTTTTCTGTGCTTTGTATATTATGTGTGGAGATAAAACAGGATCCTTTAATTAAGCTCTTGCACCACAACTTGGGTTTCATACTGCTTCTCCTAGGTGGTTAAAAGAGAAGACATTCAGCACTTCTTTGAAGAATTTCAGTCTCGGAAAAGGCGACGGACTAACAGGATGCAGTACTACTGTAGTTAGACTGAGAGGGTTTGGATCTGAAAGGACGACTGGGAAAACAGTGTTCACTGGCAAACAGAAAAGGCATCTTCAGTTTTTGGCTTCTCATCAAAATCCAACTGTCCAAGAAACATCATCATTTTGTCTTATACTTCCTTTATTTGTAGCACCTAAAACCTGTTCTTAACAAATCCTTGCAGTGCAGTTAGAGGGATTTCAGTGCGGATCGACTTTGCATTTCCGTGAAAGCCGGCCTTGTCTCCAGGGGAGGAGGGCTGTTAGCAGAGCGGTGTGTGCTGCTGCTGCGTGCCCTTAGCCTCTGCCCTGGTCACTGCCGGGGCCGGGGCCGGGGCTGGGGCCGGGGCTGTGCTGAGCCTGCCCGGGCTCCGCCCTGCCCTGCCCTGCCCTCGGTGGCAGGGAACGCGCTCCCGGCTTTCCTGCTCGAGTGGCTCTGTCTCGTCCCTCCGGGCTGTGCCGATCCTGGTGAGGGCCCGCAGCCCCCAGGAGGTGCCCGTTCCTGCCGGGGGCTCGGGCTCCTCGGGCCGGAGCGGGCCTGGCTGTGGCTGAGCGCAGCACTGCTGCCTGCCTGCTCGCCGCTGGGGCTGCTCACAAATGGGAAAGCAGAGCTCAGGCTCGATGCAACAGAGCGTTCTGTCTGGTTTTATACATGAAAAAAACTTATTTCTAGTATTGAACAGGGATGGTTTCAGTGGTAAAAAAACTGTCAGATGATCTTAATTCACTCATCAGAAGATACACAATAGCTAGGAGGAGGTACTAAATTACAAACTAAGCATGGGGGGGGGTTTGTTATATGCTTTGATTTTAAAAACTAGCCTACAGCAAATTCTTCTACTTTATAAATGTTGCTGAAAACACTGCAGCATCCTGGTATTTTGCTACAGTATGGAATGTTTTTTTATAACCACTGTGATAATCATGACACAGGAGATGTTTCACTGACTTTTAAGACTACACTTAGCTGCAATTAAAAATTAAGATTTTGTAAGTTTGGAGCCTAATGTAGTTAGACCCCAAAACATACATTAAAATTCTAGTTTTTGAGGATTTCTATATCATGGGGTACTATTCTGCTTCCATGTTAATGGTTTTTGAAAAGCAAAGGTAGACTTTTATCATTCTCAACTGTTTCTGACCATTTTATTTACAAACAGTAGTTTAGCATAGATGCTCAGCTGAGCAGCTTCATAGAACATAGAATATGCTGAGTTGGAAGGGACCCATCAGGATCATCGAATCCAACTCTTTGCCCTGCACAGGACACCCCAAGAGTCACACCATGTGCCTGAGAGCAGTGTCCAAACACTTCTTGAACTCAGGCAGGCTTGAGGCTGTGACCACTTCCCTGAGGAACCTGTTCCAGTGCCCAACCACCCTCTGGGTGAAAAACCTTTCCCTGATACCCAACCTAAACTCCCCCCCGACTTGCTTCAGGCCATTCCCTCGGTCCTCTCACTGGGCACCACAGAGAAGAGATCAGTGCCTGCCCCTCCTCTTCCCCTCACAGGAACTTGTAACTGCACTGGGGTCCCCCCTCAGTCTCCTCTTCTCCAGGCTGAACAGACCAAGTGACCTCAGTTGCACGCCCTTCAACGTCCTCCCGGCCCTCCTTTGGCCATTCTCAAACAGCTTGGTATCCATGTTATATTGTGGCGCGCAAAACTGTCCCCAAGACTCAAGGTGAGGCCGCCCCAGTGCAGAGCAGAGGGGGACAGTCCCCTCCTTGCAGGGCTCTCCTCTGCTGTGCCTGATGCCCCCAGGACCACGGGTGGCTCTCCTGGCTGCCAGGGCACTGCTGACTCATGCTCGACGTGTCATTGACTTGCAGGGCCCTTTCCTAGTTGCTTTTAAATTTAACTCTGGGTATTGTACATGCTCTTTTTTTGGTAGCAACTGTTACGGGAGCTGTAACTGCACATCTTACTACAATATAAAAAAATTAAAAGAACTGTTCACTGTGTACTGTCTTGTTTTCTCTCAGTGCTGCTGTAGTGTTTTGTTTCCATCCACGATCCAGGCAGGCACAGGGAGCCCAGTGCTGACCTGTTAGCCAAGCCACCAAGGTATATAGTGGGGGCTAGTCAAGCCCAGGATTCCTAGACCTTTGTTTCTACATGAGCCAGGTGTGAAACAAGGGATTGCAGTCTGTTGGCAAGTACATGTTTCCCCTGTATTGCACCTTCTGTAATTCACTGAAGGGGTGGGGAAGAGGGTACCCAAAGGCAATTGTGTCTTCCAGAGGAAATAAAAAAGCAGTGAAAGGCCCCCGTGTGCACAGAAATGCTTTATGGCCCAGCGCCAGCCTTGCTGTGCCTGAGAAAACACAGCAGTGATGGAAGGAGTGAGGAGTTCAAATGTGGAATTCCTGTAGCTCCAGTTGCAGAGCACAGGGCCAGCCCTGACCATGAGCACTGCCCAGTCTTGGCATCAGCCTGTACTGAAGCAGGGTCCACCCGAAGGGACCCAGCCCCAAGAGTCCCTCTTTCCAATGCCTAAAGTCTACCCTTAGCAAACAGACATCAGGCATTCTCTCCTCTGAGGTTGGCAGGCTTAGAAGCACTGCTGCAAAGTGACAGAAAGCCTGTAACAAAAAATGTTAAAATTGTCTAGTTTGGAAGCTCCTAGAACTCATCTTCCTCAGTGTGGGAGTGAAGGTGTCACTAATTAACATGTGGGACGACACGGTTCTCCCTGTCCTCACCCACCTGCGCTCTGTGTCAGGCTGTAACTCGCAGTATTTTGCTCTCATACATCAAAGTGAGATCAGGCAAGTGGCCAGATGACACTTCTGAACTTTAGTCGTTGCTCTGAAGCAGTGAGGCACTTGTTTCTGCGAGAGAGATGTAATGAACAGTCAGCTGAACAGTCAGCAGGAAAACTGCAACCTGGGAATGCTGGGTCCTGAACATATCTGCCCAGCTGCTCTGATGACAAAATGAACACACACTTCCTTGGATCCAGGGCTGCACCCCAAGGCCCAGCTCTGAGCAGCCCTACTGCCTTTCACAAGGCACGGCCTCAGTCAGTTAGGCTCTAGCCAGAACTCACAGAACTACTGTACTGAAATTCTTTTCATTTTTATTAACTGCCTGATCAGAGTGACGTATTTCAAATCCCTCTTTTACACTGGTTTATATATCATGTCTTTGGTGTTCACAGCATTATCATGCATCTTTTTTCCCAAAAGCCTTTTCACCTGGAGGGCACCTTTCTGTTTGTACTGCTGGGCTCCTTTCCCCGGCCCCCATCACTGCAGTCTGGAGTGAGCAGGGCAGGGTGGTGGGTGCAGCCAGGCAGCAGCAGCTCAGGGGAAGCAGCCACACAACCATGTTCTATACAAGCCATTTATTTGAAATGCCAACTATACGTAGGATAAAGTCAGTGTTACATGCTTCTCAGCAACAGTAGAAAAATAGAACCAGTGAAAACCTTTTTACAACTGTAATGGTACTCAAAAGAGAAATGTATTGTTTTACAATGCATCACACAAGACTAGAATTCAAGTTTGGAGGTACCTAAATAAAAATACTATTTTTTTTTTAAAAAACACTATGTACAATTGAAGCGTAAACAAGTTTTACAAAGTACTGGTTATGCAGGTTGTAGAAAAAACACTTGCATAGGACATGAAATCAGTTTAAGAAAGTTTTCTGAGCCTTTAGCATTGAAGGCACTTGACTTTATACCAGTAACAACACAAGGACAAGAAACAAATCCATAACACTGCCAAGGGCAGGGCTGCCTTCTGGCAGTACAGGTAATTACAGAAACCCCAAATGCGGTTTTACAAGTTTCCCTCTAAGCTGTTCCCTGCATCCAGCAGGGCTCAGCACCACCTCTACCATAGAAGCATAGAATTATTAGAACAACACTGCCTCAAACAGCATTAGTGTTCTTCAAAAAAAAAAACCCAGAAAGACAACCAAAACAACCAAACCAAAAACCCAAACAAAACACCCAACCCCCCTAGACCCCCCCAAACCCAAACCAAAGAAACCCCTAAGACATACATTTGGGACATTCCAGGACCAAAACCCAAGGCTTACAAGTACAGGTGGCCACAGCCTTAATTTTCATAAGTGAAAATCCTTAAGAACAGGAAAATACAACAAGAAACTGCCAATCAACACAGCAGTTACTAATACACAACTACAATAATTCTGTGGAACAACAAAACATTTCAAAGGAAGAATGTGTTTCAGGAATTAAGTTACTCATCCATATATTAAGGAAAAGAGGAGTTGGGTTTGGGGAAAAGGGAATAAGACCTTTTTGCATGTTGCTCACTACATGCAAGTCTGAGCTCTCTCTTTAATAAAACAAGGAGCATGAGTCTCCCTCATTCAAGAAAACAATGTTTATACTTCTATCCTCAAGCAAAATAGTCAATAATCTGTCATCTCCATCTAATTTATAGGAGGAAAAGGTGTCAATTTCCAGCCTAATCAGAAAGTGCTTCATGTAAACAAGGAGCTTCTGCACCAAAGTTTCAGTAGACAGAGAACAAGGAGTAGCAGGTAGCACAGGTACGTGTGGTGTGCGAGTGAGATGTAGGATGAACACTGGCTTCTGCATAATGCTGCCATGAAAAATGGACTCGCCCCTCTGCACATCCTAAGTAGGAAATCCTGCTCTGGAGTACAAAAATAAAGTTTCATTAATTCAAGAAATCCTTCTTTTCCACTTCAAACCAGCTGCCATTAGCTGCCATCTTCTTCCCAATTCAAAATATGCAAGTGAAAACACAGATTGTCTACATGGCCTGATTGTCTTTGTGGCCTCAGAAGGACTTGTCTTTCATTCTGCATCTACTTTTAAACACTTTATTCATTCTTTTTTTAATACTGCTCAGTTCCTGAGACTTCGGAAGCAATTTTGTATTTTAAAACACAGACATGTCCTCCCCAGAGGCATTTCTCACCAGTTTATTCCAAAGCCAAAGCATTTCATGATTTCCCTCAAAACATAACCTCAAAACTTCTCATCTTCATCAGCCACACCCCCCCAAAATTTCAAGCTTTACAGTTCTATCTGGTGATCTCAGTCTCACCTCTGCCCAAGTACACAGTGCCACATCAAACTATGATAACCAAAATAGTTTTCCTGAAGTATATCTATCAGTTTTAGGCAAAAATATTGAGAATAATCAGTTTTCTGAGGACAGCTGTAATTTTTTAGTAATTAAGCTGCCAACACACACATGATGCAAGTCCAGGGAGTTTCAGGGTTCTTGTGTGTGATGAAAGTTACTGGTTCTAGTGAGCTGGTCTCATGCTGGTGAGGACGAGACCCTCGTGTGCGGTTAGAGCTACGCAGTCAGAGAGCACCGTGCTCAGATCTTCAGAAGAAACTCAATGAGCCTCAGCCCTTTAACCTGCAGCAGCACCATCCCCCCACTGACACCTTCTTGCATTTGACAATGTTCTACACTACAGTCCCATGGAAATCCCACAGATGGGTGAATGAAGCCAGGACCACTCAGTGCCTGGACTGGGCAAAAAACAAGGTAAGAAAAAGCTGACAGAGGAAAAAAAAACAACCAACCCCCCTCACCCACAAGACACATCACCTGCACAGTTTAGCCAAGTTTCTGCTCCAATCCTACACCATGCTCTCCACGGCTGCATCTCAAAAGGAGCGCCTGCAGAACTACCACGGCAGCAGGTCTATAGATGTGTCCGCAGGAGACACAGGGTTTATTGGTTCAAAGACCCATATCTTCATTTATCTAGAAGCTATTTGGAAATGCAGTGTTCAATATATTTCAGTAACACTGTGTTGTTACCAGGCCCTACATACTTGAATGAAACACATTAGTATGTCTGCCATCAACTAAAACCGAAAGTAAAGTTGTAGCAAGATTTCTGTTAAACAGTATTAAGCACTTTGAGCTGCAGGAAACAATTCAACCTAACCTTAAAGCAGTCCTTAGGTCACATATGGGACTATAGTTTTCTGCTACAGGGAAACTCATTATAGAAACTGCATTTAAACCCCCCAAACAGGACTTTACCAGCAATCACTACTCTCCAGTGGCATCAGATCCCTATCCTGAATGCAATGAATTTGTTGTTAAAACTGCACAGTGAGTATTAAGGATGCACTTCATAACTGTAACCCTTTCCCGGTGCTCTGCTGAACCCCGCCCCAGGGGCAGGAGCCAGCCCAGATCAGCATCCTTCCCTCCTCACATCCTGTTAACAGGGCAATCTCATTACTGTGCTTTCAAAAAGCAAAGTCAGGCAATGGAGGCATAATTTAAAAGCGCCAAAGCTTCACACGTGTGGTGATCTCAAGCAGTGACTCTTCACTGGGATTCTGCTCACGGAACAGCTGCACCCCTGGAGCCAGCGCCACGTGAGGCCAGGTAAGGAACACTGAACGACGTCACTGAGAGTGAAGCCCTTTTGTAAGCACAGGCAGGAGAAAGCAAGGCCATGGGCTGCCACCTCGGCACCGCCGGGGAGGGGAACCCTCCCTCCCACGCGTTCAGGCAACAGCGAAGGTTCTATGCCTCCCTCGTCTTCCTGACAGTCCACGAGTTAGCAGGAATCCGCTCCTCTGGTCTTTGCCTACCCACGGATGAGCAGCTGGAAGAACAAGTAATTACTGTAATTTTTACAGTATTTCTAGATTTATTTCTAAATGGGCAAATCAAGAATTCTAGTCTGTCTCGTAAGTGCTTCCTGCTTCCAGGTGATCACGGAGTCCTCCATGGTCACAGCCGAAACAGAAGTAAACAGACTCAAACTGTCATATTCCAGTGAATTTCTCAGGAATTTGGATTCCTAAATATCCCTCTGGATTCTTAAAACCCCAAATATAACTCTTGAAGTGGGTTTGCTATGTATATAAAGATAAGACCAGCTGCCAGAACTTTTCAAACAAAATATTAGACTGGATTCTTGCCACAGTCGTAAAATTCAGGAAGATTTCAATCTCAAGAAACAAACAAAAAAAAATCTAACTAAAAACGTAGGTTTTTTGATGTGCTGTTCTTTGGAATTCCTATAATTAAAAAATAAACACATTGTTATTATCTCATAAGAAAATACATTTCATAATGTGCAACCCAATGCACATAGGGAATTGGCATGTGAAAGGGTAAATGCAAAAGTATGAAAATACAGTCCTTTAAATGTGACATTAAAGTTTAACATATTAGTACAAAACTAATACACTAAAATAGATGTACAGGTGCAAAAGGCTACCAGGTTGTAGAAAAAAGGTACCAGTTTCTCTTTTTTTAAAAGACTTAATTAAATCTGCTCCAAAAAAAAATTGCAACAAAATAAAACCAGAAGCAGCATTAAAACCAAACTGATAACATGCTGTCTCTAATAAAGCAATGTATGTACAAAAGAAGTGAGCAAAGCTGAATTTTTCTGCTGGCATGAAAGAATTTCTCTGACAGAAGTCAGGCCAAAAGTTGCAAGGAATGGGATGTTTACAACTCTTAGGCACAGAGAAATAGTGGAGGTTGCTTTCATAGGGCAGATTTTTTGTACAAGAAGTCTGGTTTGTTTGGAGACCTCCTGCCTCTGCTTACTCCATCTTCCCTTTCCAAATCTGCATTTCTCTGTGCTCCGTGTTCCAATGGCTCATCATCTGCCAGTCTCCTACTGGGTCTCTCTTCTGGCATGTCAGAGTTGTATGCAGAGAGGGAAGGTCTGTTGGAGGTTAGCCCATAGGTTAAATCTGTTTCCATTTTTGTTCTTCCCCTGACATGAACAGGGCCATTCCCAGCACTTTCCTGGGTAGCCAGTGCCAAGTCCAGTCGCTGGGGAGGTTGTTCTAAGACATCGAGGTGTATTGGCTCATTCTTTTGCCTGTGTTGATGCCCATCTTGCGAGAGCAGGTATTCCCTCCTAGAATCCTCTTGCTTTTTAGGAGATATCTGGGAAGGTAGGTAAGCTGACTTTAAGCCACTTGGTGATGCCTTATTGTGGCTGTACAAATCTGGGCCAAAATAAATGCCTTGTGAAGGCGAAGGACTGTGCCTGTTGGGTGCTGGAGTAGAGGGTCTGCATGCAGCATTAGAGAAGTCATAGAAGTCAGGATATTCCTGCGGATTTTCTCGAGCATCTATTTTTTGCTCTATTGCATGTTTTTTCCGAGAAGTAGGCATGTGTCTGTTCTGAATACATGAAATGTGCTGGGGTGGGCCGGGCCCTACCTCTGTAACCGCCTGGCTGAGCTCGGTGTCCACCGTGAGCTCTGGTAATCTTCTGTCTTTCAAGGACATTGCTGACACACCCATTGCGATGTCTGGCATCAGTTCATTTAGCAAGGGCTGAGTACACTGGAAAAGAAAAGAAATTGGTCCATGGAAACAAAGACAAGAGCTAAACACAAACTGTATTTAGGATGGTTTTTGTAATTCACAATGGCATTTTCTTAATCTACTTTAGTCTTGCCAACTTCAGCCTGCAAGTTTCCTGCACTGTTTAAAGAACACATCTATCCACCAACCTTCACCTTCCTGCTTCTTTCCTCCATGAAGCTGTTGTGCCACTATTACAGCTCCTCTTAAACGCATCCTGCCTTGAACACGCAGTAAAGGACACTGTACTGCCTAACTTGTTAAAGGCAGGCCTGCTTTAAGGCACTTACAACTATCGAACCAAACAAAGTACTTGGTGCAGAATGTAATAAATGGTTTGGTGCAGAGCCTAACAAATGGTTTGTCACAGCACACAGTTCCAGTGCAGGGAAGCCACAACATACGTGTGTCACCACTATAGACAAAACCTTTCTGCTTGTATTCCCCGTTTTAAAGTAAGTAAACTGCAGACACATGTGTGTGCAGGACAGCCTCAGGGCTTGGGGGAGCATCAGTTACAGGGCTGACTAGATCCACAGAGTACATGGAAGTTATTGCATGGCATTCTTCTCACCTACCCCATGCTTGCCTCAGTGCAGAATTGCTCATATTACAGCCTTCCAGACAGAAAAGTGAGAATTTCTACTTATATTTATCATTTCTCATGAAAGCAACTTTAGTAATCATTGATTAATAGCAACTCACAAATTGCAGAAAGACTACAAAACATAAATATCACCTATATTAAGCCTATGCTCCCCCTTCCATTACTTATAGACATGTTCTAGCAGAAATATTTCTGATATGAAAAAGTTTACTATGTATTTTCCTTAGAGAAGTCAGTATTGATCAAAGGAGAGTGACATGCTACAAACCCCACCTTTGAACAATGACACACATTTCTAATATGAAGTTATATATTTTATTCTAAAATAGAAAAAGTGCAATATATTTAAGACAATTGCTAATGCAAAGAAAATAAAATCCCTTTTTCCAATCAGAATTCAAGGATCAAATCTGCATCTAATGTGCCACAACTATGCACTGACAGTTTTTTCGCTGCAGAAATAAATTATCAAATTCTTCATTTAGCACTTCCTGTATTTCACAAAGCTATGTCTTTACTGGGTATCTTATAGTTCATTGTTTTTATTGCATCATATTGTAGTTCAGCAAGTATAATGACTGCATTTAAATGCTGTGACAAACCCCTTTGTATCAGCAATTACCAATATCTGCTTCTCCCTTTTCAAACACTCCTCAGCTGTAAAGCTTTCGTACTTTTCACGTGTATAAAGGCAACCTGTTTTAACTTCAGACTACTTACCTGTGAATAGCCAAGATATCTCCACTAGTTTTGTCTGTGAATTACAGCGTGCAGTACACTACTGAAGTTGGCTTCTGCCTTGTTTTAGTGTAGAGCAAACTACATTTGCCACACACGGGGCAGCTGAGGTCACTTGGTCTGTTCAGCCTGGAGGAGACTGAGGGGAGACCCACTGCAGTTACAACTTCCTATGAGAGGAAGAGGAGGGGCAGACACTGATCTCTTCTCTGTGGTGACAGTGACAGGACCCAAGGGAATGGCCTGAAGTTGTGTCAGGGGAGGTTTAGATTGGATATTAGAAAAAGGTTCTTCACCCAGAGGGTGGCTGGGCACTGGAACAGACCCTGCGGGTCCCTTCCAACTCAGGATATTCTGTGATTCTATGACTTCAGAAGATTCCTGAGTGCCATTTGCCCCTTCAGTAGTGCTCTGCCCCTGGAATATTCATTCTCCCAGGGATTAGGGAATGCCTTTGGGATAGAGAATGCTGACAGAGAGCTCGGCAGAAAAACCTCCTAACCAACGAAGATGCTCTTTTTATTTAACAAAGCCAAGTTACTTCATCATAAGAATTCTCTCCAGCTCCTTCGATGAGGTACTTTGAGTGGCAAAGAAATAGGCAGAAGAGGAGAAATCACAACACTTCCTACCTGTTTCTCAGCTGCCATCACTGCTGCTGCCGCGGCCACGGTTTGCCGCCCCAGAGCCGCAGTGTTGGTGCAGTCGGGAGGCGCTGCCTTCACGCTGGGCAGGTAGACGGGCGGCGCGGCTTTGGGGGCGGTCCGCGAGTGGAACAGCGAGTGGTTACACGGGTAAGAAAAGGAACGGGAGGGATGTTGACTTGGCACCCTTTGTTTCCAGCCCACTTTGAACTGGTTATGAATAGGAGTTGCTGGTGGGTGGTACGGAGGTGGAGGAGGGGGCAATGGTGGATGGAAGGCCACGAAAGAGTCCAGTTCTGTAAACATGGTTTCTGCAGTGGGAGTGCTGTTGACACGACATCGTCCAGACTGTCTCACTGTCAGCAGTGGGCTTTCATCCCCAAATCGCTCATCAGGAAAGAATTTGTGAGGATTCTGCAAAGGTAAAAAACCCACCATGTAACAAGACAAAGTAGGGAGCCATTTAGAAAAATCTCCTGAACTAACACTCAGACACATGCTAATACTGTAACTGCCTGGCTGTGCTGCATACAAGCTAACCAACACTCAAGGTGACTACAGCTACCGTGCAAAATAAATTGGGTTTTTTTTTAAAATAAGAAGCATCATATTCACTGTAAGTTGACCAACAACTGCATTTGCTTTAGCACCAGTGTATAAAGAGGTATTTTCAGTTTCCCAGTCCTGACATGTACTGTGCAGACTTACAGTATTAGTTACCACTTCTTCTCCTCTCTGATTTAAGTAATAATCTAGGTTTCAAGTTGTGGTTCTACTGTTCTCAACAACTCGCTCTTTAGCAGTTTTATTTTGTCCCCAAAATCTGTGTCAGCAAGAGCCTCCTGAATGGCAATGACTCTTGAGAAGACTATTTACACATTGCACTTACAGCTTTATAAAATCACATACATCAAATGCAACTGGCGTTTGCACCTGGACAGCCACGCAGGCATTTCAAAGCACCTGTGCACATTCATGTGTACACAGCAAGTACTCCTACTGCAGAGTACACAGTCAAGTCCCTTCACGGTCTTACACAGCCATTCTGCATACCTGCAGGAGCTCAGCAGCAGCATCAGACAGCCCGAATTCCCGCAGCACACGGATCTGGATCTCGTAACTGACGGTGGCGCCTTCCCCACAGTTCAGAGCGTAGGCTCTCTGCACCTGCTCGGTGTGGCGCAGCTCCTGCAGCCGCTTGATCATCTCTTTCACAACCAGGAGACTGGGAACTGGAGGGATAACAGACAATGGGGTAGGGGTAAGAGAGATTCCTTTTTTTCAACTGTGAGACACTAAGTTCGATTGCAATGCTTAGATTCATTCTGAATGAAAAATCTAACATCAGGCTGCCTTGGCTTTTTTTTTTTTAAAGAAGCATTCTGCCAAGAACTGTTCAACTTACACATGTTCCATGGAGCATCATTAAGCCACATGGGATAACACACATCATACAAATGATAAAAACATACACCACTTCTCCAGCTTCTGCTAGAATGAGCCACAAATAGAGCCCTCTTTGTAAACCCCTCACGATGCAGGAATTCCATGATTTGAGGTGGGGGCAGGATATCTTAAATAACAACTGAATGTTCCCTCCTGAATTGTACAGGCCAAGAATTCATTGATTTTTTTGGCATACACTTCATACTTCTAACGCAGTTCTATAATCACAAGACCATAACACCAGTATGTAACTAGAGAAAGAGCATTTTACAAAAGTTACACAAACTGTAAGCCAACAAAAACCTGTTAAAATTATGTTGTTTTATGCAGTCATATTGAAATAATTTTTTAAAAACCATTCCAAAAGAAAGTCATGTATAATTTTGGGTATTTATCCTGTTGCAGAACTTTCTCATGCCACTTCTTACTGCTGTTTGATGATGAATGATATTGCTCTGTGGTGTTTCTGTCCTAAGGAAAATGTGCATATAAATAGAGAAGACAAATCCAGATGTCTGAGTGTGTAAGTCCTGGCGTCTGATCCTTCACCAGCTTTACAAGTGTTATGTATTACCATGACCAGATGTCCGTAATGAAAGCTCATAAAAATTAAACAGATCATACAGCAAGAACAGTGTGAAAAGACATTTGCATTACAGAGAAGGAGAAAATCCAACACCACACAACTACAACTGGTCCCAATTTCACAAAGTTTACATTAGTACATGAAGGAGAAGTATATGTAGTGCAAAATATGCCCCCTCCTCAATGGAGTTCTTGTACTAGGAGGGGAGGGAAGGAACCCATTCTAACCAGTCTTCAAGGCTTGTAAATAAATCTTCCATGCTACCCTCCACACACTTAAATTCGTCTGAAAAATCCTGATTTAGTAGCCAGATGTTTAGCTACATCCAGCATTTTGCTAATACCTGAAGAAGAGGATTTAAGAGAAGTCTGAAGAAGTTCTCCAAACTAGTACGCATAAGAATAATATAAGGTTTCCGTTAAAAAGTACTGTCTTCTCAAACTCTGGTTTGTTTTTGTTTTTTTTTTAAAACTATTACTCATGTGAAACACATGGAAGAAAGATTATGTATATAAAAAATACAATTCTCTCGGTTGCAAGATTTCTAATTCAGACTGAAACTGTAAAATACGTAATGAAACCCAATCACTTGCAGACCCTGGCCTCAAGTTAGAACAGGCTTCAGTTGAACTCATTTTACAATAGTGCTGCAGAAAGAGCACTAAACACGCTGCCAGCAGATTTGTGCAAATACAGTCCTCAGGCAGTGGGTCCACGGAGAAGCCAGGGACAGACGGAGAACAGCCGAGCTGTGAAGCACCCCCTGTTCTGAGCCTGGACCCGAGGGCCACAGAGGTGATGCTGCCCAGCTCTCTCCCCAGCACTCCCTGTGCTCCATCTTTGCTTCAGGATGGATTCCTGTACAAGTTAGAGTTTGGGACAGGCTTTAATCTCCTTAAATTAACTGGGCCCCATCTGCCCATTCTAGCAAAAACGCATTGACAAAACATTCAATTCTTTTGTTTAATTACAGGACTAAGCAACGCAGACAGTTGCCAGGACACAATTCCT
Source organism: Callaeas wilsoni (assembly GCA_013398955.1). Classification (NCBI taxonomy): domain Eukaryota; kingdom Metazoa; phylum Chordata; class Aves; order Passeriformes; family Callaeidae; genus Callaeas; species Callaeas wilsoni. The sequence continues at coordinate 21,594 of VWPU01018038.1, forward strand.
GTGCTCCAACTACTGGCCAGGCTCAGAGCTCTTATCTATGTTCCAATCAAAGGACTGGCAATAACTCCTGCCTATTAAATTGTACAGAACCAAGCTGCAGGGGAATTTCAGAATGGTCAAGATGTCTCACGCTTGCCAACAGAGCCAGTTTTTTTAAGAACATGAGAACTTTGACAAAACACTGAAGACCTCTGAGAACCTGTTGCTACTCTCAACTTCTTTGGAAATGAAGATAGGACTTTGATAACACTTTGTTCAATCTTATATGAAACACTTAATATTCAATTCATGGTAAATATATTTATGCTTTTCTGGGGAGGGAAGTACAACTACTATAATGCACTGCTGAGATGCCACAGTTTTGCTGAGAACTCCAAATTTCTAAACAAACAATTGGTACTTTCATCAAATTTTTCAAACAGAAGTCTTCAGAAGCTCCTTTTAGGCTCTATCAAGTTTCTTCCCAGACCACAAGAAGCAAACAGATCAAAACCATTCTACAAATTTTCCTATAAATCTTATAACTAAAGAGTGTTTCAAATCTTCCTAACATTTCAAATTAAATTCTCTTGCAGCAATTTCAATCCATTACTTTTGTCCTGGATCTAGCATCTGCAGGAATAGTTTATCTACTTCCTTTCAACATAGTTGACTGAAGAGTGTCATAACAGATACACAAAGAGCTTATAAAATGTGGATTACCATAGGCACAGCATTTTCCACTTCCTTCACTGAATTAAAATTTAATCTTGGTCATTTAGCTATCTAATCCTGCCCTCCAAAACATCCACTGACCCTTCTGACTTGTCATCAGTTGCAAGTTTTGCCAGTGTATTTTCTATGCACCCTGAGTATTAATGGGACAGGGGAAAGGCAGGAAGAGCTAGAGGCTTTAGGAACCCCACTAGATACACTCTTCCAGTCTGACACCGAAAGATCGTATGCATAAATGACAAAATATATTTAGTATATATTTTCCTGGCTTGCCTATGGGCAATGTCACACCAATCATCCTGAAGTCAAGAGAGGCCATATTTACTTGAACCTATAAAAATGTACTCTGACACATTCTTCCACAAGGAATTAAGTTGGCTTGGCTTCAAAGCTAAAGTGGATTTGGTAAATTGAAGTAAATGTGTTTTGAGTGCCTACTTCCAGTACTTTTTCGGCATACTGAATTCAGCTGATTTCCTTACAAGTTATGTTCTTTGGCTTTTGATTTTTTAAAGAAATTTTCCAGACTCACAGATCTTACCTATATTGGACAAAAACAGAGAAACTTGTAGAAAACTGAGAACCCTGTAGAAAATTCTGAGAATAGAGAGCCAGGCTCCAGCAAGTGTTCTACTGTGTTTAAGCAGTCCAAGGGTTTTGTTCTCTAACTAGCTACTCTGCCATCCAAAACCAGTTAATGTCTTCATGACAGACCAAAGCAAAAGGACTATTCCTGGTGCAGAACTACTCTCCAAGGAAATGATGAAGTTCAATAACTGACACTCTCTCCCCAGGCCCAAGCCCCCACACACTCCCAGGAGATCACTCGGCACGGGAAGCCATCAGCAGCTTACCTGGGATCTCGTTGGCTATAACGGAGGGAGGACTGGTCTGGTTAGTGCTGACTTGCTGGTGGGTGATCACGTGGCAGCACTGCGGCACCGCGTTGTTCACCATGTACAGCGTGTCGGGCACGTTGGACATTCGCACCATCCGCAAGCGAACGAGGTCGGTTTGCTCCACCATCATCTCATCCAGCACTGACTGCAACGACAGCCGCCAGAGCCTCGTGAAGGCACTGCACACCCCCACCGCCACTGCTGCAAGCACAGCCCCACGACAAGGCCAGCCATGTCTACACCGTAGTAACTTTCTCAGGTCACAAGCGACATTTGGCTTTTCATCAACATTTTCTATTCCATTTTCCTGTCATGGCCATAGCCGAGTTTCAGAGCTAAGAGCAGGCAAGCGAATAGTTCGGGAAGGATGCTTTGCTTATTTTAACCTGTCAGATCAGAACTGACCTTCTCGAGGCCAGATCCTCTGGACTTAAGACAATTACTGCCTATGACTTTCAACCTTCTGTGCCATTGAGTAGAAGGCACTAGTCTCAAAATGAAATATGTTTCCCTCAGACATCTTAAAGAATAGAAAAGGATTTATGCCTATCCTTTGAAGATTCTTACTTAAGATCAAATGAATTTATTTAAAAAAAATGGGAGACTAGTAGAGGAGTCTAAGAGGAGTCTAAAGAGGAGTCTAAAAAAGAAAAAACCCTAAAATCACCCATTCACAATTTTTTCATTTTACAATAATTAAATTATCAGCAGGAGGAGTAAAGTTAACAGAGACTACGTATGAGAGTCCTCCTTCTAAGGTTGAAAAGCCAATAATGCTTTAAAAAATATTAACTGCATAATATGAAACCAATACTACCAAGCAAGAATCCTGACAGGAGTGTGTGGGGTGTTAGAATGCACTTTTTACTTTGGATAACTACTAAAGCACTCCCACAGCATATAACTGAAAACTAAGAGTCAAAACTTTTATCATATTTTTGTTAGTTTTAGCAACCCAGGATACAAAGAGAACATTTTAACCAGCTAGTCTTCCTTTGCTGTTTTAGTGCCACTTGGTGCTCTCTAACTGCTGTGCCCAAAATGCAAAGCAGTTTTATTTCTTCCCTTCCCTCACAGAGGACATCAACGACGACTCATAGAAAATATTTTTTATCCTTGGCACAGGGCAAAAGCTCCAAATTCACCAGAGCAGTGGTCAGTCTGTAGGTGATATGGATGTACACAGCTTCACCTACCCCTCCTGTTCTGCTGTCAGGTGCACTGCTGGGACTCACAGGCTCTCAGCTCAAGTCAGAGCCACCTGAAGTGGTGGCATTAGTCAGTGACACAAAAGGCTCCCATTCTGTCAAGCACAACGTGGCACATTCCTGCCCCACACAGCACCATCTCCTCCCTGCCACCAAACGTCACCACCAGAGATGCTACAAGATCTTCAGCTTGACAGTGCTCATGCAAGAAATTAAATAGGGAAGCGACTGCCTGAGAGGGAAACCAAGGACTTCATTCAACTTGGACACAGGATATTTATTCCATTTTGCGGAGGATCGCAAGATTTTGGGTATGTTCTGATTCAAACAAGAAGATGAAATATCAGTCCTCTGCCGAGTGGAATAGCAGTTCCCCACCCAGCTCTGGTGAGAGCTGGGGAGCCTGAAAGAGCTGGCACCAAGGTTGCTGACTAGCTGCAGACTGGGACTCTCAGGCTCTCACCTTGCCATCCGCCTGCCAGGAGGGCTGCCGAGGAGCTGGGCCGGCAAACTGGCTGGAAACCAGGGAGGTTTCCCTCAGAACGCTGCTTTGTTTCCGGTGCAATTTCATCAAGATCTGTCTCGCAAACATTTCAATTTCGACAAAAAAAATTTTGTTGAAATTTTTCTGACCCGTTCTAGAGACTTGAGCCTGATGATCAATCTTGTAAGTCTTGTTAAACTGAAAATGTTAGTATTTTAGGCCAGTACATGTAAAGAGACACAAAACATACCAAATCTTTCCCTGTTTACAGAACCCCCGATGACTGCAATCTGAGAACAGTCAAGTGTTGCTGATATTACCTTAGCCTCCTCCACATATGGCGAGAACAGTCTTGGCCGCACATATATTCCAGCATTTTTTTGCCGCAGCCAGGCATTTGACTTTCCACCTTCTGAAGTTGGTAGCATGTCTGAAGGAGGAGTACTAATCAGGCCTCTCTTCATCTTTAAGAATCAAGAAAGAGTTTTATGTTTTTTTAAATATTAATATGGTAAAAACTTGCAATAAATGCATTTTTTACACCGAATCCTTACACCACTGATTTTTCTTTAGCCTTCTGGTAGATTTAAAGAACACAAAATCTAACCAGAAAAAGCGTTATACATCTATTACTCTCAATGACAATATTTTCGAAGTTAATCCTTAAAATAAACAAACAAAACCGACACCCACCAAAGCAAAAAAACCCTCACACCTGAACACTGTAACATGTGAAGTACAAAGAACCCAGAGATGGTATTTGTATGAGACTACTGACTTACTGCATCACTCAGTACTTCACTATTCATAGGTAAGATGTGCTCAATGCGAACAAAAGGTAAAAGTGGAGACAGGATCTCCCTCAGCTCTTCAATGTCAAGATCTCTCCTCTTCACACCTCTTTTATTCACACTGTGAGCAGTACCACTGAGTAAATTAGGCTCTGTGGGAAGGAACAAGACATGCTAAGTTTTCATCAGAAAGTTTAAAGAGGGTAGCAGGAGGTACAGGACTTACAGGAAGTTATAGAAAAGGAAGGAAAATCCTCATTTTATATCAATAGCACTCATCAGCACTGTTCCACAAAACTAACAACTGAACATGGCACTTGGTGCTATGGTCTAGTTGACAGGGTGGTGGATTGGTCAAAGGTTGGACTCCATGGTCCTAGAGGTTTTTTCCAACCTAAATGATTCTGTGATTCTACGTCATGCCTTAAAATCGTTTATGAAGCATCCAGAGAGACAGGTTCCATTTATACCGGCACGGGTCATTTGCACAGCTGCCAGTTTCAAAGTGTAAGCCAGGCTGAAAATACAAACACAGCATTTGCAATAAACATTTGGAAAGCTCTAGTAAGAGCTATGCTATGAAAGCATCTGTACCTCCCTGCTAGCAGCTCCCTCAAGGACTCTATCCTGTAGCTCCTCTGCCTTTCCCCAGGAGTTTTCAAAGATACTTTCTACAAATTAATGTCTGAAGAGTCCTCAGGGATACATTATTCTAGCTTCCTTGTGCAACCCACCCCAGTTCCACGATGTCAAGCCCACTGAAGCTGCTTTCATGGACACAGGACACCTATTTGTAACAGAGGTGGTGTCTTCCTGGAGACAGCAAGTTGACCACATAGCCCACATGTGTATTTTAGGTATTGTGCCCAACCTGAATTTGACTAGCTTCCCTCTTTGAGGAAACCTGTCAAACACACCCACCTTCCCTCAGTACACACAGCTCAAGTTTTAGCCACAGCTCATTACATTCTCTAATGCTTTGTGGTGTTTTAGTGACACCATCACACATTCAGAGCTGCAATGTAAGGAGTGCCACTGAGGAATTTAGATTAAATTACTAGGCTAAATCTGGCCCTAATCTGACAGAATCTGGCGTTGCTATTATTTCTGCTTTTGCTTATTGTGTTATCTGATGATCCCAGATAAGAGAAATGAGCTATTTACTTAATGAATGCCAGAGAAAAAAGCTGTGCAGTGATCCCAAAGGAGCAGCTTCTGCCCCAGCCCAGGTCTGTTATTTTTTAACTGGCTCCATTATGTTGCAACATGCACTAGGACAAAGACTTGGAAAATCTTGTTTTGAAAATAGGTTAATACTTACTCAGGTCGACAGAAGCACATCCTTTAATTTTTTGTTACATGTCATAAAACATGTCCATGACAAAGCAGCTGTATTGCAAGCAGTAACAGTGGATTTCAAAAGCATGGCCAGCCCTCCTAAGACAGTAGTTACACCAGTATACTCTGTTTTGACTCAGGCAGGTTCTTCCCTTTCTGTTCATCTTGTGGCACTATGAACTACAAGATCCTTGCATTTGTTATTTGGGACATACATGTTTAACCTACTTCCCATACCCAATATGTGTAAGATTACCCTTGAAGTTATCAGTGTAGCAATAATGTGCATCTAGGCTCATAAAATACATGTACTTTGGGGAAAACACTGGTGCCACTTTTTGGTTGGTTTGTTTCTCATTACCACGGATTCCTGTCAGAGAGACACACTCCAACTGAAGTGACAGGGTGACACAATAAACTAAGAGTAAGACCACTGTGAAAAGCCTGCATAAGAAGATACTGCAGGGGGTTTTTGTTTGATTAATTAGTTACAAGAAAAATAATTCTGAGACAACAGGAAACCAACCAGACTTCAAAATCAGACAATCATAGAGGTTGAAAGGACCTCTAAAGTGTGGTTCAGTCACAACCAATGCCCTCTTCCCACACCTCCCCAGGTAAGGTACAGCACACTGCTCTTCACTGCATGCAGTTGGGATGTGAATACCTCCAAGGATGGAGATCCCACAACTTATCTGGGCAACCTGTGCCAGTGTCTGACCATCTTCACAGTTTCTTGTATTTCAGTTAATGCCTCGTTGCCTCTCATCTTGTCCCAGGTGCCAAGAGAAAAGCACTGCTCTATTTTCTTAGCTTCCTGCCATTAGATATTTATAGACTCTGGTAAGATCCCCTCTAACTGTTTTCTTCTTCAGGCTAAACCATCTCCTTTAGAATGCTGTGTTCTCATTTTTTAGATAATAAAACCTTTAAAGAAAGCAAGAGCATTTGCTTTGTTTTGACTATACTATGGACAAAGTGGACTGAATTTCCCTAAGTTACAGATGACTCACAAAATAGAACTGCCATAAATCTTGGTTTATTTGTTTAGTACTGCATGGTTGAAAGGATCCTCACCTCGATCTGCTATCCTCTTCATCAACTGGTGCTCTCCCCATTTAATCAGATATTTAAGAATATCTTGTTCACTTGCCTGTAGAAAGATAAAGTCAGTAATCTGTATATGCTTAACACCACATGCACACATACAAAAGAAAAAAAAAAATCACAGATCTTTTACAGTTCTAAGGAAACACAGTTGTACCAAAGCATGAAGTATTTGCACTTTATGATCTGCTTACCACTTTCTCCTAATATTTTAAGCTGTACTACAGGTATATCACCATCATAATTTCTAGATTCATATTACTTACTGAATCCCTAGGAAGAGGAAGAAGTTTTCTACAGAAGGAAAATTTTTATTTAGTACGGAAACTTACAGGTATAAAGTTTCAATTACTAAATTTAATTAAAGGGGGCAATTCTACCTCTGTGTGTTTCGAGCTTTTGTTTAACATTACAAATTCAGCATCTGCTGGCCTGGAAAATGATGAAAATAATCAACCCTATTAAATTATAATCTATGTGAAAAGAAAAATTTTCAGTAATACTATAATTAAAACAACTTTTTTTTGCTCATACCTATATACAAATGGTGACCACTCAACATTCTTACAGAAAAAAATCATATACTGAAAAATTTATCTATGTAATTTCTTAACTAGGGCAGGAAATTTATTCATAAGTTAAGTTCTCAAGGAGGATCAACAGTATTGTTAACTGTAATTTCTGAAATGTTTCAAGTAAACAAAACTTAAAAAAAACCACTTTAAATAATTTCTAGCACTTAATCCTTTATAAAAAAGTAAGATCGAAATTAATGCAGTTAAAAAAAAAAATCTAGTAATCTTTAAGTTAAAAAAAGGGTGGTCATCATTATAAAGCTATCTCCCCTGAAAAGAAATGGCAGCAAAAATCCAGAATCTTTCTATTGGCCAGTACGGTTCTCTCTCCCTAAAACCACACAGCCACTGAAGGCAAGTCACAAAAAATAAAAAAAAATTGTCACAGAAGGTATTTTTCTCTCTCCACAAAAATAAATTGAGTTTTCTGAACCATTTCTAGTTTATCAGCTCCTGCTGCCCCAAATTAGTATGTGTGTTATTACAGCAAAACTACCCCCACCACGTGATTTTTTAAATCTCTTAAACAGGCAAGGCAAATGTTAGGTTCAGAAATACTTTGTTTAATATAATTTGCATCCATTTATAAACTATTATTAGACTTCTAAGCAACAACATATACCACATTTGGGTTGTGTTACAAGCCAAGAACAAAACAATTTTCTTAATCACTACTTCCATTTCATTTTTTTACATATTATAGAAGGAGTGCTCAGCGTGTCCAAGCTCTCTTCAGCCTACAATTTACAATCAACTACTCCCAAGCATTTCCTAGTAAAGGTACAATACAAACTGCTTCTAGCAGCTGTATTCTGCATTGCAGGTTACCTGTAAATAGTCCGACTGAATAGCTGTGAGCAGGTGGTCCTTGCTGAGTTCATAGAAGACCTCTGAAGTCATGACCTGGGTAAACTCCTCACAGAGGAAATGTAGTGCTTGACGATGTACCCACTTGGAACCGTATGGCTGAGAGCTCCACTTCAGAATGGCAATTAAGGTGTCCAGTGAGATGCTCTCAGCAATAATATCTTCACAGCCTATGAAACAAGGGCAACAATCAATGATCTTGTTACAGAGGCACTTTGATCCTCAAGGAATAATACATGTGGCTAAATCTGTAATACAAAGGGTTATATACTCCCAGTGAGAGTAAAGGCAGGTGCCCTACAGACCAAGGTTGAAAACAAGGTTATATTTTGACTGAAAGTACAATAATTTTAACAGTGGCTTAGGATTCCAACTATACAGTTATTTACTTTTTAAAGGCACATGAAGCATCATGGCTGCTGGCATGCCTAGATAAACAACTGCAAAGCTAGTTCGACATAACCAGAACCCCCTGTGGTTATCTGAGTGTTTAACACATTTTATCATTGCAAATTTGAATTTGAGTCACTGTTGTTTGCAGCAGACTCATAGAAACCTACGAACTGTAACAAAGGTGGGATTTTGCTCATGGACTCTCCTGAGACAGACCATGCAGAGGAGCAGAAACACAAGCTGTAACAGTGTTGGTACTCAGCTACTCGGTACAGGATGAGGGCAGCAAAGCATCATTTTCTGACTGGCAGAGAAGGCAGGAAGCAGTGGATGGCTGCTCCAGGCCACCACCATGGCCTCAGTATCCAGCAAGACACAGAGGGTGCCAGGACAGGGAGCACCTCCTCTGACACGGAAGCAGAAGGGAGGCAGACTTATGGAGAGTCTGCTACAGTTTCTTCCTACCAGTGCTTTATTAAGATTTACTCTTTCACAGGGTACCTGTCTTCTGAAGGAGAGAGAGGATAGTTAAAACTCCTGAAGGGAAATGGAGCAGATTTGGAAGAAAGGAGGGAAGACGTACTGTGGGAGGGCTGAAAACATGGGTACTTGGGGCTACAGAGTTAAGACAGATGGTACCACCACATTGATAACTTCAAGTCTCCAACAGCACTTTGTTGATTTCATTTGTACATCTAGCTTAGCACAAAGACAGCAATTTAAAGAAAAAAATTCTCAGAATTATACATTCCAGTCTCAACCCACTACGGCCACAAAATTACAGCTGTGCTTATGCCTGAGGTCCCCAGACAGTTCAGAGCTACATGTTTACACTGCAATTTTACTTCTGATGCATCATCATTTTTCTCTCAGTTTCAAAGATATTTAAAAACTAAGCTTTGTTGTTTAGGGATGTGTATCGCATTACTGAGTTCTGGAACTAAGCTGAATAAAAAAGTGTTCAGCACAGTAATCTCGACCCTAGCCAAGACAAAGATAGGACTCCTGATGCTACATATTTTTGCACTGGCTGCATACATGTAAAATGCACTAGCAACAATTAATAGAAATCAAACGAAAATCTTACTTTTCTACATAGGAAAGCATACAGAATATACAGTGTTCATTCCATTTCCATTGTAACTAATAATGTGAAAGATATGTTTTTAAGGAGTAGGTAGTAACAAGTGAACACGTTTCTTCAAGGAGGGGGGAATTTGTCAAAGGAGCTACTACTTAGAAGTAAAGTCACTAAAAGGGAAACTTAAGCAGGAGGGTTAATAAGGTAGTAGAAAGCAACAGTTTAAACATGAGACTGGTTATAAATTTACCTGTCCTATCAGACACACATATTTGTACCTAACACTATAAAAACCTCAATGTGGTAATTGTAAGAATAATATTCTACCCACAAAATTTTCTAAGCTTTTCAGGAATATGCCTGAATGTATACATAGTTTTGGAAACAATCTTTATTTAATTTCTAAAGCAACTTATGAGAGTAATGTCTGTCCCCCAACAGTAATGCATTTTACACCAGTTCATATTTAAATCAAACTTTCCTCAACAAGCAGCTGGATGATTTTTCTTTTCACATGTCTGATTCACCTGAAAAAAGGAAGGCCGAATGCAGCCATTGACAGAAGGGCTACCCAAAGCATACACACTTCTGAACGATGCACACATGCAGCATTACACTGTGCATCCCCAGGTACACTCCCCATTTGCTTCTGACAAAGGGGTGAGTGCTGAGTCACGTTTCAACACAACTGCTTCATCCTTCAGGGTTACTGCAGTAGTATGGCACTTCACAGAGCTACCAATTTCCATGAGGTTACATATTATCATTACTACTACTAGTAAGAACAGATGCCTCATTGTAGATACTGACCTCTAACCTGCATGACACCCACTGGCCTAAAGTGAGCAGTGCACAGGCAGCAAAGATGGGTGGGAGGCACTTTGAGCATCACTCCAGTCATCACTGGTACAGGTAAGAGCAGAGGACGAGAACTGTTCTGAAATACACTCCGTGGGTTGAGGTACAGGTTAGTGAAACTGCCCCCTCTAGATAGGGGAAATCCCCAGATTCCTAAAGGATGAAGTCTTAAGTCTTAAAAAGTTCTGATGAACAATCTGAGAAACAGCCTTAAACAAACAAGCAAGAAACAACTAAACCATCCAAAACCCAACCTATCATCAAAAAAATCATACTTCAGCATACATCAGAAACATGAGTAAATGAATTCTGAAGCTTTCCACTTCAGGATCCATTTTTACTCAAAACAGCAAAGGGCTGACATTGCATTTAACTTTGTCATGCGAGTCCCTCTCATCTTTCCTTCTGAGGCTCAAGAAAGGAAAACATTAAGTTAGCAGCAAACCTGGCATGTGAATGAAAGCCGTGACTAGTCGCAATTTGCTTAAGAGAGGAGTTTGACTCCCATGAATAGGAAACAAAATCGTTTGAAACCATTATTTAGGGTCATCTGCACTCAGCCTTTCCCTGCTAAATCCTAGCACAATTTTTTGCATGCAATTATTCTGCTTGCATGCAAGCTGACTTCAGCAGAAACTGCATTCCCCTGAACTCTAAATGTCACACCTAAGGACTGCTCCATTTCAAAGGCAGTAAAGTAAACCCACACACTGAAATCAGTCACCAAGAAACTCGAACTGCAAGAGCAGAGATTTATCTCAAAATTAATGCCATTCCTAGTATTTCATCTGACATTTATTTTTGAAGTAAAGATGCCTGCCTCTGAAAAGACATGAGAAATGCAGTTCCAAAGATCTGAGCAACACCAATTTATAGAAACAGTACATCAGCTCAGTCTCAATTCTGCTGTCAAGTTCAATTATTGCACAACTAACAATAATATGACATCAGGTGAAAAGCTCATTAAGATGACTAGCAAATGAAACAGTCTTTCTCCCAAGTAATTTTAGCAATGGGTCAGAAGTGTGGGATTATTAAAAGTATTTCTTCTGAAGTAAGCATAAGGTAATAATTAAAGTGTTTTTTGAACTTCTAAATAAATTGGGGCAACCCAATTCTAGCTATGGAAGGAATCCAATTTCCTTTCTTTTTAGGCAGAAGTTTTTTCTGCTTTAACAATCAGCCACTTGGCAAAAAAAGTAGTCATTTAATAGCCACAATATTGTTCTTCACAGTGGAATAGAGCATTTTTTTCTTGTGAATGCTATTTTTTAATACTCAGGCAGCAACAGCCTTCCCAAGATCCATTCGCAGTGTCCCACAAGCTTTTGTGACCATTACTATTCTTCAGAGATTCAACCTGGAATCTACAGAAAAGAAAGATAACTATCATATTTTGCACAAATTATGCTGTTCCATGCACTCCTTTTGCTGGATGCCAATGGACTCTGCCTACCATCAAGTTCTTTCTGCTTCCAGAGTTCTCTCTCAAATGCAGTGCCACAGTCCTTCCAGACAGAAATAGCTTGAGCCCATGTTTAGCATTCTAGCTAGTGGCTTGTGATCAGGACAGTTGACAGACCTACTGAGACAAGTTAAGTGCCTTCAACAATCACCAAAGTGGCATAAAGCAAAGCTTTTACCACAAAACTGTTAGCCTGATTTAACTCATTCTGTGCTGAAGACTTTCCCCCTAATCTTGTGCATGCCAGTGAGCCAAGGAAAAAAAAGTAGTAAGAATTCATCTTAATGCTGAACTAGAACCTAGAAGCTTCAATGTTTTTTAAGTTTGTCACATTAGGAGAGACCATGCTGGCAATCACAGGAACCATAGTTTTTGAATTTACTGGCACACAAAGAACAGTTCAGATGTATGGCCTGCAGCTAGTCTGAGTTGCAACACGTTTGGAAGTTCCAGAGATGCCTGTCTCACCCATTCATGTGCATCCTTGCTGCTCTAACCAAGAATCTCAAAGGAAGACAAATAAAAAAGGAAGACATGATTCGTCCAGCTTCTTTCCCACATCTTATAGACCTAAAGCTGCAAATATACCCTGTAGTTGCTAAGGATTCCTTAGAGGGCAGCCCATGCTCCCAGGCTGTGGGAGCAGTCATAGAAGCTAAACATGCCACTCCACAGTGGTAATAAACTAGATTTTCTTCTTACACACCACATCTCTGTCTCTTCTGCCATGGTGGTGGTTGGTAGCCACTCACTGAGCCAGCCAACTAATTTCCATCCATCCTGCTTCCAGCAACATCAGATCCATAACAGCGCAAACCCTACAGACAGCACATAAACAAGGAGCCTACTGCAGGAGGAAGGGCAGCACTACCAATCCATCTGTGTCAGATTCAAGTGACCTTATACACTTGAGAGACATGGCAATTGGAATTTAATGTTCTCCACAGCAGTACAAACAGTATGAGCAAGTCATGAGACCTACATAGTACAAACAGGAACTACCTTTTTTACTAGTTATCACAGAAGCAGCAACTCCAACAACCTCTACCTTCCTCTACCTGTATTGCGAACAGAGGATCTTGTTCAACGTTCACCTTTTGGACGCAGGCACTTTCCCAGTCTATTGAGATTTATTGCCTCTTGGCAGCACTGTATTTTCCACCTTCACGGAATGCTATAGATTCCTAGCTTTTCAAAGTTTTAGTGCTTTTCTTTTCTAGCTCTTCCTGAAATTGTTTTTAAAAAATAACTTTAAAAGCAGATTAAGTAAATTGATAACTGATGCCAAGACTGGAATTTGCAGGTGCACTGTTTCCCACATTTAGAACTCTGAAGCAGATGTTCTGGTTCCTGAAGGTGTAAAACTATGTGAATGTTTTGCAGAAAAGAAAACAAGACCTAAGCAGCACCGGAGATAACGAAGTGCTTAATGGGCCATAGTGGTCAAACACTGCTGAAGTCTATGGCCAAATTGAGGATGTTTTTCGAACTATTTTTAATCCCTCTGCTGATTTTTCTAAGCACAAAAATTTGAAACATGCATGTAAACCTATCCTTGTATGGCTGGATTCAAAGCACATCTATTATGGCATTGTTAATGTATATAGTATTATAGTTTGCTTTATTCAAATACAAAACTGATGACTTCACAGCAGTTTAATTAACTGTTAAAGCAAAAATAAAATATGGTCTGAAGGTAAGGTCAGGCAGCATTTTGTGCTACTCTTAACCGCTCTTCCTCAGAGAAAACTCTTGAGTTGTCTCAAATCCAATACAACATATTGCTCAGTTATTTGAAATAATAAATTAGAGAGCAGACAAAAACTCTGCAGCTTGCATTATTTAAAAATATTTTCACTTATGATACAGTTACAAAGCTGTTAAACCTTCTAATATATTGACAGCTGGATTTTTAAGTTGTAAGTTTAGCCAAAAAAATAAGGTAATTGTTACATGTTTAAAGCAATCAATATTGGTGGCACAAGCTCTCTAATGTTTTCTCTCCCAAAGGTGAAAATGGATTTACTCTTTTGCTACTGCCACAGGTAAAATGCATGAATTTAGGAAGCCTGAAATCTGCACCCATATCTGCATCCTAATGTTTAGCTTCTTGCAGCCATTCAGTTGGTAATGGCCCTTGGCTGGCTTCAGCATTCCTTAAGCAGCACATCCAGCAGCACCAGCAGACAGCAAAGCTTCAACAGAAAACCACCATGGGTCAGAAACACAACACAGCCGAGTCAACCGTAACAAACCAGACGGAGAACTTCGCATGCGAACAACAGAGCGCTGAGGGAGGAAGAGCTGATATTTAGAGGGACCAACCACCACCTGTCAACATTTAAGCCATGTACTTCCTAGCACCTGGTAGCTGAAAGAAAAACCTGAAAACAGTGACCAGCACTGTTTCTCTGTAAATTATGACATTGCAAACAAATTCTATGTGCTCTGTTGCACAACTCAGTCAAATTCTTTATTCTTGCATATAACCTTGGAATGCAACTGCTATACTGGAAGATCCTTCCCACTTGCTGCTTTCACCAGTCTTCATAATTTAAAACCTAAGCAATAGTTTCAGGCCTGAGTACAGGTGAATCATTACAAGGAGATAACAGGTCAGATGAGCTTCTATAGGTACACTGACGACAAAATGAAAACTAGGGAAAATGTGAGCCCTTTTCAGAAGGGAACAGAATAGTCAGTTAACAGGAACATGGAGGAGGCTGAGGTGTTCAACGACTTTTTTACCTCAGTCTTCACCAACAAGTGCTCTGGCCACACCATCCCAGTCACAGAAGGCAAAAGCAGGGGCTGGGAGAATGAAGAACTGCCCACTGTAGAGGAAGGCCAGGTTCAAGACCATCTAAAGAACCTGAAGATGCACAGGTCCATGGGAGCTGAGTGACCTGGTGTATGAGGTGGTTAAACCACTGCCCATCATATCTGAGAAGTTGTGGCAGTCCAGTGAAGTTCCTACTGACTGGAAAAGGGGAATCATAACCCTCATTTTTAAAGAAAAAAGGAAAACCCAGGGAACTACAGGCCAGTCAGTCTCACTTCTGTGCAAGGCAAGATCATGGAGCAGATCCTCCTGGAAACACCACCACCAAACTGTGTGGCGCAGTCAATATGCTGGAGGGACAGGATGCCAACCAGAGGGACCTTGACAAGCTTGAGAGGCTGGCCTCTGTGAACCTCATGAAGTTCTTTGAGGCCAAGTGCAAGGTCCTGCATGTGGGCTGGGACAATCCCAAGCATAAATACAGGCTCGGTGGAAAATGGACTGAGAGAAGCCCTGAGAAGAAGGGCTTGGGGGTCTTAAAGGATGAGAAGCTTGACATGACCCAGCAATGAACACTTCAGCCCAGAGACCTTATAGCACCTATATACCTAAAGGGGCTCAGGGAAGCAGGAAAGAAACTATTTACAAGCACATGTAGGGATAAGGACATGAGGGAATGGCTTCAAACTGAAAGAGGGCAGGTTTAAATCAGATATTAGGAAGAAATTCTTTACTGTGAGGGTGATGAGGCACTGGAACAGGTTGCCCAGAGAAGCTGTGGATGCCTCATCCCTGGAAGTATTCAAGGCCAGGCTGGGCTTTGAGAAACCTGGTCTAGTGAAAGGTACCTGCCTACAGCAAGGAGGTTGGAACAAGATGATCTTTAAGGTCCCTTCCAATCCAAACCATTGTTTGATTCCATGATTTATATTAAGAGTTACTTAATCATATACAATTTATTTCAAAGCTATAAGTGCCAGACTCCTTTGAACATTCCTACTGCACTGATATGTAACTGACACATTTGCACTTATCTCCCAATATATTTATGTGTATTTAATACTGCTACCATGGGATTCCTGGCATTTCAGTATTTCAGCCCTCCTAAGATCAAGAGTACTTTTGATGTCAGGCAATATCTGTTTCTAGATCAAAGGCTGTGCTACTGAATATAGCTTTATTGTAAAGCTTCTAAGTTCTTTGGCTTGTCAAAGGTAAACTCAACTCCTAAAATAAAAGCAAAGGAAAGCAAAAAGTCAGAAATTGAGTTAGTTTTTGTCAGTCTTACTTTAGAAAACTTTTTTGAATCAGGTGAAAGAAAAAGTTCTCAGGCAAAACTATTTCATAAGGTCCCAGTATCCAAAAGCTTATCACAGCAAAACATTCTGTACCACCACCTCAGTGAGACTATTCATGACAGTGGGCAACAGGGCCAAGATGCAGTACAGGATTCACATATGTAATACAGCTATCTAATAAAATTAATATGCCTGAAGTCAAACTTCCCTGCAACAGCAGGGGAGTACAGAAAGACTGGAAGTGGGGATTATTTTAACAACGTGTCATGAACAGGACTAGGGAACTGATCTGGTTTTAGTAACTGCTACAGAAGAGCAAGGGATAAGTGATATTAAACGCAATCTTTGTAAGTCAATATGTTAAAATAATTGCACTAGTACAGTTGACAGAGAGAAGCATGGTAGCATGAAGACAGAAAAACTGAAGCAGAGGGCAGAAACAAGCAGGCAGAGCACAGAAAGGTTCCACTAAGGGATGTGCTCCAACCTCCTGGAGAGGGCTCTAATCCTTGTAGCCTCTGTGAAAGCCCTGAAGAGCTTCACTTTTGACAGTAACAACTACCAGAGCCCGCCAAAGAGCAGCGTGGGACCTATTAGGTACAAACGGGTTTCAGTATGGTCAGCTCTATATCTCTCAGATATACTCACTGATCAGTTCATTTATTCAAATTAGTTCATTCAAATATCCATTTCAGTTTGTCTTGTAAGATACGTGATAATCCTTAGCAAAAACAAATCAAGATGAAGGCAGAGGAAATTCTAGATAAAGGTTGTCCTGCTTTACTTGGATGGTAAAGATTCATTGCACATACTCATACTATCACCATCTTCATAATAGGGAAATAAACTTTTAAATTACAATAGTCAGAAAAAGGAGTATCACTCTGTTAGGAATGGGAAAATTTCCATGGAAATAGTCAAAGCTGAATCATCTGCTGAAACTGAAGAAAAATTACAACATCTGGATACTTAGAAAGGTCCCTGAAGACAAATCAAACTAAAATCTGTTGAAAATAAAAACAGCTGATCAGAAGCTTTAAAATACATCAACTTCACTTGACACTTAGTTACAAACACCCAGGCAAAACTGAGCGCAAGTGAGAAAAATGAATTGGAAAGAGTATCCAGACTTAACATAATAAGCCCAAAATATTTTCCATGAAACCAGGGAGACAAACCTTCGCAAGTTTGCAATTCGCTAGCAGGAGTGAACTGAAACAAAAAACTTTAGCTGAGGGTGTGGAAATCTAGAGAAGAAACTTAAGACATCAGCTACTGTGAAAGCCAGCTGATGGGATCAGTCAGTACTTGGGCAGAACTGGACACCTGCTGCACCACAGAGTGGAAAAACACTGTCAGGAGTCCGAGCTAAGAGATGTCAGGAGAGCTGCCTGCTCAGTGGCCTCCAACACCTACACAATGCTGTCTCCTCCAGCATCACTCTGCATAACATGTAGAAGTCAGATGTTTGAGTGACAGCTTCCAGCACAGAAGTCTGCTTGCTGTGAAATCAGGGAATGGGATGGACACTACTGAAATTAAGATCGCCCGTCTACCTCATGTTAAGTATCATAATAAGTGAGGACAAGATGCCACAATTAAGTCAGAAACAGGAATGGTGGTAACAACTAAAGCACATCTTTAAGTGATCTCAGTCATGTGCAGGCATATAGTCTTCCTTGACCAAATAAGCTTCCTTTTAATTTTGATTTTAAGATTATACCAGAACAGTTCTTCCATGTCTGCACAGTACCAACGACTTAAACATGAACTCTGCAGATTAAGTATGAAACTGTTAGATTCTGACTCCACTGGCATATACAGATCTACAGAGTGCTTACTACTTTCTCCCATAGCTAGGGAATGTATGAATTTGTAAAATCTTAAGTAGGTGAAGTTAACATCTAGAATCTCAATATCTGAAAGAGTGCCAAACCTACATTTTCTAGTATTTGATAATTTAATAGATTTCAACACTTGCTGATTTTACTGCATTTCTCCCCTATGTATAACAACAGCCCCACCCCTCAATCTCAATATTTTTGTGGTCAGAAAGGGATTTACTAGGGAAAGAAGAAAACCTCTGTATGCCACTGCATCCCTCTACCTTCTCGCTGTGATCACCCTCAGAACACTACAGCTCCAGTTCATCCAGAGGGCCAGCAAGACTGAGCCTGCACTAATGCACTCACTGGCTCCAGCTACCCAAGTGTGCTGCTGAGGTGCAAGTCCAGTGCAGCTCCTGCTGCTGCCTGTCTTTTTACTCTCCCAGAGGTAGTACTGGGGGAAAACTTCCAGGAAAAAGTAGAGATCCTGTTACGACTGACTCATGGAATATATATTCCAGAGCAGCACCGTTCTGTAGTGCCTTACTGAAAAGAGTGCCAGTTTAGGACAGGCTGATTCAAGTGAGCTCAATTTAAAGCGAGCGGAAACAAACTCAGCACCAAATAAAATATCAGCTCATTTTTCAGTATTTACTAACAGAAAATAAAAGCCATTTTTCTGTAAGTTAGGTAAGGTTCTATTTAAAGTTCTCTATCTGTCATTGCTTTTCTGCTTTGATATAACTGACACTGCTTCATCAGAGCACCTCCAGATTACAGTAGTTCCAGTTTAGGTTTCCAGTCTGAGGAAAAGAATTGCACCCTGTTCATTTATGAAACAGTGCATAATTATTCAGAGTCTCACTGAGGGTTTAATTCACCATTTAATTCTCTCATTAGTATTCCCTGAGCACATTAAATCCTTTTAGCACTTGTATATATGTGCACACACCAAAACTGAGAAACTCCATCACCTCTTTAATTTCAACCCATTTTCCTTTCTTGCTTTCAGCTGATCTACAGAGCTGTTCTCAAGTACTATTAGCTTGTGCATATCATATAGAAATTAACTTAATACCATAGTTCAACTGCAGTAAAACCTCTTGCCCTTTCTGAAACATGAAGTTTCTAGGTGTATTGAGAGGGAAATAACAAAAATAAGAAAGATGCAGACAGACAAGAGAGGGTCCGAAGAAGGGTCATGATGATGATCAAAGTACTGGAGAACTTCGCCTACGAGGAAAGACTGAAGGAACTTATGTCTCTTGTCCCTCAAGAACAGAAGGCTCGGGGGACCTTGTCACAGTATTCTCATACCTTGAGCTATTGTAGGGCAGCTACAAAGAGGACAGAGGTTCTCTTTTTCACAAGAAGCCACACGAAGAGAACAAGGGGTAACAGGTATGGGAAGACATCTCAACACAAGATGTTTTTGCAATGAGAACAATGATTCACCAGGACAATCTCCCTAGGGACACAGTACAGTCCTCATGGTGGTTTTCAAAAAGTGATTGGACAGAATGCTGGACAATCTCACCTAGGTTCCCTTTCTCACTCGGATAGGTTGGATCCTATGATCTTTTGAGGCCCCTTCTAACCTGGGCTTCTCTATGACTGGATGATTCTGAGCCTAAGAACAGCCCAATTGCATCCTGTAGTGTGTTGCCTCAGAAAACACATCCCCTTTGATCTGTGCCAGTTTTATTGCAGTACAATTATTTCAACTTTCAGCACAATCTGAAAATTAGTTTCCTAATGGCAAACTCCACATGACCTAGAGTAGTTCTATTAGTTTCACATATCCTTATCACTCTCAGTTTCATGTACCTATTAGGAGAACTCATTAAAAATATTATCTCTTCCTGCAGTGCTTATACCTGCTCTTTCCTGTCCACTCTTTATCAAGTTTCCTATTTTACTTAGAACTACTTTATAGCTTACAATGTAAGGTTTCAATCTTGTCAAATTTAATTTGACAGCCAGAAGGTACAGATGTACAGATCTATTGTAAAAAGTTACCTTTGTTTAAAAAAATTAAACTAGCTTAAACAAACTCTGTTGCTGATATACCAGTGATATGTTGCTGATATATCATTTTCCCTATCTTAGCTCAAAAGGAAAATTCTTACTCCCCATCAGTAAGGCCTGAAGCAATTCGCATACTTCATTATGTATAATATGGCCACTAAATAGCTCAAACACCAACAGAAAAAACCGCGGGCAACGCTCCTGCCACCACAAGAAGTACCTCTAGTTCACCAATCAGTGCTTGGACACTGCAATAATTCAGGTCAGGAGGTTGTATATAACAAAGATTTGAGTGATCTTCAAGAATAATGGAAGTAGTAAAACTTTCAAGAGGGGCCGACATTAAAGACCTAAGACTAGTGCAATTAAGCTGTTTAAGTTTACCTTCTAACAGCAAAATTTCTGGGTTGGTGTCTTTGACATGAACTACAGAAATAGTCATTCAAGCTTACAGCCTTGTTAATATATAGGGACACTTCCTAACAAGTCTAAATATTTCCTCCTCTCAACAAGGATCTCTCATATTTTCTCCCTGTAGTTTACACCCAAAAAACTGATTACAGAAAGCAGATCAGCATTTGAAATACTAATACCAATTATACATATCTGATAAAATTAACATGCTTCAACAATGATGCACCATACAACTAAATCTCCCGCATGGCATTTCTTCTGTCCCTAGAAAATAGATGCATTATTGACAACTTACAGATGGAAAACAAATTCCACTTCTAAAGGAACTGTCAGCCACTGAGAGCTGACAATAAGCATACTTAGACTATAAAATTGCTAAAACTTGTTCTAATAAGGTCCTACAAAATTGCGAAAATTTGTTCTAATAAGGTCCTATATTCTACAGCGAGGACAGTATTACATACCTTGTGCAAGCATGTTAAACTCCAAGAACAGTGCTATGTGATAAAGCTCCATAGCTTCTTCAGCCCTAGTCATGTTTAGTTTTCCTGCTACAAGAGCCTGAACTTCACTTAAACTGCCCACCGAAGGACTGGAGTGCAAAACGGAGAGGTCCACCACATCTGTATACATACAGTTCAAAATGACCTTAGCATATTTTTTTGGTATGATAGATTCATCCAATATAATTCTAGTTGGAGTTCGTAGAGTTCGGTCTGTGATTTCTTCACCAGTTCGTATTCTCCTCTGCAGCAAGTGACGGAAAAAGGGAGATCGTGACGAAATAATAGCTTTGTGAGCTCTGAGCTCTTCATCTAGACAGTTCTGACTTCCACCAAAAGTTTCAACTAAGTCAGAGTTGGATGAAAAGCTAAGAACCACATCGTAGTAGCACATATAATCAAACAGTGCGCGCATGTCAACATCTAAGGAATTTGGTGTTCCAAATTCTTCACTAAGCTGCACAAGAATATCAACATTTTGGAATCTTGAATCCTCCATTCCAAACTCGCCCGTATAAAGGTAGTGTAACAAAGCAGAAAACATAGGCATATCTATGCCAGCTGTGTTAATATCCATTATTATTTCTGCCCCATACTCCGGTGAGGAAGAAAGTAGCGTCTTAAAAAATGGACATCTTGCTGCCAATATTGCACGATGCACAGGAAAACAAGTTTCTTGAAATATTAAGTCTACATCAGTACAATATTTGTATTGATAAAGTTCAGCCATGTCTTTTTGTAGCGTCCTGGCTTCTGGTCTTGCCAAATTAGCTTGTAGATAAAGTTCCTTTAAGGCTGACGTTCCTTCGTATTCTTCTACTAATGCATTAACATCTCTGACATCCCAGCCTGAGAGGAGCTCGCGCATCTGCTTGGCATGGTCAGCAGATCGACTCGATTTCCGACGCTTAATGAATTTCTTTTTGAGGGTGGCAAGGCCAGAGGTTTTCTTTTTCTTGTCTTGAGGCTTCTCATGGCCATGGTCAAGGCTATACAGCTTTGATTCACAGCCGAAACCTTGATGAGAGTAGGATGATGTCCCTAAAAGCAAAAAGGAAAATTGAACACAGTTATTCTTCAAATTTAAAAGGAAGGTCCATATAACCTAAATACTCCATCAATGATTCTGCAAGTTACAAAATTCTTCCTTCTCCTCACATCAGATAATTTGACAACTGAAAACCTGACTGAAGCCTTTTCTGGCCATTAAGAAAAGAACAAAGCCTTTTATTTGCATCTACAAAGGTTATAGTTTGCTGGGTTTAGAGGTGTTTTGGTTTGGTTTTTTTATTTTTTTTGTTTGGTTGGGGTTTTTAAAAATATATTCAATTTTAAGAACCAAGTAGTGCCAGTTGATGTAGCTCTATAGTGTATGATACACTGATCTAAGCAGAAAGAGTATACTGCAGTTCTAACATTACAAGTGTAATTGTATTAACTCTTTCTAAGCCTAATATCTCCGTGAAATACTAGCAATCCCCCCTTCAAAATGTTTTTCAAATTCTGTTGTAGCATTAAGCATCATTAAAACAATAGAAGCATACCTGGCATCAGATAGTTATAGTCACAAGAAAAAAAGAGAACACAGTACCAAAACATTCAGGGAAACTGAGGACAATGAATTATTTTCAGTGCAAATTTAGCAAGAAAAGTAAAAATCCTGCCATCTGATAATCAAGTAATGCCCAAGTCAAACACATTAAACATGCTCCTTTCCACAGAACTACAAATACTAATTTGTGCATACACACCATCAAAAAGAATATGGAGAATGGAAGTTTTACTGTATTATTAAAGACTTCCTTTGAATAGAGCATTATACAATTAAAGTATACATATAATTATTTTTCTTCTCAAAAATAATTTATAGGGAAATGATATTATGAACTAACACTGACAGCAACTCAGTAAGGAAAAAAAGAATTAGAATCTGCATTTCTACAAGTAATGGAAAACCAAAGTAGTGTTTTAGAAAAAAAAGGAGTTAAAAACCCCATAGTTTTAATGTGAGAGCCATGCTTCTGTTTAAGGGTTATTTTCTAATTTAAGTTTATTTATAGGGCTTTCACTCTAAGCCAGATGGTGAAGAACCTCAGACATGACAAGAAAAAAGAAAAGGAAGTACACAAACTCAACTCCCACTTCTGGGCCAAAGAAGAATGAGAAGAAAACATCTGCAAATGCTACACAGATCAATAGCAATAACAGGTTCATCTGACATAGTATTTGTCCCTTTTCTGTCAGGAACAGTTAACATGCTTCCATTAGTACACTTGTGTAGTTTCACTACTTGTTGCCTTTTTTTAATCTTTCAAAGACCATCCTAGAACCAGAGCTTTTGGGGCTTTTTACAACTTGTTCTAACACTGCAATCTCACAGCTCCGCCTGTTTCAGGCAGATTCACTGTGATACCGTTTTGTGTTTTTACAGTGATATTATGAGCCAGTCTGTAGAAACACCATGCTTTTAGTTACCACATGATTTCAAGTAAGTATTTCTTGAACTTTGAAACACACAGGAATAATTCAAAGCAGTATTTGAGACTAAGGCAGCTGTAGCAATCTAATGGTTCTGTAAATTGTTTTACTGCATAAGTCTCAATAACTAAGTAAACTTATACAGTAGCTTTTATGTCAAGCTAATTAAAACTCCCACAAATCACACAATACAGTGGTTTTATGATTGTTCTGTTAGTGAAAACTTTGAGAAGGAACTTTGCTTTATTTGAGGAAAGACATCTAACCATTTTATCCAAGCTTAAAATTTGCTTGATCAGGCAACATGTTAATAATTATATTGAAATTTCAAGAAGTGAAAAGAATATCAATTTAAATGAAAAGAACAGGAGTAACTCAAGACAACTTCAACAAAAAGGTTGTGCTGCAAAATCTACCATAAAAATTCCTTCCACATGCTATACTAGATATGACAATGGAAAAGTAGAAATTCAGCCTCCTGCTGATAGAGACAAGTGTAGAATTTCTGCTTCATTTAAAGAGGTACATTTCACAATAAAAGTATAACTACACTTTGGTCACTCTATAATGACAGATTCTGTTTCCAGAGAACATGCCAGCTCATTTCTATTTGAAGTACATTGGATTCTAATGGCAAATTTGAGTGCAGAACATTCTCTAACATTCCACTGAAGAAAAACTAGGACACTGCAAGTCTCAATTTCTTTCTTCCCTGAAGGCTGCTGTGAGGTATTACTTGCACATGAATCACCATAAAACACTAAAACACCATTCAAACCTTTGTGTACCCCGAGCTACTTACAAGATTTAACTTTGGACGTACTGCAAACAGTGCTATTAACCCTTACAAACAGATAAAGCACCACCACACAACCGCTTTTTGTAAGAAACATAGATGCACCATCATAGCATCTCTGGAGTCACAACAGCTGGTGGCTCTACATCCCTCAAAGAAAGAATCTGGAAGAAAATGTTTTTGGGCTGCCTGTATTCCTCCATAAGAGAGCAGCATTAAAAGTAGGAAAAAATGAATTATTCCCCAGCACTACACTAAAAGGCACCAATCTATTAAATGCTGTTCAAAAGCAATTGCCACTTCATGCCCCTAGACCATACCCAGCTTTGGACAGACAAATATTTACGGAAACAGATGACTGCCAAGAGGAGCTGCTTGGGAACTTGACAATGAAAAATGGAATCTGTTTAGTCCTTTGCATGCCCACACATTTTAATATCTAATTATAGAGCTCTATTTAAAAAAGCAAACATCTTGAACAGATGTACCACCCTAGGAAATGGTGTGAAATCCTCCTCCTGAATGCTGCAGACAAAACAGCAAGGAGATGACTAGTAAAGCTTTTGCTAAAACAAAAGTATTATTTTCCAATAAGCGCCCTACACTATTTTCACTGATTTATCTCCTCTTCGGAAACTATAAGCAAACTAGGATGAAATCAACTAACAACAGCAGCTCATATTATGAAACTACTGTGCTTTGCCATACCAATTTTCAGACTTTAGGCTTCATCCTACATTTAGTACGAACATGGTGCAGGGCTCTAATGGTGAAGTAGTGTATCTAAAACAAACCCATAGGCCTAAATCCAGTTTCCAGGAATAAGGCAACTAATACATATTATGCAGCTATTATAACTCTATCTCCCAGTTCTGCTTTGAGGCACTAAATAGATCTAATGCCTTCTACATAACCCCCCCCAATACAATAAAAACAAACAGACACTCCCCCACCCCCCAACCAAATGAACAAAACCCCACAACACCTAAACCCATAAACATGTAAAAGCTGATACAACATTAAAACATTATTATTCTGGTAAGTGACAAAAACCTCAGCTATCAATTTTAGGATACACCTGTTTTCTACTGAGACAGCTACAAAAACCAGTGATGCAAACAAAAATCAAAATGAGAAAGAGCCAAACACTATGAAGTGGGAAGAAGAGATGTACCCATGTGATGTAGATAGCACACTCATGCAAACCCATAATATCAGGATATTTCAGCAAGAATTCTGCCCAGAACACTCATCTGCCTTCCCTAAGATGAGACAAGCACATGCTAATTTTAGGCTTTCCTCAAAAAGAGTCTCAGTCACAATTTCCCGTAGGTAACGGGGGTCAGTAAATTTATTTTGACATACTACATAATGGGTTTCTATTTTGAGTTTAATAATGAAGAGTATCAACTAAACCTTCCACATATCATGTAGAAAGTTTCTTGGGAATTTAATGGAAGCCTTTGGAAATCTCCTCATGTCTTCTCAAAAGGTATTTCAGCCTGCAAATCTGCCTGTTTCAAGGCCTCTAAGGGTTTCTCTTCAATCAATATAGTGGCAGATTAAAAAACACCACGACATGTAAGAAAAGCATTTTAGCTGTATTTTAGAAAGCATTTATGCAGACTGGAGCAAATCTTTTACTAGTTAGCTGTGATACACTGAAAATATATAAACCCTCAAGGGGAAATTTACAGCATGGATATCCATGATGTTAGGACTAAAAGTTCTTCCTTGACATGCTGCGACAGCACACACGGAATTTTTAGCCAAGAGCACACATCCTTAAATGTAACAGTTTGTGGTCTGTCCTCAAAAGAGATCTCAGAGCTAGGAATGCCACAGAAGCTGAGAAAAGAGGGAAAATTTACGAAGTGAGTCAATTTTTCCTCTGCTAAGGATATCACTCTGCTTTCAGTGGTGATTAAAAAGAGAAGTAACACTGAATATCAATAACTACTTATGCAGTGTTGCAAGCTGAGGCACAAAGCAGAAAAGCATTTATAAACTATTGATGTTATTTACTGCTAAGATCATTCTTCAGGCTGTCAGGTTTGGGTTTTTTTTAAGGAATATTTATCTTCTCAGAGACTGCCTTCTCTCAGATTCGTAACATAGCTGTTTATTATTTATATTGCGACAGCACTTAGATCTACACTAAGGTCTTTTTGTACTAGACTGAAGAACACATAAAGGTAATGCCTGCCCCAGTTATGACTAGGATTAGAAAACACTTTCGTAAGGGCACTTCAACACATGTCTCCAGCTAAGCAAGGTCCTGGCTTGTAAATAATACTGTTAGGACACTAAGTACCCCCATTCCCCATTTACAGACACAGGAAAAGGAAGAGAAGCTGTCTTCAAGCCTGTTTGTTACTTTAACAGGTTTATTACCAGAAATACCCCTTCTAGCAGTAAGGAGGTAATTCACTTGGACACAATGTCAATACTACAACGAATACTGATGATCTAGGGTTTTACATGCTCTGACACGGTTTCACAGAAATTCTGAGGAAGAGTAGAAAACAGTGTGAGTATTAACAGAAAGCAACTGCTTGTGAACTGGGAAAACTAGCATGCATGGTTTAATGATAAAAAACTCCACTTATTTAAATAACCTGGCAACTGTTTACTAGCAAAAGGCAGATCAACTCATTGCATACGTAGGCCAAACAGATGGACAGTACCGAATTTCATGCACGATTGAGCTTGAATGGATTCAAACTGGTGACCTAGAAAATAGAAGCTCTCCGTAACATTTCTGCAAGCAAATCAAATCCAATGCATACACAATCCACCAAGCCATTTATACAAGTGATAAGATAAGTGAAAAGAGTTACCTATGAATGTCTGTTGTGCCTGTGAATTTCCCCCTACCCTTGGGGAACACGAGTGAGGGTAGTTAGATGCATTAGCACCCATTTTCTTCAGTCACTCAGGCATTCCGCCTGCTGGCTCTTCAGTGTATAATCCCATAATCCTTTATAAATCTTCAATCCCAGGTCCAGCGTTCCGTTCTTCCATTTCTGAAGAACAAAAACACCAATAAGGTACTTCATTATTTGTCACTAAATGTTACAAGATTTAGATAAAATAAACTCAGCTTCCAGCACACAGTATTTTCATAAAATAAAACCTCAGACACTTTCAAGATAACTTTTTATTTGAATGATTAAACCAAGATCAGACACACTTTTTTCCCCATAATAACCTGTAATTTTCCAAACCATTCAAAAATCATATGATAAATTGCAACACGGAACAGGATGGCTATCAAACTTTCAGCTAAGAAATTTTCAAGGAGAACTTGGTCTAGACTAGGTATTCTCCTTTGAATATACCAAGAAAGACTTTTCATACATGTTTATACCTATTCTCACATGGTTAAAAAATCCCAAACTGAATTATACTGATTGAGAAAGCTAAATAAGACAGTCCTATTGGAGATTATACCATCATCACTGATTTCAGCTGCATTTTTATTCATAACATTTACACAGTTCTAATTCAGTACTGCTTTTCAAATTTAGACTTGAAAAGACCTAGAAGTACATTTAAAACAGCAAAAATAAGGCATTTAAGGATTCATTAGATTTTTTTTGGGAATTTGAAAACATCTTAGAAATCAGTTCTGAGGTAATTTGAACAAGGATTCACTGGTAACATACAAAGACGTTCTAATTTATTCCAATATTAGCAGTGTTAAAATATTAATACTGAATACTGAAAAATGAAAGTTACCACATGAAGAACCACTACTGTCAACTGAACACTTGTGCCCCCTTCCAAAATACAAACATGCAGATAATGAGTGATACAAAGGTAAAGTCTGTACTAAGAATCTTTTAGATTCCCTTGAATATTGTGAGCACGTATAGATTTGCTATATGCTTCCGAATTTTCTTCCTTTCTTGGTAGCCTCCGGCATGTTAAATTGGCCAAGAAAGTGACATGCAAGTGCATGTTTCAAGGAAACATGCAGTGCAGATCCTGGGGAGCAGAAAGTGAGAGACAGGCCAGGAAGGAAAAGGCTGCAAATTGCTGTAGGCACAGAGGTGATTGGGAACAAGTGCTCCAGGATTTGAGGGCTGGCTACACGAGGAGGAAGAGTAGGGAAGGCCTTGAAAACTTGGCTTTCCAGACATGGTTATCAGGCAGAATTGCTGCTCTGGCGTGTGCATATCCCAGGCTGGCCCCACACAGCTGCAGCCTGCTGAGCGCTAGTGGAATTCTGCTAGGGCAGGAGACACAACCATAAAACCACCACAGCAGCTTTCAAGCCAGCTTGAGCCAACCTACAGGCCTGTAAATGAGAAAAGGGAGCTCCCATGCCTGCCCTCCGTAGCGAGATGGCCAGGTCATCTCAACTGCATACAATCTTGAACCTGTCTCCACGCAGATTCAGCTTGCTACACATCAGGAAACAAAGATAAAATACCCTGCTCCATGAACAGAAGCCTACTCGGGATGAAGATAGAACCAGAGCACACACAAAACAGGCAACATCACACCAGCAAATACCAGTACATCTTCTCATCAAACCGAGCTGTTGGATCCCTTCAGTCTTAGCCAATGCAGGCACTCATTTTCTCCCTTGTGCAGAAATAAGCTATTCAAAGATTACTGAACCCAAATGGATGCGGACCTCTACTTCATTTATGAAACACTTCACTGCCAAAACTTTCTTTTTTCTAAGAAAAAAACACTTAGAAAATAAATGAATTAAAACAGTGGCACTCCAAGTGATTTCTGTATGCACGAGGAGTATGTTGCTTAAATGTGGTGTAAATTTCTAGATAGAATTAGTTACACCCAGGACAAACTTTGTGAAGGTAAAAGTCACCTTTCAGTCTGAATGCTAACTTGCTCACAGGTAAAGGCTACCAACCTGAGTAGATATCCCAACAATTTCCCTTTTCTCACCTAAAATTGGACTTGGTTCATTTGGACTTGAGTCCTGGAATAATGCCATTGTTATTCCACTTTTCTGCATTCAGACGCGGTGTGACAACTTGTCTATTAGATGTCTACTAACAGTTTTCAGTTCTTCCTGACACAGGAAAGAGCCCAGGAGCTAAGTAAAAGAGGGAAGAAAAAAAAAGTGTTGCGCTTTTATTTATTTATTATTTCTAATAAGTAAGCACTCAATATTCGGAACCATGTCTCAGGTTTGAAGTTAATACCTTCCACCTCCTTCCACTTGGCAATAATTACGCGCCAAAAAATGGAACGAATGCAATCAAGGAATATATGCAACTGTTCGATACCATCAGTGGTCAATGCTTGAATTTGCAAACCGGGATTTAAATAAACTGGAAAGGGAATGTCATAAAAGATTCCTAAAATACTCAATAGATAAAAATATTTTATTTGGAGGCCTACCACAATAACATTGTTACACATTAAGCCCAAGTGAGTATCATGGAGAACAAATTCACTCACTAATTTTAGAATACATAACTTCCAGGCACTGCTAAGTCATGTGTGTGCAGGCTGATTTCTTAAAGAGTATTTTGCATCTTGAATTCAAATGTTTTGTAGTTGATAAAGTGCATTGGGCCCCACAGCTCAAAACTGATCATAGCTTTAGTTCCACTACTGTCCTTAACCTCATGTATCCACTGAAAGTACATTTCTTTTCTTTTTTAATACATCACTAAATTTTACAAGATAATATTAGCTAACCCATGTTGCATTTCCCAAAAAATTAAGCTAGCACCAGTGATGAACTCTGTCCTGGAGGAAACCCTGCCTTCCTCTCTTCGTTCTCATAACCACTTTTCCCACCTTGTTTGTTTTGTCCCAAGTATTTTCCAAACCAGATAAACTGACCCACATTACAGCCAACCTAAACAAAAAGTTGAAATAGTATCAGTCACCCAATTTGTTGAATATTTGCATTAGCATAGGTGGAAAAAGAAAGAACCTGAAAGCAAGCCATAGAGTAGGACTGCATCTTTTGACAGAAAAGTGTACTCGAACCACTCATGGATTTAGATAATTTTTTTGTTTTGTTTTGCTATTGTCCACTTCAACCTCTGTACCAAACATAGCCTACCTGAACAGCAGACACGCTAGCATATTACTAGCTGAGTCTAGTCAATGCATCTCAGCTACTGCAAAAATATCAAGTCAAGAATGCAGCTTCTCCACAGTGAAAGTCACCACAAACAATTACATCTTTAGCTGCAATAGGAAAGAGAGATTTCATCTTTTCTTGCGGAAGTTATCCTGCATACCAAAAACTCCCTTATTTCAGCTTACCTGAAGAATTTTTTAATTGCATTTTAGTCTCAGAATACAGCCATGGAATTTTGTTTGTTTAAAAAACTACCATCAGGTGAACTTTTTCTTTCCTTTTTATTAAAAGCCTGCATGCATCCACATAAGAATGACCAAAATGAAACTAAATTCAACATCTGCTGACCAACTGAAACAGTTGTTGAGAGCAGTGACGCACACACAGATGTGTTATGAATGTATACACATATACAGGAAAAGAGTTAAACTATGTAAAAGCTTGTTTTAAAAAGCCTGTACTGCAGAAAAAGTATATGGGGTATGTTACGTGAAACGAGGAAGTTAATAGAAACCAAAATTGCCACTCCAAATCCTACAAAACAGCACAAAAGTGACTTTCAGATTAAAATTTAAAATAAGCGAAAGTCTGTTTTCAGTACCTGAAATAAGTTTCTCAGTCTTCTCAGTATTTGTAACACTGAACCTAACATCCTAAGAACCTAGATGACATGCATCTGAGGTACCTGGGCTGACAGCCAGATATTCCTGGACTGGGAATTTTGATTTAACGAAAAGTCTCTGTACAGAATGGACTTTGGGTAACAGTGACACTTCGTTTGTATCATCACTCAATATGAAAGTTTCATAAAATTTCCTGTAATTCACTGGGATCCAATTAATATAAAGGGCAAGGTAGGGAGTGCTACGACATGTTTTACAACCAAAAACATTTGACTTTTCCTCTGTAAAATTTTAAGAACTTTGTATTTCTTTTGGAGTTGCTGCCATAGGATTATGCAATAGCATAATGCTAAAACCAAAGTAGGAAATTATATCAAGTACGTGCACATACCTGTACCAACATGGCATTTCAGGTTTTCATTTTACCTAACATATTCTAAATTTACAATGAGTAAATGACAACCCAGGCATCATAAGAATAACTTATTCACGTTTGCTTAGATTTTTAACCAGACCAAAAATGCGATGCTATTTTGCCCCAACAGCTCATTTCAAGTAACAAGCACAACTTTACTGCAAGATGAGGTGACAAGATCCAGCAATAAAAAGCACCAACCCCAGTAAGGAAACACATCAACTCAATTTCAGCAAGGACAAACTTATTTCCATAGAAGTTAGGTAAATCAATAACTAATAGAGAAAGAACTCGTGAGAATGGACCATTGCTATCATCCCCAAAGTACATCCCACCAGCTTGCCTTAACATCCTGAACCTGCCTCCAGCAGAACAGCGGTCTGGTGACCAATAGAGAGCCCTGAGCCATCACAAAGTGATTCAGGAACAATCCCATGCTCAGAAGGACAGAAGGAAGTTCCCACCCACTGAGAAGTTTCCGGAGCCAGCCCTGGCCATGTTGATTGTTATGCAGTACACTGCTGGAATGACAAGTCAGCAACATCCAAAGGCACAAGCTCTTAAAAATGAAGACAAAGTTGCTTGTGGCTGGAGTTCCAACTGCTTGTTCAGGTGTCCATGGAGTATCTACCCCATTTTTCTTACTATGCTGCTGGAAGGTGGTTCTCCAAGTAAGAGGAGTTGACAGGAACTGCATCCTACCTGTCCTGACCCTCCTCTTTTTCCACGAAGAAACTTCTGAGACACTCAGAGGTACTGGGAGACTCAGACACTCAGAGGTACTGGGAGACTCAGATTTTGTGGAGGTAGAGTCTCCAGTCTCGGAAGTGTACATGCTTAAGGACTGAATGCATATGGGGTAGCATACCTGAAAGAAATTGTCTAACTGGCAAGTAATTTTCTGTTCAAAGGAAACAACTGAAATTTGAAGGCTCAGCTGATTATGCCTGACACACACACAAATCCATGCAAAGCCTATTTTAACTCCTTCTTATAATCCAGTCAAGCAATCAACCTTTATCATTATTCAGAATTAACTGGATGATATAATAGTAGGATGCAACTGAAACAGCTGAAAGGTTGTGGTTTGGATCAGTTCTGTACAAAAATACGAAATGGATAATATTCTTTATGATGTGGGCTAAAAAAATCTATGTTATTTCATTATTTACTGCATTGGAAAGAAAGAAAAATCCAATAAGCAAAATACCAGAACTTAAGCCACATCAGCAGTTACCAGCTTAAGGGGGCAAGAAAAAGCAGATATAACTAGATTATGAAAGTGACTGTATTACTCAGTGCTTTGCTGAGAATCATGTGTTACAGCTATCACAAAGAACCCTTTCTTATAGTTAAGCATGAAATTTACAGCATTTTCTCTTCCATGAAGTAGTATGCTTCTCCATCAAGTTGTTTCAAAATGGAGGTGATAAAAACACCACAATAGTCCTAGCTTTTTATTTCTAGATTTGTTGAGAATCACTGGACTGAGTTTTAGTGGGGAAAACTCACCAACAAACAAGCTGTACTGGTTTTCAACCTTTTCTCTGAGGAATCAGAGTGAAAGTTAACTATGCTCAAATAGAGCACAAGGATGTGCAGTCTGGAAGATACACACACTTCAGAAATTGAAAACACTGAGCAGCATTTCAACAGTTAAAAAAACCACAGAACTTACAGGAAAAAAACCTCTTTTCAATGCTGTCTTTGCAAATAGCGCTCAAAGCAGTATTTCTGATGATCAGCAAAGCAATTTCAAGTATGATATGAACATGTCACATTGTAGAAGTAATTAAATAATGTCATTAACAGGGACTGACAGGTCAAATCACTAACAGCAGTGTGGAGGCAGGGGACATCAACATATTTATATTCCTTTAAATACAAAAAATCCCAGAAGCTAAAAAATTGAAACACGAAGCACGCAGAGACTAACTGAATTACAGCATACAATCCTGCATGGAATAGGCTGTTCCTCCCAAGCAACTTAAATGTCTTCATATACTGGCAAATAAATTTTCATCTCTCTATATCAGTGATTCTTCCAGCTGCTTGCAAAAATACACTAATTTACCAAAAGTCTATTCTAATTGATAACATTCATATGAAAGACTTAACTAATGTTCCTGAAGATGAATTCAAAATACTTCTTTCAGCCAAATGAGTAAGAACTCATTTATGGCCCTCTAGGACTCTCTTGAAGTGAAATGACAGCATATATTCTTCAATGACTTTCCATTTTTTCACAAGTTAACTTGAAAGGAACATTATCTGATTTAGACGCAAAACATCATTAAATCTACTTTGTAAGAAAATCAGAGAAATCCTATCCACCAAATCTTTATCAATATCACTAAACAGAGTAATTAGGT
This sequence comes from Callaeas wilsoni, assembly GCA_013398955.1. Classification (NCBI taxonomy): domain Eukaryota; kingdom Metazoa; phylum Chordata; class Aves; order Passeriformes; family Callaeidae; genus Callaeas; species Callaeas wilsoni. The sequence goes on from VWPU01018038.1 coordinate 54,988, forward strand.
ATGAACATATCCATTTACAGGAAAATTAGGATAATTAATTTTAGCCAATGTAGAATAATTGCAACATAGTCTGACACACTGCAATAAATTTTGAGGAGTCTAAATGTGTTTCAAAAGGCCTCTTCTGAGCAAAAATCACCCATATGCTTTTGTAAGAATGGCAAATATTCTTTGGTTTAGATATATGAACACATTAGTTGGTTAAGACAGAAAAAGGAACTTCCGAATTACATGAAAAGTACCTCAGAAAAAGGATCAGACTTTTTTTTTTAAAAGTAGTTTGCTTGTTTCTTTCCATCTAAGTTCAGGCCAACACTTAATTGTCTTGTCAGGCAGTGATCCAACTGGGAGATTTCAGCTACTGAAATTTCGGATACTGAGGTCAAATACCAGTCTGGTAAGACCACTGCCCTCCTCAGTGTGTCTCCAGATACTGACTGTCCATTATTGCAGCAATATCCTTAGTCACCTGCTCCTTTCCTCCCTCCTTGGAAGAGGCAGAACTGGAGCAGAAGTAATAACCTTCCCCATGAAGCTCTACCACCTTTATGCAGCCTATTTCATGGGCTTCTTACCCCAGTACCCTTTATCTGTCAACAGGATTGATGCTTCTGGAACAGAGCAAGGAGTCTTTCATCTCTGCAGTCTTCTACCTCCATGGAATTTTATTCTGTTTAGTCTGAGAGTGCCCCCCAAAGATCCCTGTCTCATTAGGAAAGGGAATTCCTTCTCTTGCTCAAGCTGTGACCCAACCACAACACAAAATCCTGTTTTCAATTAACAAATCTACTAAGACGGGAGAATCTTGGCTCAAACCCCAGCCATATGGAAGATCCATATACCCCTATAGTTTCCTTGTACTGGAGACATTTTCTCTTTTTTTCCAGGCCCAATTATTTCACAGAAAGCCATTTACTCTGAGTGAGGACGTGGGAGCTTCCTTTACACAATAGTGCTTGTAAATTCACTGCACAGTTACATTCCCACTTCCTCTCAGAACATGCTGCCTCTGAGAGTGCATTACAGTCACTAATAGGACAATCCCAGACACTGTGCTCCGTACCTATGGAAGCAGGTAAGCAGAACTCATCCTATCTTATGACTTACTATTTTCAACTCATCTTCAAAAAACCAACCTTTTGATCACTCACCTTTAGTTCCCTTATTAACATCCACAGCCTGAGTCATCCCTGGTGATGACACTGCTTAGGGTTTTCACAACAATAGCTCCAACATCAAAGCAGACTAAAAAGTCTTGGACCCACATACTGATCGGCCTTCCCATATGGGTGGCCTCTTTTAATAGAACAGAAGAAAAATTACTTATTTCTTAATTTGGCTGCAATCAACTCCTCATCCTGCCAGCCAGTCATTGTATCAGTAACATCTTGTGGTATTTCTGTTGCTTGGAACACCATTCCTCGTGACTACAGTGTTTCTAAACAACACTCTTCCTTTATACTCAAGCTTCCAAGATGCTTGGTAACAATACACAGCTCATCTATTTCCACTAAAACCCCTGCCTGTGGCTAAAAAGTGCTATTACCAATATTGCTGTATATCCAAAACAATCTTCTCTACACTCCAGACCTTTTCTCCAGTACACCATCCTCTCCATGGGTCCTTTTGTCATCACACAACAGCAATTTCACCCGTTCAGCCTTTTCTCTTTGATATAACGAGTTTGAAGTATTGGCTGCTAGCATCATTTCTTACACATTTAACACTAATGGGTACATCTATATACCATAGGAAAACTGGAGGGGGGAATATGAAAAGGTGTGGTAAAGAATTTGAAAGGCAATCTAGTCCAGTCATTTCATGAGACATCAGGAATTTTATTAAAGAAACATTGATTTTCCTCATTGAAGAAAGTATTAAGTCACAGCCATAAAACTGACTCATTACAGCTACAGTCTGAATACTTTCGACAGTAAGCCACAAGCCACAACAAGTCTTGCATTCAACCAAAATACAGTTGCAATCTGGATTCAAAATACATTATTTGGTGTATACAAACCCAAGCTGGTTCACCGACACTGTGGTTCCATCACATTTCCTCAGCGCCAGTGTTCACTGCAGCTACCACCAGCATCTCACCAAAGCTCCTCCACTGTGTCCGCAACTAAACTCAGGTATTCTCTTCTGTGAGATTTTTATCTCTCCAGTGTAGTTAGCTCCCTGCACCCATTTACCAAACGGCTCAAGGAACCCAAACAATGCCACAGAGAAGGAAGAACAGCAAGAAAAGGTTACTTTGCTCTCTACAATCAAAATACAACCTGCAGTTTGACTAATACTCGGCTGACACAGTCTTCAAAAAATAAACTTTCCCAGTCCCCATGCACCTATTCCTGCAGCAGAGCTGTACCCCTTCATTGTAGCAGACAGTTGGAAAGCCACCTAAGTCCTGACTGGACCGTGTTTGTTTTCAGTTGATCCTTTGGTGTGGCTGCTCCAGCTGTTGCCCAAGTACAGCACTGCCTCTACCTTAATTCACCTAACTACCATTTTCAATGAAAACATCCTTACTTTAAGTGGGCAGCTGTAAGACCACTTCTGCAATATGCTTTTTCTTCTCCATAGCTCCTCAAAAATTAACAGTAGGAAAAATCACCTGCAAAGCAAGTCCTAGCAGAAAAAGGCAATTTAGACAGCAGTAGCTGCTGCTAGGATTCACCATGACAGTGCTCCCTGTATCTAGCTAGCTGATTGCTGCTTCTTTGGCCTGTACTTACTTTCCTCTGTATTTGTGCAGTTTGTTCCCTCCTCGGTTAACAACACTTCACATAGCAGCCATCACTACTAAAGAGGTCCATGGGAGCTGTCGATTATTGAATACTTGGACAATTTTAAATTTGCAGTGCCAGAATATATGCATCTAGGTGATGCCTTAGGATTTTAGCTTTTATATTTTCATATATTTGTAATCCTGCAATTCTCTAGTGTGTAACTCTAAACTCCATATAGAGTGTTAGCTACTGCTTTTCCCTTTTTGGTCAGACACAACAATTCCTCTCTAGGCCTGAGAATCAAGGACACCTCACTGTCTCAGGTCCCAAGAAATGTAAACAAAAGTGAGCTGAGGGGGGGAGCAAACTAAGAGAATGGGACTCCACTACCTGAAGCTGTCATTGGACAATCAACCTCTGATATGCAAATAGACAAAACTTACATCTATCCAAAAAATGTGTGACTGCCGTCCATCCTGGGTGTAGTCTCTGTGAGACTCCTGCACTGCCCAAGGTATACTCTGTGAAGGTCTTTCAATAAATACCTACCCTTTATCCTTTCACTCTGTCTAGCCTCTATTCCAGGTCAGCCTCTTCAAGGCATCATAGGTATTACTCATATAGGAAAAAATATAAAGCCAAGCCTATGTGAATTTTAATGTATTCCCCTCAATCTAGTGAACTTGCCCTCTGACAGGGAGAAGCCAAGTGTGCATGCAGGACTCACCGCCCATCAGCTCTTCACAGGTACATCAGGGTGATCTGATACTACCACTGAGGTCAAACTGACAGGCAGCTGTACTTTTCCCTCACACTCCATCCTGCCAAGGGGTTTTCTTGCTTCCCCTCACACTACTTACAGAGATTATATGATCACAAACCAAGTAATTTCAAATGGCTGATCCATGATCCCACTGCTGGAGGGAGTGGCAGGTAACAGACAAGGAGAGGGAACTCCAACACGTTTGTCTGACAAGCAGCTAAAACTGGAACAGGATCTCACAGCTCTCAATAGGAAGAGAGCAGACTATTCCTATTAGACTGCCTCACAACTCCACAAAATTATACCCTTGTAGTCATCCTTACTGTTCTCTCTGAGTGACTATTCAAGTCCCTCTGCCTGGCCCCAGTGTTGACACTCACATCTTCCCCTTGTCTACTAATATCCACAGTCACTCCCAAATCTGTTCTGCTCACTGCTGCAGGAAGCAATACAAAATCAAATTGTAAAATTCATTGTATATGGATATTTATACAACAACTGACTTATTTGAGACCACATCAGCTGGTTATGCACTGCTGCCTCCTTGAGCAAGGATGAAACTCCTGGTCAAACCAGCAGAACGTTTTCCTTGTATTTAGATGCTTTTAAGACAACTCCCCCACAACTAGCACAACAATCTTATACCTATTCACATAAATCAATTATATCTGTATATACTAAGATTTTAACAATTACTCAAAAACTTATACATTTGAAAGATGTCTCCTTTGGCTGGACTCTTCTCCATGGTTAACTTAAATTCATTAACTTCAGCAGAAAATTTTAAGAGCCACACTGACTTCACCAACTTTCATATCATAACATCTGATGCCAAGCAATCTTTCTATGCCATATACTTCAAAGATTTCAACTATTTTGAAGATAGTAGCAAAATACATTAATATTGCAATACTTCCCCACAAAACCCCCAAAAGTTACACCAGTAACTTCAGTTTCACTAGTTACCTTCATTAATACCTGTATTTAGGTTCCATAAAAGTGTAGCAAGAACTAAATGCTCACAAACTTTAATGTATTCCCACTTAAAACTACAGGAATTCATTTCAGAAAATATACTTTCTCAATGATAAAAGAAATCAATTAAGGAAGGAAAGGCTTAGTCAGAAAACCAGACTAGTACTTAGCCTACAGTTAAGTTGGAGCTTTGTTTACATTTTCCCCTTGGCAAGAAAAGGAAGTTATGTCTTCCACATTTCCTGCAACAAGCTCTCTCTGCACTTCCAAAGCATTTTTTTGTCCTGTAACATGAATATGCAAGTTTTACAGAACAGTCAAAAGAACATCACACATGTTGACATAATGTTTCTGAAAACAGAGGCACCAATCGTACACATTTAATTTAATTAATTCAGCAACATCTGCACGTAACTCAGGAACACAGACTTTTAAAGGCTGCAGAGTTAGAAAAGCTTATGGGGTGGTTTTTTGTTTAACTATTTGCTAAGGCAAATCTGCCCTTTCAGCAGACTGTTGATATGCCTTAACTCTTCCTTCTCCCCCCACAAGATTTGAAGCTTTTCAGATGTCCCAGAATACTAAAAAAAAAATAGATTTTTCAAAGAAATCAAAGAAAAACTTTAGAAGGAAAGCAAAAGTCTATTGCATTGCAGTAATTACAGGAGTTACTTCATTAAAGAAACCCATTGCTCCTAATGTAATTTTAGACCAAATTTTGTTCATCTTTCTCTCTTATGCACAACTGTCCTTGATTCCTTCACATTCAAACACAGGGCAAAATGCAGAAACTTTGCCAGCCTGTGCTATACTTCTCAAACCTCCTTTGATTCTTCCATTATTTGAAAAGTTCATCAATGTATAGAAAAAAAGACAACACTGCCACTTAAAAAAAAAAAAAAAAAGAGATCTCACTTCCCTCTCTACCTAGGTGATCATTCCCACTCAACTCTCCATTCATGTTCAATGAATAGGAACAGTTTGTAGCTGGATCAGTTTTCAGATTAACAAAAATAAAAGGTTCATTTCAATAAGGAAACACATTAATCTTGTATATGTGGAAAAAGAGGCCAAGTTCCCTTTCCTTCCAAACATAAAACAAGGATGAAACTCCAGATCGACAAGATATTTAAATAAAATCATCCTCATTACTTTTAAAGATTGCCAGTGCCTAATACAACTGAGCTTTGATGCAGTTAACACTCAGTCACAAAATGTGTCATTTTCCAATTTAATTCTCCAGCAAAAATAAGATGGTAGCTAAAAACAGAATGAGGGAAGAAAGGAGGAGAAAGGACAGTAGATGCCCAAGATAGTAGTGGGGAAATATCTAGATTGGCACAAGTCTGTTAATCCAAAGGGGAAACTTTGAGCCAATAATTAACTGAGAAATTATACCAAAATTATCTCAGGTGTTCTCAGCAAAGAAGCTCAAATGTCTTGAGAAACTTAGAACAAGACACGATAAATTTTATTTTACTTGCAGTGGAAAAGCCCTAAGTAGTATGAACAGATATTTTAGAAAGTTTGTATTAAGACTGTACAAGACATGTAATTTAAGCTTTAAAACCAACTTCAAGTAGTAACTGCCCCAGTTATAACATCAAAGACTGTGGTCAAATGCAGTTAAAGACAAGCAGCTTTGATGTAGTGCAGAAATACATGTAAGAGTCACTTTACCAGGTCTTCAGATCTGTGCCTAGAACTACAAAATACTATTCGACAGGTCTTACACTGTACGTTAACCTTAACTGTGCTAGAAGGGTATTTTGGCATTTCAAGGCCAAATGCACATTTCCCGAAGTGCTTAATGGAGGACTAAACCCTACAGAGATTTTAATGACCAAATAAGAAGCAGGAGGTACTTTTTTACGTAAATAATGTACCTTTTAATGTATTTTTTAAAAAGGATGCATCCAATTATTCTCTTAAATATCATCTCTGGCTATACAAAAAAACCTCCAAAAATCAAAACGATCAGCCAAGCTGGGATTTGAGAATTTAAAGCAATAAACACACATTCTTATCCAAAATTTAGATAACCTAAGCACTCTTGGAAATAAACTGCAGAGAAGATGGAGATACTTAAAACACTGGGAGTGTGGGGGGGCTCACAAGGACACTGAGTAGCTCCTCATGCTGTCATACACATTCCTTTGCAGAAATGATGGTGCTTACATCCAGCTCACCAGTAACAACTGCTGCCTCTCAGTACTGACCCAGCTTAGATTATTCCTCCTTCAGTACCAAGGCCATCACTACACTGAGTAACACAAAGCTTCCCACCTCCAGCGTGCATTTTGTCAACTCAGCATTCTTATACCTTGCTTGTCTCTGTGGTATAATAAAAAAAACAATTTCAAAGACTTCCTAGAAGTACCTCGTTATAGACTGGCAAAGGTATTTTCAATTTAAAATCACAGTATAAGCAATCTGAAGTATTTCAGAAAGCAGCAGTCACTGCTAGAATGACTGTAAAGAAATCCATGAACCTATTAACATTATCATCTCTACCTGCATTCTTGACATTTTATATGCATTTCATTTCATCCCTCAAGATGTCTGAAATTGAGATGCCCAGTATAGGATGAGCCAACATATAAGAAATCAGCCTTTAATATATTCACATCCTTCATTAGTCTGGGATTCATCAGGGTTTTTTTAAATGGGTAATACAAAATTCCACCGTGTATATGTCTACACTCCTTCCTTCTTCAAGATGAAATCTTCTGGTCATTCAGTTAAGCATCACAAGCAGCTTCAGAGGTTGTTAGCCACTTATGTATTTTAAGACAGACATCTGGGTACATGAGAAAAACCCTCCAAATGTCCCCGCACGTAAGAAGTACTTCAGCGCAACCTCGTCTTATACACTGCAGAATTTAAGTGAATAAGTACTATAATTATCACAGCAGCAGGAAGGCTTTAAATAAGACATCTTTCTAGACAAAGTAAAAAAATCACCAAATCCACAGCAAACCCAGTTCTAACAGTCAACAAACCACTTCCCCCCCATCTTTACATCAAGAATCATCATTTGAAAAAAGCTAAAGCAGAAGATCAAAAGAGATCAAAGAATAAGGGAGCACCAGTCCAAAAAATACTGTCTTGTTGCATTCTGATCGTATTTGTTATGTTAGAATGCTTTTAATCAGCTCTCATGCAGCATTTCCAATATTGGGGTTGGAAGAAAAAAAGCATGAAAAGGAACTTTTTTCATTCATACTGATTATTTTTAAAGCACTTAAAATAACCTACCCATTTACAGAAGTGTTTTATATACTTCACCGCAGTACAGAGATCTGGAGTAGCAGATGATAAGAAAAGCAGCACTTCAATTTCTCACTAATGCAACGTGATCTACTTGGTCACTCAAAAAATACTTCAATTTTCATACAAATAGGTATAAAATTTTACTCATGTTGGATGCTGTCACAAAACACTGGTATTCTTGCTCTTTGTATACAAAACCTTGATTAAAATGTCAGCGGCAGACTATGAGAACAGTCTTCTCTCATCCAAATTGCAGTTTAAAATACACAGGCAAGCTCACGCAGATAGATTGTGCAGCTCTACTGATCACACAGAGCTTCTGCAAGTTCTGGGTCACAAAATAACAAGCCCAACTAAAGAACCAAACAGCAGTCACTTAGTACATTACTGTTTCCATCAACTCCGAGTTTAGCCATTGTTACCACCAGCAGAATGGTAAAATGTCCTGATAGTTATCCTGAAACTAGGTTTTAACAGATCTTGGACAAGGTTTCCAAATTAGAAGAATCTTGCACATCATTAACTAGCTTGATCTCTCGCCAAAGCACTTCCCACTAGATAACGTCGAAGATCAGAAGTGATGAAGAAACAGAGATTAATCTTAAAAGCTACAAGATACCATACTGAAATGATCCTGTAAGAAAGAGGACAGAGTAGAAATAAAAAGGCTCTTTAACAATATGGAGAATCACAGTAACAGCAGCACTAGAAAGATATTCTTTAGGAGGGATTTTGAAAAATTAAATTCTACCCTTTACTATTTACTGCACTGGGTTAGAAACAGGATATGATAGGAAAGAAAAGCAAGGATGGATACAAAAAATCCAGCCTTTTTAATACAGGAAGAACTGAACATACAATGACATTTGAGTGCCATAAACAATATACGGTATGAATGACCACTGAATTCAGACAAAATTTGAGGACAAAGATCAAAGAGGATTTAGAAAATGATCAGTCAGTTATACAGGTAACGGCTCATACTTGAATGCCAAGTTAAAAAAAAAAGTAAAATCACTAGATGATACTTTTGAAACATAAAACTGCTTTAAGATGTTGCCCAAAACGCTATACCTCCACACTTAGTACTGAAAGTTTCTTCTTAATCAGTTTTGACTGCTGTAAATTTTTCTTGCATGTTTTAGCACTCGAACATCTAAATAACCAGTTTAAATCCACTGATTTTAGAAAATTCCCAACAGGCTGGACATGTCTGCAAGGCCACCAGTAGTTAAAGTTCATATTCAGTAGTGTTTGGTGTAAGCTTGCACAACACCTGCACATAATGGAGCAAACAAATCAGATTTAAATTTAACTACGTATATAGTTAGGTATGTACTTGAATCCAACACATTAGGCAACACAGTTCCACCCCATCCCCTTTATCTCCCTGGCCTCTCCTCTACACTGTGCTAGCAAACAGACTTTCCACAGCAATGTGATGACCCAGATGAAGGATCTGATATGAAGTTATTTTGTGCTTTAGTGGTTTATTTTTCAGACAGATCAATTTCCTGAATGTTTCAGAGTGAAGCCATGTAAACAGTCCTACCAACACAGCTAAGGGGACTGTGCAGGAAGTAAGGAAAAGCAGCTGTGGACTAAAAGTGTTTAAACCAATTGCGCCACTAAACATCTACCAAGAACCTCATAGGTGTCCTTATTGTTGTGTGTTCCCCCTGCCAGTGGGATAGGGAACAGAATCAGAAGGCAAAGAAAAAACAATGTAGTAAAACTCATGGGTTGAGATAAGTAGAGTTTAATAATTGAAATAAACCAAAATATAATAATCATATCATAATAACAGTTTTGATCTCCTGGCATTCATTCATTACACAGAAAGCATCATTACTGATGGTATGCTTCTTGGGAGACATGCAGGACAGACTGGGTGGGTGTAAAATGCAAGACTAGAATCAAATGTGGTATCTGCAGTCCCTTCTTACAGTCCAGGCATACTGGTAAGCCAACACAGGAAAGAGCACTCTAAAAATCCACAACAGCTTCTATCCAAAGATTTAAGGATACACTGACAAGACTTATCCTTCAAAGAACTGGGAAATGAAACAAAGCAATAGCTAGATGACTCACTGCAAGCTCACCTAACATATCTGAACTAGGATTCCTGGTCCTCACTGCATGTACAATAGAGTTGTGCATCAGGTTTCCAGACTAGTGTGAAAAAATGGAAAAAGCCATTGATCTGGTAACAGGAATCAAAAGCCATGTAAATATGTTAAGAAAAAGCAAATAAAAAGAAATTTAAAGTTAATACTAAAACTTGGCACTCTCTTATCAAGATTTGCTGTAAGAGCAGATTCTTATCAGTCTCATTAAGAACATAGTTACTTCTTCTTAAGTGCAATCTCACAGTTTCCCTATAGATCTATTTATTGATTAATGTGAACTACATGCAGTCCATCAATATGTCCATATGATGTTTTCATTCATCTTACTGTTTGCCTTTGAAAGGCAGCCAGCCACAACTATCTCGGTCACCACAGTGTACCCAAGACATCGGAATAAACTCCCCTTTTCTTGCCTGTAGTCTGGTATACCAAGAGCAAACAAGCATCAGAGTGGCAGAGGAGCAAGCAGGGTTAGTGTCCCACCTCCTCCTATGGCCATGTGCAGGACCTCAAGACACCACACCACCAACACAGCTTGCTAATAGGACAGAGGAAGACACTGTCCCAGCCTAAAACTCATCCCCAACAAACCTTGAGATTAATTATCATCAGTGACAATTAATGTGTAAACCTGACACTACGTATGCAGCAACTTGAAAGGCCGCTTTCAAAATGAAGACTCAATACTTTGTTGTTAATTCATCAAGCTCTGGCAGTTCCACTGAATTAAATTGAAAGAGCTGGCTGCAAAGGCAGCACATTCTACTCTGATTTAACAGTGAGCAACATAGCTTCACAACACAAAGTTTGCAGCTTCTCAGAAAAGCCTGAAAACTAAGAGGGGAAAAAAAAATTTAAAATCACTACAACAAATCCATGCAAGTCTTCCGAGAGAGCTTATAAAAGTAATTTTATTCTTTCATGTACGAGCCTTTGCAAATCAGTCCATGCCAGCTGTAAGCATTACACCACCACTGTATCTATGACTCAGCAAGGGAATCTGGACATATGAAGAGAATTCACTTACTAATGTCAGAGGAAAGGATTTTTAAAATGGCAACAGTTACAACAATGCCACAGTAAATAAACCAAGACAATTGGTGACCGTGCTCCTTGTATGTTTAAGCACACAAACTAGATCAGAATGTCAAACCCATTTATACATTGGGTAAAGTCTGAAAGCAAGTATAACAATGCTTAGTGCAGCTGAGCTGAAATACAAAGGGTTCAACAGCTGTTTTCATCTCCAATGAACAAAAACAAACACTGGCTGTACATCTGACACAAAACACTGAACTCCATTTCCAAGATTACCTGTGTGCAGCCCAACTGCAAAAGTCTAACTTTAGAGCTGAATACAAACCAGTGAGAAATTGGCAGCTTTGTGTTGTAACTTAAGACACAAGCTTGATTTACCGGGACATTCGGCACATGTTTACATATAAGCACGAACAGATAGTACTGTTTACAGGACATTATTTGACATGGCAAAGTAGCAAGTTCTTAAATGGCTAAACTACACTTTGGTCCATCAACTCAGACTACTCATCTAGTTGATAAATTATTCCAAAAAGGGAGAAAACATCACAATCCATACCTTCTCAATACATTATCTTAAGACAGATATTCTACATAATAAGCACTCAGACCTTGCCTTGTAAACGTCACGGTCCACAGAATCTGTATGTTGCTAACAGACTTCTGCTCCACATCCTCATAAATAATATCTACAGAATTATTTTTGTTACATTGGTAGCAGACTCTTAGTCAACAAGGGGTGGAGAAAAAAGTATTTTCATTGAATTCTTAAGCAAAAGGTTCAAATGGAGAAAGGTCTAAGAAGAAATTCCCCTCCCTGCACCACCCTGTGAAGAAAGATACTAATATAGGACTAGGATGAAATATTTGAAACAATAAAGGAGAAGCTTAGAAGATTCATCCTCTTCCCTAAGATCTTTCAGACAAAGAGGGTAAAGCTTTACCTCCTCAAGCTTTTCAGTGTCTCAACACGAATTACAAGGTTTAAAAATTTTTTATTTGAGCTTCTGTTTTTATTTTCTCAATTTCTAAATGAAAACAGAGCATGCAATATGTGGTAAAAGCTGAGGTGATCACACCCCAATGGTTTATCTGCCAAACACTTTCAATTAGTTATTATATTACACTGGTTTGAAGCAAAGCCTCAAGCGATGCTACACTGCCTAAGGTAAATTCTCACACAAACTATCATTGCATCAACACGTCTTTTATTATCCTACTATCGAATTTTATGTTAGCACACGACATATGTGTCATCTTTCACCCAACGGCCTCAAATGGGATGGCAGGGAAGAGCAAGTAAAAACAGGAATCAACAGAAAAGCACTTATCCCACTGGCAGCAGGAATATTCCAGAGGCACGAGCGAACACATCACCTACAAAGCTCTCCAAGTTTCTCCAGGAACACGGCGGTAACACCTGTACAGAGAAGAGCGGGACAAAACTCCACAAATGCCGGGACAGCAGCAATCTCCAGGCCACGGGCACTGCCACGGGACGGGCTGACCGGCACCGGCGGGAGCCCCGCAGCCACGGCGGGCGAGCGCGGCCGCTCTCGCACCGGCCCGACACGGGCGGAGCTCCGCAGCTGCGGGAGCACGAGCCCCACGCCAGCTCCTGCGGGAGACGGCTTCAAGCACCTCTCGCGGGCTCGGCGGGGAGCTGCGCCGGGGCGGAAGGGAGAGAAGGAGGGAGAGAGGCAGAGACGCAGGGGGCGGCGAGGCAGGACCCGACAGCGCGGACAGGCAGAGCCGAGGCCGCTGCCGCCGCTCCGGACCGCGTCCCCTGCGGGCCGGGAGTGGCACGGGGAGCAAGGCTCCTTCCCGCGGCGGGGCCCCGCGGCGCCACGGAGCTGCGGGCTGGCAGTGGCGCGGCGGGACAAGCTCCCCGCAGCCGGCCCGGCGGGGCGCGCACCGAGCCCCGCCGTGGGGGCGTCGACGGTCTTGCCCCCTCCCCTCCGCCGTCGTGACACCAAGCCCGCGTCCCCCTCCCAGCTCGGCTCCCCGCGGTGCCTCACCTCCGGCAGCCGCTCGCCGCCGCCATCCTCCCGCTCAGCACCACCCGCTCCCGCCCGGCCCCGCTC
>VWPU01018039.1:0-256436 GCA_013398955.1 Callaeas wilsoni
GAACTCCTCAAACCCCTACAGGTATCCATTCACAGACTATTCCTTTCATTCCTCTTTCTATGAGGTAAAAGCCCAGGTTAGGCAGATACTTCCAGGACTCGCTTGAATCATCAGTCACCCCAAGGCACTGCAGGCAGGCAGGGTACCCCAGCAGCACAGTGAGCATGCCTCCACAAGGCACCAAAGATACTGTTACAGATAAGAAAAGGAAACCTAAGCATCAGTAAAGGGAGAAACTGAAGCACAAATGTCACCCGAAGAGAGATTTTTTAACATTTCTCAAGTGTTGTCTTACCTAGAGCTCAGAATCATCATCGCATCTAGTGGCAGAAAATTCCTCTGTCTCTGGCCAGGTCCTCTGGGAGTCTGCTTCTTTTGGGAACAGATTCAGTCCTGACCCCTGTGAAACTGCACTCCTGCCCAGGAAAGAGCATAAGACAGCAGTGGATGCAGCGACAGGAGCAGAGTGACAGGCACTAGACTAATAGCCCAGAGTAAAAGGTCTGCATCCTCTTACCTGTCTTTTGAACCATCTAGCTCCATCATCTTCTCTAACAGCACTAGTCTTCATTTAATACTTTCACTTCTGCCATCCCACCCTGGAATACTATTAATTTCCTTGAATGTGAAAATAGGATGAAATCCTTAAGACACTTATGCAGCTGGAATCCCCAGTGTTGTCTTGACAATTGCTTAATGAACAAACAGAAAGAGTCTGAGGCCACCCTTGACATCTTCCAGAGATGATGAACTATGCCTTTGTATTTGGTCTAGTTGAGATGGAGTTCATTTTTGCCATAGCATCCCTCCCACTGATGTGCTTTTCATGGGTGGACAGTGGAATGTCCATCTTGGAGCTGGCTGGCATTGTCTCTGTCAAAGAGGAGGGAAGCTTCTGGCAGCTCCTCATGGCAGCCACCCCTGTAGCCTCCCCACTACCAAAACCTTGCCATGCAAACCAAATACAGACATACACACAGTTCCTTCACAAGAAGTTATGATAAATTTGGCTAGTAGCCTCATGTCTGAAGACTGTCATAGACTGAGAGAACAAATATAATATTGATGCCAAGTTTTAAGCTATGAGTCAAAGTTACTGTCAGTGAATAAGCTGCTGTACTCCATTCCCAGTATACCTATTGAAAAAAAAATACCAATGCACGTACTTAAATGAGTTTCAAAGCATATTAAAATGAGTTTTGAGGCAGAATTCTCTTTTTCCATCTGAAAGAAGGATAATCTTCTGTTCTGCAGACCTCCAAGGCAAGAAGGCAGGTAGGAAGGCGGGAAGGCAGGTAGGAAGGCAGGAAGGCAGGAAGGAAGGAAGGGTCCACAGTCACCTTTCCTTAAAATTTCCCACTGGTGCAATGGTTTTCTTGTAGTTCTGCCTGTTTGTTTATGGCTAAGTTTTTTGAGCTGCTCAGAACCCAGCTGTCTAAAACTCCAGCAGATTGCGCTATCCTAATCACTGTTGCCAGCAAAGATCTACTGCAGAGCTGGCATAGCAGTCACTTCATTTTAGAAAATGGGCTGTAGAGACTGCCTCTGCCTTATAGCCCAAGTAGCTATCCCCAGACTGCCTAAGACCTCATTTTGCTATATATATTAGAGATATGGGCTCTGGTTATGCACTGTTTCAGCAACAATGGTTATTAAATAGCTCAACAGATCCACCATCAATTTACAATCAATACTGTTCTTATTTAAAGAACAATTCCCAATGCTGCTTCTCTTACCCAGAGTGGTTGTGGATTCCCCATCCCTGGAAGTGTTCAAGGTCTCAGATAAGGCTCTGAGCAGCCTTGCTCCTGGCAGAAGGGTTGGAACTAGGTGATCTTTAAGTCCCCTCCAGGCCAAGCCATTCAATGATTCTATGATTTTATAATTCTGTGATTCTGCTAGAGTACAGTGAATTTCTCTACACTAAAAAAAATTACTTTTGGTTTGTTTTGTTGATATAAAAGTCACAGAGATGCTGCATCTGTGAAGTACAAACACATACTAACACTAAATATCTGGCTTGCATTTTGTTTTTAATAGCATGGAAGTTAGCCATGTTGCAAGAGGTTTTAATTGTCCAGTAGAGTAGTCCTTTATTTTATTTCTGTATGTTTCTTGTCACTATGAATTACTTTCACACGTGGAAGTAAGACAGCTCTTTGATGCAATTTGGAAATGTTGATTTCCTAGTTACAATTCATAACAACACAAAGAAGACTGGGTGCTTATGGGTCTGAAAGAAGGATGTAAAATCATCCAGAATTGAATTGATATCTAGAGTACATAGTACTGACCAATCTACCCAACTCATCATCCCCTGAATTTAATTGTACCTTAAAGTATTAATTCATTGAAATTATTTTTGCACATTTTTAGTATACCAAAAAGTAAGGATTAATTGGTGTTTTCATTTTAAAATGTTGTAAGCAGATATAAAGCACAAAAGCAGTGTTACAAGGACAGGGTAACCAACTTGGTAAAGCTCACGTAAAAAACCACTCCTACCATTCAGAAATTTGTCCACATTACCACTTTGTAGCCTTATATCCAGCTCTTTTCACCATCTCTAAGTCAATTGATAAGATTCACTTCCAGTTAGTTTTATTTTCTTTACTGTATGACTGCAATGAATCCTCTGACTCTTGGCTGGCCAGTGTAAGCAGTCTCAGTTCACCTCTCAGCAAGTAGGAAACCGTATCAGCAGTCAGAAAAATGAGCTGACTTTCAATCTCAGCAGACAGACCTCTTGTGTACAAGGAAAATTAATTCTGGATGGGCTTCTTCAGAGATATGGCTAGCTCACATTGGCAAAGCCAGGCATACTGTTGTACTTCTGCTGTAGGGAAAGAGGGCTTACGTTTCCCAGCTATCAAACATCCAGCAAGTTTTCTCAGCTCTGGTCTCACTGCACTACATCGCTGTAGAAGTGATGCAGTCATGGTTTGCTAATTTTTTTTTGCCAAGATATTTTGGAAGAAAACAGTTTTAAAAATCTTTCTCTATCATAACAGCTCTTTGCTAAGAGTTCTCAAACAAACGAAAGAACTGCAAAATACACACACGGCAAATGGTGCTCAATAAAAAAAAATAAAAATTAAGAGCAAGTGCATCTTACTTCAAATATTAGTGGTACAACCTGCAGAGACAATGTAACTTTTATGTGATTCAGTGTAATTTTTCTTTTGGCAAAAATACTTCAATATCAGCAATAAGCACAGACAAGAGAGGTCTATCCATGATATCACTTCCAGAAATAGGCCAAGAAATTATCATATTTGAAGCAATTAATAAAGGAAAAAGAAGTAGGGTGAACTATTTCTCACTGAATAATGTTAGGGGGCAATTTAGAAAGCAATATGGCATATGATAAAAATATTATTTTAAATCAAGCATAATACTTGTAAATCACCAGCTGTATTCATTCTGCCCATTTCTTTCCTGAAGCGTAGGTTTTAAACACAGCTCTGCATCCATCTTAACCAAGTCTTTGTCTCCCTCCTGTGTTCACAGACTGTTGTTAACATGAATTTGACAGAAACAAAGATCTCCTTCCAATATTTACAGTCACTACTTTAAAATCTCTTTTTTTAACCCAAGTCATATGTAAAGCAACATTAATATTTCTCAGATAAAGTAAATACTTCCCAGATAAAGGCCAATTCACTTCTGATAAAAGCAATCAGAAAAAATTGCAAATAACTTGACAAAGTCAATGTGGTCCCTTTGCGATTTATGATTGCTTTTTTTTCCCCTGCTAAGATAGCATATCTAAAATTTCTTGGTACCTGCAATATATTAATTTTCAAAAACTTACCCGAGACCCCTAAACCTTTCTTTTGACTGTCAGACTGCTGAATTTACATGATGTCATCAAGCAATGACTTTCAAAAGCATTAACATCAGACGGGGGAGAAATTATTAATGCATAGATGAAACATACCATTAAATCTTAAACTAATCAATTATTAAATTCTGCAATATCTTAGTAAAGTTGCCTGTTTCCATTTCCAAAGGGAATATATGGAGCTAAGGTGGATATATCATACATTTTTGATGCACACACACATCTATGCTACACTCATTAAGCAGTGTGAATCTGCTTTAAAAGAAATATACTGGTACATGAGAAAGACCCTCAAACATGTCATATAAAATCTACCCATTTATTTTTCCTTTATTCGCCTTTTATTTTCCTTTTCCTCATATTTGCAACAGCCAATACAATTGTCTTTTTGAAATTACTAATGTGTGGTTTCTTGCTATATTTTTAAGTTTTCTAGTGCTGAATGTGTTCCCCTTTTTAAGAGAATCTGTAGAGCAGTCTTTCTCTTTTGCTATAAGGGAACAATTTTCCAAATCAAGTCACATTATTTGGAAGGCACTGCATATGATATTTGAATATTTGAACCTCCAGGGCAGTAGAAAAAGTGTTTCCTAATAATAGACACCTTTTTGTATGAACCCTTAGAAAGTTGTAGAAGAATGTTCCAAATATTCCCTACAAAAAAAAAAATTATACACATGGACAGCTACTGTCCATGTATTTGGGATAAAAAAGATTTTTAAGAAAAGTCATCATTTCAATCTAATGGAAGTCTGGGATAAACCAACAACATTACACCTGTTGAATTACATGTCTCTTACTTGCTGCAAGCCTATTCCATCAGCAATGGCTTATAGTCTTCCATTACTCTTTGCTGCTATGTGTCTATCCCTTTCCCAAAGGAGAATGAAGACCTTAGACCAAATCCTTTACTCATCTGTGCTTTAGCCACACACACCCCTCAAAGTCAAGCCTGGTAGATTCCTTTCCAATAAGTTGAGGCAGATGATCCAATTCTAAAAGTATTTTAAGCATTAAAAAATACCTTTTTAAATGAAATTTAACCCTTTTGTAGAGCTTGGATATATTTGCTATCATTTCTGTTCCCACTTCCTGCCTGCCCAAGAGATCACAAAGATCTTCCAGATTATTCTTGCTTTGGTTTGGTAAAATAAGAAGGAACTGAACAAAAAGATCTTTAGGCAAAGAATCTTTTATTTTAACCGCCAGACTGCAAATAATTTGGTATAACATAGCCAATAATTATCTAAAACAATTTGCACGTTCTTACTATTATTGTGAATGACTTCTCATACTTTAAATCATTACAAACCTTTTGGGGATTGTACTCTAAAATGCTACCTGATGCTTATATTTTTGACCCAAAGGAGGAGTCAAAATTTTTCTCCAGTGTGTAACTCTCAGTTGCTCTAATAGAAAATTTCAGCAGTTTTCAAATCCTTCTATTCTTTCAGTCGCTGGAATTCTCTCATATTCAGCAGTCTGTGATCTGATTTTCTATAAACCTGTATCTTCATTGACTTCTGCAGAATGGCACACATCTCTCTGAAGCTGTAACCCGTCACCCTGGTATGTTATCACCATTCCTATTTCAGGGAGAAATGAAATAGTGTTACTTTTATGGCTTTGAAAATCCCTTCAATAGGGGGATAGAGAGTACATTGAAGTATTTCTCACTATAACCTTTTCTTACCTAGCTAAAGAGAAAGGCAGTGTAGTAGAGCTAGAACAAAGCCTGTTCACAGAGCTTTTTCAGCACTTATCTTCTATAGCATCCCTGTGTTTGAGTATATTCCATCTCCCTAAATCTTTGCTTTCCTCCTTTTCCATTTTCTACTATTCAGAAGGCAAATGCATCCACAATAACATGTAAGTTGGATTTGTAACCCATCCCAAGGGGGTGAATGCTAAGCGGGTCACAAGAATACAGATACTGATGGGATGATTCACCTGTTGGGTGAGGAAGAGCTTCCATGCTTCTGTCACATACATTTTCTAATGCAATGTGATAGAATGATCTTAGACCAAATGTAGAGTCAAGTAGGTTTTTCTTTGGCCTTCAGAGATGATTTTGCTTAAGTGTTGAAGTACTTAACCCACCACTCAATAATAGTCTTGAGTAGTAACATTACTGAAAATTAGCTTTGAAATAAGCAGTAATATGAGTGCTTTGTTTGGCAATAGACGTTGTATGAATTCAGCTGCAGTTAGACAAGCCAAGCTTTCAATTACTGCAGACACCATGGTGGAAAGAGGACCAGCATGTGGGCAGTAATTTTCATTGTCTGCTTTACTCCTGTATCCTTTGATAGCCAGCTGGTGATGGATGGGAAGCAGCGTAATGATGCAGACTCTCTCTTCTGAAAGCCGTTCTGTACAGCAATCCAGATACTAATAAAACCCCATGAAATACATTTTTACGAACTGCTAAAGTGATATGACTGTTATATGTTGATAATGATAAATTGAAGGAGTAATTGGCAATAATTTATTACCTTTTTCCATGAGAGAGAATTACTCATACAGCTAAATGATACCAGTGTATTATGAAAATGAAGTCATTCTCTTCCCAGGCTACTCCTCTTACAGCTAGAAGCCATGTCTGCTATTTTTGCATCTTTCACTACTGTTCAATTCTGAACTCCATGCAAAAAGGACTGCTCTTTCTCTTCTTTTTGTGGTACACACAATGCTATGATCCAGACAAGGATCACAAGATTAAAATCTTTTAACAGAAATAATAGCACCAAAATATTTTTGTAGCCTAAGGAGGTTGAAAGGAAACATTTCTTTATACAGCATATGATGATACAGTCTAATTTCCTGAACAAGTAACTGATTCAAGACAGTAAAGTGACAAATATCTTACTGAGAATAAAAGTTCAAAATTAATGAAAGAGGTAGAAAGAGAGAATTATCTGAATAATTAAAAAGTCATCTATAATTTTTCAAAGCAAGATAAGTGTACAGGAATATCTGTTTAGTTCTCAACTCTGAAAACATATCAAAGATTACCTCCTTGGTATGAGAAAGAAATTCATTAGATCCTTAGTCATTCAGGGGAATCATTCACCTCAACAAAATTTGTCTTCATCTAAGTTTGTAATTGCAGAGATGTAATAAATATACAAATAGCATGGAATATCTTTCAAAGAGCCAAAGGAAAGCTTTTGATAGCCACATTGACAATGGCATGAGGTCTCCTGAGCATTCTTTTTTATAGGAAATGTTTAATTGCTCTTTATTGAGCAGAACCTTTCCTTCTGCTTGTAAAAGAAATTATTGCTTTCTCCCTCTGGTTCAGTCAGAGGAAGTTAATAGTCCCAGTTTCCTCTGGCAACAGACACAGTTAATGACTGGAAGACTATCATAAACAGGGTTTATTGCCCAAATTACAATCCAGTTCCTAACCAGCCTTCTCATTTCAAATTGCCCTCCTGGCATTTTGGTGATTTTCTGTCTTATTATCTGGTTCACAAAGACAGTTCTCTGATATTTAAAAACTTTACGTGCTTCTTCTTTTTTTTATTTCAATAGTATTCACATTGCTGGAAATTGTTAAGTTCAGTGTGAAAGGTATATTTACTGACTTCATGGCACCAAAGTGCTTCTCAACAAAAGTGATTCATCAGCGTGCAATAAAACCTGTGTTCAAATACAAAAATAAATAATTCCTTCTCTGCCTTCAAGCTGTTCCTTTTGGTGTAATATCTAAGTGCTATTATAATTATAATAAAAAATTAAATTTTATAATTATAAAAATTATAATTGTATATTAAAATACTTGTGAAATCTTTAAAGTAAAAAAATTAATAGAATACTACGTATGTGATAATTATACTTACTATGACATCATAAATGCACAGAGAGATTTGCAGTTAAACTAAAATCCCTGCTTTATAGTGCTATCAAAGAAGTTAAACATATTGTCTAGGTACAGCTGGTATTACGGTTGGAACACATCATAGAATGAGGAGACCTAAAGAAACTTTAAGGCAGATTTTCTCTATTTAGCAATTTAGCAATGAGAAGTGTTATACAAAGCAAAAGCTAAAAACTGTGTTTCTGTGAAGATGGATTTCAGAAAGGAAAATTTTGGGATTGCACACTGGAGAATTTCTTTGCTGTTACACCTCATAACTAGCTGTCAGATTTTCTAAATAGATAGATACATCTGAGACAGACATTAACTCAGAGTGAAATACAGTAGCAAGAAATGTAAAAGCCACATTCCTGCCAGGACCAGGGCGTAATTACAAAAACTGCATAAACCTAATCAGTAAGTTGTATTGTCATAGACTGTCAGAGGTAACAAAAGTCTACAAAGAACATAGGCTTGAAATGTGACCAAGTCTCACCATGAACTCCAAAAGCCATTACAGCATTTATAACAAACAAGTCTCCGGAATTTTACGTAATTAAAAAATAAAAGACCAAAACAAACAGGATAGGGTAAAAAAATCTTAAATTTGTTGGAAGTGGGAGAAAACAGTGATTATTTTTAATTATACCACCCACTCTCTAAGCCTCTGAAGCACCTGAAGACTTTTGGCTCTATCAAGGCACTTCAATGATGCTGTCCTCTATAATTCAAACTGGCGATCTTTTAAATTTAAGTGTTGTATAATCATCAGTATTGCAATTCTGAAAATATTTGCTATCACTGCATCAGGGTTTTTTTTACATCTCATATTGGCATGTTTATACTCTAAACATAAATAACTATATATATATGTATTATGTCTTTTAATTTTTCATTTAACAAAATGAGGCTTCTATAAAGGATTTCAAGACTGACAGAAATAAAAGCCCCATCTATGTAGAACAGAGATAACATCTAGTTTCCTTATGGCTAGGGATTCATTCAAGAGTATATCTACGTCTCTGTAAGAGGTGTTGCAACAGGCACAATAAAAATTATAAATATTTCGAACAATCAGGCTGATTTATTAGAAGCCTAATTAATATTTATAGAGCGTTTCAATATCACTGGCTATGGCACACTATGGAATTGAATTAGAAATCAACAGTAGCAACTGACAGAGGACTGTGTAACCAGGGGATAAATGGTGAGTCTTCCAAATATTGCTTATTTTTAGCTATAGTAAGGATGATAAAAATAAATGTATTGTTTCTAAAAAGTGAAGAGTGCTTTGAAGCACAGAATTTTGTTTAAGTCCAGTTTCAGCCTTGCTATGTTCTTTCCTTACTGTGTCAACATTCTCTTTGGCTCAGAAGCTCATTTTGTGCAGGACGAGATACAGAATAATAATGGAAAAGACTGCAGCTGATGACAAATCCCTTAACATTTTTATTTCTTATTATTACTGTGATATACAATAGGTGATTTCCTGAGTCTCGTACCACACCAGGGAGTCAGGGACCATAGTACCTGTACAGATTCTCCAAAAGAGCTGTCCCACTCCCCATTTTCTGCCTGGGAATTGGAAGCTCTTTCACAACATCAGCAACAGCTGCACCACAAACATACTACAAGAGTTACATCAATCTGTAAGAAAAAGCCACTCTAAATTAGCCCTGCTGGGCAGCACCACTTTCAAGAGAGCTCTACTATTAAAAGCCATCAGACATTAAATTTGTCACTCTGTGTCTTTCAGTAATCAAGTGCCATCATTTCACTTTGACAGCAGAGAAAGGAATTAGTCTCTATAAAAAATATCAAACAGACATACCTTAAGTAGTACATGAAAGTGAAGTTGAGGGCTAGGTTGTTGTCTGCAGGAGGTGCTTATTTCAACAATTCCAGCAGTGGGAGAGAAAAAGGGTATCTGAAACCAAACCAGAGCCTTATAAAAGTGACGGAACAGCCACTTCAGCATTTCTACTCCAACATGTCCATTTTAAGACTTTCAATCTGTATCTCAACCTGACTAAATCTTGAATGCTTTCTCTGAGTGATAAGTAGACAGTCAGAGGACTAGCAAATCACAGCCTAACATGGGAATGGGCATGGTACAAAGATAGCACCTTGCAGAGCATCCATTAGGACAAAACTGTATCCTGATTTTTTCAGATCCCACTATCTGAGCATAACACTTGTTCAGTCCCATCTTATGTCTGCCCTACTCACAAAAAATGTCCCAGCACTTGCAATGCAGGCAATATGATAATTGTCTCACAGCCCAACCTGCAAAACAGGAGATGGGTAACCTGAGGTTGTGGGAAAACAGGAGAAGGATAACCTGAGGTTGATCTCTTTAAGAGGAGATAACTCCTAGAACAGATCAATTCTACATGCTCTGGCACTTGAGCTCCCTCCTCTCGTCTGGGACACAATAGACTGGCATTATGGTAAACTCAGTGGCCTGTAGGTCTGTTGGTAAGTTTTAGAAAGGCAGAACATGTGTCACAAGTCCTACATTGTACAATTACTTTACACATAGCTGTTAATGGGACCTTTAATTTTAAAGTGAAACAAAATCAAAACACATTAATCTGATCTCTCAGCCACATAGCTACCATATGTTGGATGAGAAGATAACTGGTTTGGAGTTCCAAGGGTTATATAAATTCAATTTATATCCACTTATTCCCCAATTAAAAGGCTGTGTGCAGTAAGATATTACAAAGTATGGTCTCACGGACTATTAACAGAAGCATGGTATAACTGTGTGGCAGAGAGCCTTTACTTTCTATCACTAAGCACTGCATTAATGACCAATTAAAGAATCCTCCTGAACTAGGCTCCTTTGGTCCCAGAGCTAAGTTTTTAAACAATATCCTAGAAAACTATGTTGTTATCATGCAGCGTATTGGAAAACATGGTGCATCAGAAAGATCTCCACCACTATTAATAACATGTCAATAACATCCATTATCATTCACTCAGTTACACTTCCAGCAGTACTCAACATTTCCTCAGGAAAATCAGATCGGGAGCATTAAACACTCCCCTTAGAGTAAGTGACAGGAGTGGTGCAGCTGCAGGTAACACAGTGCAGGCTGTTGCTATCTAAGGGAGGAACTGAAATAACTTTTGGTGACTCCAATAAAATACATTGCCTTTTCTAGAGCCTTGCTTCACTGAAATATTTACAGATATCTTACATCAATGTCCATATGCTTAGTCTGAAGACTTTGGGTGATTCCGTGACATATTCTCAATTACTGTCCAAGGAATAAAGAACAAGATGGACATCACAGTTTAAATGCAGGACACAGAGACTCATCCACTTCTCTACAAAACAATAGCAGTCAGGGCCATAAAAGGCCCTCAGCTGACAAGCTGAGCTATGTGCCCTTTGGCCAGTTTATTCCCAGTTGTCACAGATTAGGAAAGAATGAGGAAAACAAAAGAAAAAATGCATGCATCATGCCAGAAGTTCCACAAGGATGCAGAGCTACAGACCTCTGGACAGCAGGTTTTTTTACAGGAAGACCCTCAGCCTGCTGCTACCTGAGCCGTGAACAGGCTGTGCCTGGAAAGTATGTGGCTGGAGCCTATCTGTTTTTCACCCCTTGAGTGATGGCAGATTCCTGCTGTCTTAATGCAGCTCTATGAAGAAACATACCTAAATTTTTGGCCTTTAAAGCAGCATCTCTGCAAGAGCACTGAACTTGTGAGCCCCTGGATGAACAGTCAGCAGCAAGAATGGGATTTGCCGACACTGGTACCCAAGCCATGACTTCTCACCCATTCTACTCATTCCTTCTCCTTTGCACTTTGTCAGTCTCTGTGTTCCCAGACTGCAGCCACCTAGCCTTGTATCTCCTACACCGTTTTGATCTATCTCCCTGCAAAGAGCAGACTCTCTGGAGACCTAAGCCACCAATGTGATTTCTGAAAAATTCATACCATGCCCAAGTTTAGGGAAGGAGCTTGAGCACTTCATTGCAAGGAATTTTAAAACTCCTGCACCAGAATATGGGAACTTGCCAGTTATGTAACACTGGTCATCTCTTCTTCCTTACCGCCAACAGATCTACTTTCTTTCTGGAATTCAGAAAGAGCTGAATGATTCCTCTCATCTTTGCTACTATTTCCAGCTCAATTTCTGAGTCCCTTATCTTCTCTTGCTCAGAATGTTGTCTCAAGTGTGAATCCTAACTACCTCTGTCCTAACTACCTGTTATTGAATAATGCTTTTTGTAATAGGATGATAAAACACTGCACCATATTTTGTCATAGGCAGTAAAGCCGTAATTTATACTGTGTTTTATGCTTACTGTCCCTCAACCTATGGAAATCAGTTTTCCATCTCCTTTACCCTAGCATGGGACATAGTATGTGGACAGCCAAGTTCTGATTGTGCTGCTCTACCTTCATCAGTTCTCATGTATTCCACTCAATAGAGCAAACAGTGGCAGCAGCTCTGTTGAGTGCAGTTGCACAGTTTCTGAGAGTGCTGTTATCTCTGTGATGAACTGCAAAGTATCCTGCAATATACTGTAATCAGTAGCACATCACCTTCAGCCAGCTAACCTGCCTGACTGAAGGTGTGAATGGGGAAAGAGATTTGAGGAGTGCCATGACTCAGAATAGGTCTGGAGTAGCACATACCAAGGCCCACTGCCAGTGAGGTCTCTGGGTTCTCCACTGTAACTTCACATCTTGTTGCTAAAACTAACAATCTGGTATCAGTTCTCTTTAATAGCAGTGTAAAATAGAAGTAATCTAAATCATTTAAATGAGCATAAGTAATGGAATGAGGGTCATAAAATCCTCTTTATTCCTACATTTTAACAGTAATTATATTCTTTTCAGAGAATAATCACCACTTTCTAGAACTGAGCTTTTAATAGTATTGAAATAACTTAATATAGGGACTGGAATTTTTGAGACTTCATTTTAAACAATATAATACCCTTTACAGATTAAAAAAATGTTCATAAGGTAAGCATCACTCTAAGACTAAACTCAAAGCAACCCCCACACTCAGCAGTCTGGGACATTTCAGCCCATAAGCTCCTTTAGATCACAGGTTTTTGAGATGGGTTGCTAGATGAATATAATCTGTAAAACAGCCTAGAAATACTCCAAACATAATCAGTCAGACATGTAACAACCAATTCACTGCCCTTTAAATACTTAAATGGCATAAATTTCTCTTTCACGGTTACATGCTCCAGTACCAGGATCTCATGATTTCTCAGGGACATAGAGCAACTTGTCCCCAGTTGCCTGTGGTGACTGGAATCTTCCCCATTTGTGAGCCAGACTGGTTAACTGAGGCAAGAGATTTAGGCCTTGCAAGTCACATCAGAGCTGTGGCCATCTCCGGCAATGCCCTGATTCAAGTAAAATACTGCTCATCTGGCGCTTTACTCTTGTGCAACTTATGAACTCTCTCTCTTTTGTATTCTTGGACCTCTGCTCTACATAGAGCTGAATTGGGCTAAGCTATTACTTGTCCACAAAACAGATTTCTTCCCAACCTGAACTACAATTTGCTCTGATACGTGTAAGTCTGTTAAGCCTTGAAATATGCATTTTCTGACCTTTTATGATCTTGCCTGGAGCTGGATTTTCCAGATTCACTAACACCTAAACACTGATCATTTGCTTTATACTGAGTAGGGCTCCATCTCAATGTCTTTTTGCATACACCAGCACAGAGTGTTTGCAAGCACTTCAGCAGAGATCAAGAACATTTACAATGATACTGTAAATCACTGACCCCCTTCTGCTCTTGTGGACCCTTCCCATCACTTATCTCCTGAGACTGAAAACTTCCCAGCCTTTCACGTTTTCTAAATTGTTAGCCTGTTTGTTTGGTTTAATCTGACTGAGATCAGACAGAAATACAAGGTTATTCTTTGTGCGTACAAGACATTCCAAGGAGCCTTTCACACTCTCTGGGGGTTAACACAGAAGACAATGGATATCAACACTCCAGATTGTTTATGCTGTCTTGCTAGCATCCTCCTCTGTGAATACAGTTTTATTATTCTACAGACATATACTTCCTCTCTACTTCTGGCTCAGTCTTATTTCAGAAGTAAACTGCTTTAAAAGATGCCTTTTTGCAAAATATCCTTCCTTTCGCAGACATGGGGAGAGCCACAAGAAGTGTGTGCTGCTTCATATTGCATCCACAGACATCTGATCCTTTAAGTAAATTCCTCAGTGCTTTTCATTCTGCATGACCATTTTTAATATAATAAGCTCTGTATTTTCTACGATCACGAATGAGAATCTTAAGTGAACTATCTAAATCAACAAAATTTTTATGAAAATGAGAACTGGAAGCAAATATACTGGGCACAACAGTCTTCCACTGCTGTTCATTTTCTTTCAGTAAGGATTTAGCAATGCTCAGCAGCATTTTGGCTCAATATTTAAAGGTGTTGTTTCAATATTGCAGAGCTATGGCAATTCTGTGCTGTCAACTGCCCCTATTATTCATTTACCCTGTTCAGAGCATCAATTGTCACACAAACATCTATCATTTTGCAAGGTGTAACAGTGATGGTGGTACAAATCTTGAACTAAGACTTACACTAGCATTTCTTCAAAATAAAATGTTTGCTTCATCACAGAGTGGTTTGTGTTGTAAGGGGCCTTCAAAGATAATCTATTCCAACTCCCCTGCTGTGGGTAGGGGAGAACCTGTTCCACTAGAACAGGTTGCTCCGAGTTCCATCCAAACTGGCCTTGAACAGTTCCAGGGATGGGACATCCACGGCTTCTCTGGGCAGCCTGTTCTAGTGCCTTACCATCCTCACCACAAAAAAATTCTTCCTTAAGTCCTATCTAAACCTAACAGTTTAAAGTTTAAAACAGTTATCTCTTTGTCCTCTAAGTACAGATCCTTATCAAAAGTCTTGGTCTGTATTTCTTATAAGCTCCCTCTGTATACTGAAAGACCACAGTGAGGTCTCCTCAAAGCAGTATCAATGGAATAACTGTGGAACTATTTCCATATTGGATAAATAAGTCACATTTAAGGGTATATATAAAATCATGGGAATCAACACAATCAGAACACAAACTAAAACTTCATAAAACAAGGGTATCTAATATTCACTTATACATAGTATCTTTTAAAATTTAAAGGATCTGTGGCTGATTTTTGGAATGCATTCCCTTATATGCGTATCACTGAATGGATACGGTTGGAAGACACTATGATAGGTCATCTGTTTCAATCTTCCCGCTCAAATAGGGTCATCCTAGACCACAAGGCATAGAATTGTGTCCAGACAATTCTTGAATTTTCCCAGCGGAGGAGACCCCATAACCTCTCTGCACAATCTGTTCCAGTGCTCAGTCAGTACACAGTGCACAGTAATATTCTTCTTTATATGCAAATGGCAGTTCCTGTGCATCCATTTGTGCCCATTGCCTCTTGTCCTATTGCTCCGCACGACAGAGCAGAGCCTGGCTCCACCCTCTTGATGCCCTCCCTTCAGGTACCTATTGACATTGATAAGGTCCTCTCTCAGTCATCTCTGCTCTGGGCTGAACAGGTCCAGCTCCCTCAGCCTTTCCATGTAAGAGAAGCTCCAGTCCTCTCGTCATCTTTATTGCCATCCACTGAACTTGCTCCAGCAGCACCATGTCTTTGTTGTGCTGAGAAGCTCAAAAGTGGACACAGCACTCCAAATGTGTCTCACCAGGCTGAGCAGAAGAGCAGGATCATCTCCCTTGACCTGCTGGCAATGCTCTTCCTTGTGCACCCCAGGACACCATTGGTCTTCTTGGCCACAAGGTCAAAATTTTGGGTTTTTTCCATTCAGGTGCAGTTCAGAGCATCTACCAACCAGCAGTGAGATGTCAAACTAATCAAAATTTGGCAGAGAGCTACCATCAGAATTGCGCAGGTGGTTGTCTTCTCTCTATCAAATGTAGTAAGGATAGAAGTAACATAGCGGCTTACATAAAAATGTATGAACTTTGCACGAGAAAGCTAAAGGTTTGGTGGTAATACAGTGGATTATTTTTCACTTACTGAAATGTACATTCTACTGCCAGTTAAAGATTCTGACTATTGCTGTCAAACAAGCAATTTGATTTCAAAGTAATGCCGTAATTAAAACTACTGCTAGTGGGCATCCTGAACACGATGGGACTGCTTCTCAGATTGCAACAGAGATGTAAAGAAGTAATTGAATAGAGAATTTTGTTCATCCACAGCTATCGCTACAACACAGATCAAGTAAATTATACATTGGGGTACATAGTGTGGTTGTGCAGGGAAAGTGAGAGTAGTTCAATCCTGACATTTAACTGACATACGTAAGGGTGTTCTACCTTGCTTCCCAATCTAGCCAGGTTTTTGCTACAGCCCTTAAGGTGATAGTAGCAGTCACAGAGCCACAAAATAAGCAGTACTCCTCCTGGGTGAAGAGGGTAGGGAAGCAAGGCAGAGGGCCACCTCTTCAAAGTGGTTCTAACTGGTACCAATAGATGACAAAATAACAACTTAATGTTGTACTATATTCGTAACGTTTTTCTTCTGTTTCTATTCCTTGCATTTAAATTTACACAAACTAACTCTAAACCTTGCAATATATCCTCCTATTCACCAGCTATCACCCAGATTTACCCTGCCCATACCTCACCACTAAAGCCTCCTTCAAAATTAAAAGTACACAGCTCTGCTCACACCCAAGGACCCCTCACAGCATCAGAGCAATTTCCTATCTTACACCAAACTACTTCATATCACCAGATAGATTTAGGAAACTGAAGATAAGCTTCCATGATCTACCAAACAGGAAGAGCTACAGTTTAGGTGACTTAGTGAAATATCTCCACAGACAAAACCTTCTATTTCAGTACTGAGAGACCAGATATGACAACGCGAGTCAGTACTGGGACACCAGGCAACGCACAATCACAACTCAGACAAGCACTAACATGTCTAACACTAAGGCCAGAGGTGTGTCTTCACAATGAAAATGTGTCCAAAAGCAGCATGATTGGGGCTGCCCTGGAAAGAAAGAAAAGCCATAAGCCAGTGTGACTCTATACTGACAGGGCACTACCAGCCCAGAACTAGGTTTTCCAGCTTTTATAATTCTTTAGGTTTGCCAAGCTACAAAACATAGCACCAGAGTTTGAAACTTCCATACAGTTGTTTCAATTCCAAAGACTACTGCTTACCCTATGAAAGAATATTTACTAAGTTTTACAGTAGAGACTTTGTTACTACCATCCCTAGTTTTAGCAGTATGTCCCCCAAATCTCTTCAGATTACATCATGGAACTACAACATAGAATCATACTCAGATTGGTTCATTATATTAAAAATTCAAAGCAGTTTAATGGCAAATTCTCTTAGAATAGTTTAGCAAATTTCAACCTTTCTCACATTTCTTCATATCTCTTTTGTAATTAATCCATTTACCAAAATATACAATTTTTGCCTTTTATGCATAGTGTAAAAGTAGGAGATAGAATTCCAATTTTCTCAGATTTCAGAAACTGCACAGCTTTTGGCTTTCTTTCATCAAATATACATTTATTCTCCAGCTACTTACAAAAAAATCTATCCTTGCATCTCTTTGATCACTCTCCTCCAACCATTCAGTAATGCATAGGTAATTAGAACTTCTTCGTTTGTTCAGCATAAAAGGGTTGTATTTATCACAGATTGTCATGAATCCTGGTTTTAAATTATCAGGAGTCCAACTGCTGACTGGAATGGGGAATCTTCTTTCCAATTAAAGTGACTGATTTAATGTAAAAACTTGCAACATTTCACTTTTTAATTAGGTATATCATTATTAAGTACAAAAAGGTTCATCCTCATTTTATTTTCTACCCAGAGAATGAAATACAGTGAAAATTAAAACACATACCAATATAGTGCCAGACCTAGTAACATTTTCAGCATACTTTTGCAACTACTAATACATCAGTATGTGTCTTTTATACCTGTTTCATTACAAACACTTACTTGAAAGTCAGGAACGGCTTAAGCTTTTTACATCCAAACATGCCTGGGTGCAGTGAAAAATATTAAGCCAGTTACCAGTTGAAAAGAAAAAAATGGGATTTATTTAAACAGAAACAGGAAAACATATGAAAACATAGAGCATCAGTTGACACAAGAGCAGGACTCCACACACTGCTGCCAGTATGAATCATTTCTCTCCAGTAGAATTACCAGTTAAATAAGGATGTGGCAATCCAGACTTCCAATTCTTATTTAATTCTTGCTTGGCTTACAGATGGTAACTACCATAGGCTTATCGTTGACAACTGACAGGAATCTCTGAGACATGGAACCTTCCTGAAGGACAGCTGGCACCTGGGCTAAAGCACCCATCACTGCACAGAGCATTTTTCTCTTTTTCTCTCATTTTTCTCTCTTTCAGCATCTTTCTCTCTTTAGGCTAGGTCTGGGAAAGACACTGGCCGGAGACTTTTATACTACAAAGGAGAATGACAGAATGTGCTTTTGTGAAATCAAACACAAGAGCTAGGAGATAGAGATTATTAACTAGATCCACTAGAAAAGGAATTGAAAGAACTGTTCACTGAAAAAAGCTCGTCTTACGATTCCCTCTCTATATGGGCCAACTCAGGTGAGATCAGTATTTTCTTTATTTTTAACACCTTTTAATGTCTCCAGAGTATTCCTATCACACCAAAAGAGCCCTACTTCCAAACATTGAAATTACTGACCCAGTTTGTAAGTGCTGATGAGAAGAAAAGACTAGCAGTCTCAGGAACAGGTTGGTGAAATTCCTCCTACCAATCTGATGTGAGCAATCAGCATTTCGCTGTCCACGAAGGCTCAAAACCCCAAATACAGACAAATAGCTTGGAAGGCTAGAATTGCTGCATGGATGAGTCTGAAACAAACCTCAAGTAAATAATTCATTCAGCACACGCTTCTGTATGCCCCTCACTTGGTATTCAGTCAACCATTGTCTGCTTAATGCAGTCTTCACTCTGTATTTTAATTCTACATGATTTTTGCCTTACTGGGTTAAAAAAAATTGACAAGATGCTAGGCACAATTCAGAAGCAGCAAGAGGTTCCTTGTTGGGCTCTTGAATCAGCTGCACAAATCAGTGCAAGCCTTTTTGTAAACACATACAAAAGCATGCTTGCTAAGAGGAATGCAAGGCTATTACAAAATAGAAAGGTTGGCTAGTTTTTGGAAAGAGATAAGCCAGAGCCACTGTTGAAAGCAAGTATACAAACTTCAGAAGAAGAAATTTATAAAGTCAAAAACCTTAATACGGAATCCAAATTACATATCCATTATTGGCAGGGCAAATAGGGTTCTTTAAGCATTCATAATAACACTTTTGTTTCCATAGCCCCCAGAGGAAAGACTCTTCTTGGAAAGAAATAAAACAGATATGAAGGAAGCTTGCTTTTTGGGGAAAAGAAGTATACCACAACCTAAAGTTCTAACATACATTAGACTTGACTTTCATCCTGAAAGTGACAAAATCAAAAAGTTTCAACACTGGTACTTCACATCATTACATGATTAAATTTTATTTTTTTCATATAATTTACTCACTTTGAGTTGCACTAAGTTGACAAAAATCTCAAAACATTAGTCTTAAAATGATGACTTTCAGATAAGAATGTAACTCAACCACCCTAGCACATTCCACTGACTTGCTGTGAGGTTCCATCAACAAAGGGACAGTACCTCATTATCATTAATAAATTGTTACCACTGTACTGACGTTACACAAAAATTTTTAAAAAAAAAATCCCCACTGTGTGCCAAAGAGTTTAGTCTGAAACCAGCTGTAGTAACGCTAAACACTGATAGTAGGAGATAGCTTCTACACAAGTTAAAATAGGAGATTAAGGTCAATATATGGGCATTGGCAGTAAAGTCACAAGCTGAGAAGTAACTCAAAGGTTCTGTAACAGGATCTTCTTGCATAACCATAGTGACCTTTCTAGCCCAGAGTATCAAAGTCTGCAATAAGCTAGAAAGACCAAGTGAGAAAGTGGGACCAAAAGGATGCTGTAGTGTCAGCAAAAGGCAGAGAAGACTATTATTTACTCCAGTTGGACGAAGTTCCACATATAAAAGGCTACAGAACTGAAAGAATGAAGAGGCAGAAAAAATAATGGAGCAAGTAGAGAGGGAAAACACTTAAGAAACACCAGACAAAGAAGTCTGCTGCACTTTGGGCTCAAAGTCAGTGCATAGAAAGTCACAGGCCCATTGAGTGGAATACAGCAATCCAGTCTGGCACAAGGTTAACAAATGAAAAACAAATTTTTTTCAGCAGCAAATATGCATGCTTCAAAATAAGAATATAACATTAATAACCTAGGAGTTTAATATACAAAATGCATAGAGAAATAAAAAACATCTTAGAAACTGATTTAATCAGACTCATGAATCTTAGCTTTAACTAATAAATGTTAATAGGAAGAAAGGCCCAGTCCTGCAGATTTTTACCACAATTACTTGCAATGGTTATGATAGTACTTCTAGCATATGAGCAGTAGTGTGAAGGCCGGATACTCAAGTTAGGAACGCTGCTGTTAACTCCTAAATTCTGCTGGTGGTATACTGTTGGAATATACCCCGTAAAAACTAGATGTCCCTAGAGACCATGTTAGTTTAGCTTCATTACGCAGTCACAGAGTATGTGTAAAGAATTACAGAGAGCTTATGACAAATTTTGCTTCCTTAATTTTACTAAAAGGAAGGCATTGCTGAAGTCACTTGTGACTAGAAGCGAGAAACAGACTCAGATCCATAGCATCTTACAATGCTATTCATGTTTTAACTTCCCAAAATTTTCAAATTTTGGAACCAATCACAAAGGTGAGGTCTGAGGATCCTCACCTTTAGCAAAGCCTAAGTTGCCACATCATTGCAAGACTGGGCCTCCATCCCATTCAGTTAACTAAAATTGCTTCAGGAACTAAAAGAAATAAAACTTGTGCGCTACAGCTGTGCAGTATCACAGTAGTGTTAAAACCCTTTAGCTTTTATTCCATAGATGTGCAGCATGGCTCTAACCCATCGGCATTTATGACTGATGCAACTGCATGAAGCTTCTCATGAACGTTGCAAGCTTCTGAACATCTTCTACAGTCACCGCATTATATAAAGAGGCACGGATTCCTCCCACAGACCTGAATTGAAAATAGGAGAGGAGAAAAAAAAACAACCAGGAAAGTTTTGTATATTCTAAAAAAGACATTAGTAGGAGTCACAGACATTTAAATCTATTCCTAGTCTGAAAGGATAAAATTCACATTTATGTCCATGTGAAGCAGTATTTAATTCTTCAAGGCAGGCTTGCAATCTAGAGAAGCTTAGTGTTTATTAGTTATTTACAGCTCCAAAGCTGTAGCCCTATGATATTAAAAAACTAAAGCCACAAACACTACTGAACACGGGAAAGAACTCTTGCAACCAGGTAACAAGCCACCTGAGAGGCTTTATACACTGATACAATCTGACCTCAAAAAACATCATCTTTGGCATATGCACAGAGACAGATTTGCAGAAGAAAGCAGAATTAAGGATAAAGCTCTCTGAAGCCCACCACTTCACCTAAGCAGTACCTGAGCACCACCAATCTCTGATTACAATCTCTAGACTGCTATTCTCAAGTGTTGCCAAACCAGTACGAGGA
Organism: Callaeas wilsoni; assembly: GCA_013398955.1. Classification (NCBI taxonomy): domain Eukaryota; kingdom Metazoa; phylum Chordata; class Aves; order Passeriformes; family Callaeidae; genus Callaeas; species Callaeas wilsoni. Next base: position 21,392 of record VWPU01018039.1, read on the forward strand.
ACAGCTTATGTGTGAGAAAGGCTGGCAAGTCAATGCACAATGCCTAATGCTGTACCACTGTAGTAGTAGTTTATTCTGCACAGGACAGAGATTCGCTTGACTAATACTTACCGATGTCCTTTCAGAGATATCATGTTAAGTTCCACAGCCTTCTCAAGAAACTTCTTTTCCAGAGCTTCATCACCCTTGACACTGCCAATGCGGAAAGGCACATTCATTCTGCTTCGGTTCTTTCTCTCCACTGGACATCTATAAAGGTTGCAGAACGTAATGCTTAATCCTCTTTGTTCTAAATTTATATTTCAGCTATATGCAGTCTGAGAAAGTGAATAATCAAACCTGTTTAGAACCAAAGTCAATCCTTCATAATCAAAATTGTCATTACTTTCTGTGAAAGAAAGCAATCTTCCTTTTTTAACCAAGTATAATAATGGGAGTGGTAAAGTGGAAGGCTTATTAGCCCTTCCTGACATACTCAAAATTATGCCAGAGAAATGGACAAGAGGTTTGTAATCAGATCAGATTAAAGACAAAAGAAAACAGTTACTGTAATTACAGCAAATTCTGACTAAGTCTAAAGCAGATTCTTCTCTTTATCTTCAAAGACTGACACTTCTCAACTAGTAAAAACTGCTACCAGAATTACACTCAGCTAAACAGAACTAAAGCAAGTATATGAACACAGGATAAGAAAATTTTCATGGACATCAGAAACTTCTGTTAGTGATTTCTACTCATCTTCTAAATTAGTATTACTCAGAATCATTAAGTAGAGAAAAGGTATCTCTAGAACAAATCTTGCACTGCATACACAGCCACAACATTACATGAGACGCATCACAGCTCCTTAATACCTTAAAATCCCATTTAATCTGAAGTGGAAAACTCAAGATATGTGTTATTTCTCTTCAACTGTTTTGTGAAGGTAAGAAATGATGGGGGAGGAAGAGAAGATTTAAGTATCTTTTTCTAGTGTTTCTCCTTATAAAAGAGATATGAAGCCTTCAGATTTTTTTCCTAAGGCTGTGACGTACGTTCTTGCAGGCATTCAATACAGATAAGTTTTCATAAACTGCATGTGAATTTCATACCTATTGTTATGCTATTTGGGAAAGAATGGGTATCATTCTTTTTAGTTTCTCTCTTGTTCCATTGTCCAGATGTTTCCATGATGAAAAGAAAAAAAGATCCATCATAACATCTGCCTATGACAATCTTCTACTTCAGGTTCAACCAGGAAAATAATGTTCAAAAAGGCTTCTAAGCAGTCCCACACCTGAATTACTGCAGCCATACTTTAGTTTATAGAAAATCCAGTTGCTACCAGGCAATCTGATGTAACTCAGTGCACAGACGCTAGAAAACAAACTGCAAATGGCACAGAGCACTTCGTGGAAGAAAGGCTCCATTTGCTAAATGGCTTGTCACATGGCTTACTCAGGGAAGCATGCCACAGATTAAGTGCCACATTACAGCTGGGAAGGCAACTTCAAATTAAGTCTTCCTTTTAGTTATAAATACAATTAAAAAATTCACAGTCTTAACTGTACTGCTTAGGAAGCTGCATACAGCTCAGTTAGTGAAGCTTGTTCTTCGTTCCCAACTGACTATTTACCATTCCATTTGCATTGCATTTCCCACTCACTGCTTTACAGACCAACTTGCCAGATACAGATTTCTGTTTGTCACAAAATGTTTTTTCCAAGGTTTCATTTGCTTTCTGATGTTTATGAAAAACCCCTAGGATCTCCCTAGAGTAGGATCACAATCCTGATCATGATGATGCTAAAGGCAAAGCTGTTCTCATTAACTAAATGGATAAGCAGAATGTATTAAATATTATGACGAAACTTTATCCCTGCCAACTGTGACTGCAGACACCTTTAATTTAAAATCCAAATTTAATTTGCCCTATCCTAACTTTGACTTGAAAGTAAATTAGGTCCTCACACTGTTGCTTTTACACTAAAGGTGAAGGAAAATACTTTGCAGTATCATGGTCAATTAGTAACCTGAGCTTGGCAAATGTTAAAATTATTACAGTATCAGCTTTTAACTATGCATAGGTCCTGTGAGCTCAAAAATACCTTACAACTCTATGTAAAAGTCAAGAAGGTTAAATCTGCTTTGGAAAGCCAGCAAAAATAACACAAGAAAATAAACTGTGCATAAAGTACATAAAGAAAATGTATTCCATTTTGAGGTCTGATCTTCCTATTTTATTTCAGGAAGTGTTTCAGAACTTAGCATAATTAGCTAATAAAAATGTTCTGCTTCACAGAGAAAAAGCAGAGTCTTCGACTCCTGGAAGATAGTAGGGAAAATACAATGCAAAGGGGTGTCTGCAATTTCTTACAGGCAATTTTCTCTGTTTTGGCCTATATTTCCCCAAGAGATTCAGTAAGCATACAAACTAGAATCTGTGTATCTATTTTTTGTATACTCTTCTACCAGGCACCTGTTTTATTAAGTTTAGAATGTTTTAGTAGGGTTCACTACTGATCTAAGTTGAAATAACTTCCTACTGGAATTAGACTTATCCTTGGACAGTTACCAAGTGAATGGTTTGCACAAATAGTATCTATGGGAGACATCAAAAAAGGTGACTTCAAAAATACAATTAAACTCTTGAAAGCTATTAATGTTTGGTTACGTAGCAAATATTGAAGCCAAGGGGAAAAGAATAGCAACTTACGCATAAAATCCATTAGATTTGTCTATAATATCATAAATCATCTGTGATTTGATTAAATTAAGTTTATCCATAGCTGCAGCTCCACCATTATTCTTTATCCATTCCAGTACCAATCCCATGATATAAATACTGCAAAAGGAAAGAACATTTTTCAGCGAAAATATTCAAAAAGAAAAAATATAAGTCTTGTCTAATAGTTCACAAAATGTTTCAGCAACAAAATGCCATGTTTGATTTAAGGGCACTTAAGATTAACAAATCAAAATCTTGACTATTTTACAAGCTATGACAACTCCAATCAGACAGCATTTTCTGGACACAGATGAAACACCCTGAAATTCAAGAGCCACACATCTGCTGGACCCAAGCTTAATCCTTTGTACCACAGAAGGACATGTCCTGCAGGCTTCCTGCAGCCCTGCAGGGCTCCCAAAGACATGCTGCATGCACTGCCAATTCACTGCCTACACAACTGCCTGTCAGGTCCTGCCTATAAGGACTACACAACTGCCTAGAAGAAACCAGATTTAGCATTAAAAAGTTAATTTAGTATTAAAAAGTTAATAGCATTTGCCCTGTGCAGCTGCTCTAGCAAAAATACAGGAGTAAATCTCAAATACACATACATTATTATGCCAGAAATTTAACCATATTTTCACATATGTTAAAAATAAGAACTCTAATACCATTTCTATCTACAAAGACCTTTTGCCCACAGCAACGGTGAAGTTTGGCAAAACAAATTATGATGTATCACACTTAATTATTCGTTACCAGTCAAGTTCTTGGTAGAGATCTGGAAGCCTACACAGCTTGGGACCAAGAATTTCAATGCTAGTTACTAAGTGCAACAGTAAAAAATCCTTGAGGCCTTTTGCCTTTGTGCTTTTAGTACAAAACTCAGCTTGTTGAAGTTCAGACATTTCCCACGACTACCACAATTTACATAAAAAACTGCTCACAAGTTTTTATGGCCTATATCCAACAAGTTCATTCTTATGAATGCCTTCATTATTGATTCCAAGAGAGTGCTCAGAGAACATTACCCTACAAGTTTCCCTAACACATATTTAGCAGGAAGCTGTTTTAAATTTTGCTGCTTTTTCTTTCTAAAGGGATGCCAGTACCAAATCCTTGAACACTTTCAGAAAGGCTGCAGAGTAACAAAGCTTACAGACTGCCATTTTTAGGAAGTACCTTACAGCTCTGAGAGCACAATCTTGTCACATTTATGACAGCATACTACCAACTACTCCAGTGTAAAAGATTTAAGTGAAGTATAGACTCTGTCCTTGGCAAATATACAGGGCCGCATTCACCTCTTGCCCTCACTTCCTTGAGCAAAACTTTCTGGACCAGTGAACGCTTAGAAGTCAGCCTTAGAGTCATTCACAAAAATCCAGACAGCTGCAACTTTTTATCCTTCTTTTATGTCAATCAAAGTAATGTTTCTGGAACAATTTTAAGTGCAAAATGCAATTCAGAGCTTGCAAATGAGATTTTTATAACAAATTCATTGTTAATTTTAGCTAAACAGATTAGGGTCAAAGAGTCAACTATGTAGTGCCATGAGGTTAAAGCCATTAGCATCACCTTAATTTAATTTAACATCCTGCTGAAGTAGCTTTTGCAAATTCAGTTAATATTTCCTGCCTGTTTGCCAGCAAACCATTAACGAGCGCAAGAAAAAGAGCAGAGAAAAAGAGAACTAAGAAGCTTTGCCAGCTCCTTAAACTGGAACAAGCAGTTAGAGCCAAGCCAAACAGATGTGCATCCTGCCAACATTTCAGTCTGTTACATTCTGGAGTGTACTCCAATGTAAGTCTGTAGCATGAAGTGAAATCTGGCAAGACAGTGATGAGAAAGGAGAAAGACTGTTAGTTCAACTTTATTTTCAGTTCCCTTAAGCACCCACTACTCTGTTAAGGCTACTGTCAGATACTGAGTTACAGCTAAAGCAGCACTTTCTTTTCAGAAGTTCTTTGCAATGGCTAAAATAAGGCTGCAGAACTTGATTTGTTTTGCTTTTCAAATCAGAAGAACAACACTGTGTCCAAGTACTGACATTAAGCAGAACTTCAGTTTTTCAAATGGAAATAGCTTTGTACTTGGAAAACATGAATGGCTGGATTTAAAACCTGGCATATTCAAGTATACAGTGTCCAAAAACAGTATGTGTGACTTGGCAGTCAGGCAAATAATTGATCATGAAATAGAGGTTTCATCAAGCACTGGAAAAGGAAGACATATATACTGCCTATGCTACAAAGCTCCACTGACCAGACCAAAATCTGGAAATATTGTATAGCTAATTTCTACTGGGTATATCCAGCCAACAGGGCAGACAGGCTGCTAGTAAGAATACATAATTACAGCACTACATACTGTACAGTATGCACACAACTTGGGGAAACGAGTTCTGCACTGTAAAATCTGGCATAAACAAATGTTCACAAGATTTACTGTTCTGTTGATAAAGATAGCTGCTCCTATGCCATTGCAATAGTACACTCTGCAGTGACAATCAGCATATTCAGAGATACTTAAATTCAGTAAAATTTGAAGTGATACTAATTGTAATGACGGAATTAAGTTATAGAGCTTATATACAGGAATCACTTAACTTTATGCCTGTAGTACATTTAATATCTGTCAGAGATCATTAGGCAACCTAACTTTCCAATTATAGAACATACAAACAAGGTATAAGAGCTGAGACTAAACATCAGTAAAAAACTGCATTATCAAATTATCTGAATGAAAAGGAAATCTTTATTTTCAAAGTCATTTTAAAAGCTTGTGGGAAAAAAATGATACCTGGATTGACAATCTTTTTTTAAACAATCATTTCAGAGGACACTGGTATAAAAATTATTCAGGTTAAGAATGGGTAGATACTACTGGCTCAACATCTAAGTGTTCTAATAGCAAAGCACCATTTCACGAGTTATCAGAAGCTACAATAGCAATTTTAAAAAAACAAGCTGTAGTCTCGCCTGCTTCTTGCATAATGAAATCATCAGGTACACAGCACTTTTATGATTTTGATTGCTAGCAATGATTATAAAGCTAGATCAATTTTCTCTTTGGAAGCAAAACCAAATACTGAGATGGCAGTCAAAGAATTATGCAAAACTCTACTAGAGAGTAAACCAAAGCAACTACTAAAATGCCTTTTAAAAAATTCTTCTACAGTTTCATTTCAAAACCACCAGTAGTGAAAGATGTAGAAAGAACAAGAAATATTCTTAAAGTTTAAAAGAATACATATTCTTGTAATATCTTATATTATTTAAAACTTTAATAACAATCATATTTACCATTTTCCAGTAAGGAAAGTCAGTAGGGATCTGGAGGTTCAAATGCTGAGAACAACGCCAGGAAGAAATTGAATCGAGTTGTATTTAGTGATCAAGATGCAAGTCTAAGTGCCAAATTACCTCCTTGCAATGAGAGAAGCATCACCACTGAATTGACTAGAGCTGTGCTCATGTAAACCAGAACTGCATCCTGAAACTTCTATAATGGAGTTATGATATGTAACATTTACTATGAAAAAGACTACATCCTCTATGTCTGAGTTGCACTATGCAACGCAAAACCTACTAGTCACACAGCTGGACGCTTCCCATGTTTTCACAGGAATCACGTGAAACACTCCAGCGTATCAGTGGTTTGAGGGCAAATACGCAACTTTGGAAGCTTTTCTAGGTAAGAGCGGCAGATGGCAGTGTGGCAGCTTTCTGAGTAAGGGATATCACATAGCAGGGTGAGTTACCTGTAGCATGGTGGAGTGTTATACAATGAGCTATTTGCAGCCTGTGTTTTGTAATCCAGTACAACAGGGCATTCCTTCAGTGCAAATCCCAGCAAATCCTCACGTACTATTACAACAGTAACTCCAGCACAGCCAACATTCTTCTGAGCACCAGCAAAAATCACACCAAACTTTAAAAGGAAGAAGGAAAGAACTTGGTACATGCATCCACTTGTAGATCTTATAACTGAGTAATACCCTAGACATAATAGTCAGCTGAATGGAACAGAGAATGCGTTGAAAATTCACAAGGTGTAGGTTAAAAGAAGAGTTAGAAGAAGTTCTGATTTCAAAGTGCACTTACGGCTACTCAGCTGAGGAAGATAATCACAATAAATTTCAGAACAGTTTGATATATGTTTACTTAATAGCTGCAAATAATTCTCAAGGCAGCCTGTTGCGATTTCACTCTACTCCAAGCAAATTTACTAAGAACAAATTCTTACACAGTTCACAGTATTTTCAACCCATCTGGTATTTCAGAACAATCATCATAAAATTCACCTGTTCAAAGAGGCAGATCAGGAAAGGCCAAGTTGAATGCATTAACAACCACTCTTTTTTGCTACACACAGGTAAGAAAGGTAAAACGTGCTATTTCACTAGCCAATAACACTCCTACTCATAGTATACTTTACAAACATAGTAATTGCCTATGCTCTGTCTCTGTACTAGCTATGAAACAGACACCATAATCGTGAAGCAGAGGAAGCTTTAGGATCTTAAAAGGTTACAGGTTTTTCATGTAAGAGGCAGGATTAAAAAAACCTGATTCACAGTACCCTGCCATAGCCATACACTATCTATAGACTAAATGTGATTTAGAAGATACTTATTTTAGCTGTTATTTTCTTTTAGCAGGTATTTTCTTCATCAGTGAAGATCACACAGTAGCTAAATAATCTTGGGCAGCTATTAACTACTTCAACATAGTTAAATATGGTTTTATGAGGAAAAGGAAGACAAATCGATATTAAAATCTCAAACCTGAAATTTCAACACTTCTGTCCATCATCAGATATTCAATTAACAAAACATTTCACTGCTCAGCATTTCTAGCCATTCAGACATTTCAAAGTGCTTCATTATATTATTAAAGTTTGAAAATGCTTTGTGCGGTCACTGTGTCCAATTGTTTACCTTGGAAACATCCACAGGTTTGGACAGGAAGTTTGACGACATATCACAAACCAAGACAGCTCCTTTTACATCAGGTACAAAGTCAAACTCCACACCATGAATAGTTTCATTAGCACAATAATACACATAAGACGCATCTGGATTAAGATTCCAAGTGCTTGGGTCAGGAATGCCTAAGAGACAAAAAAGAAACCCAGAGGTCACTGGAGACAAGTAATTTTCTTGACATGTAATTTTACCTGAACATGAAACTTAACTGCAAATCAAGAAAAATTTTGCCATACAGACTATTAATCATGTTGTTACAAGGAAGATAATGTATCTGCAAAGCCAATACACCAGTGCATTCTCAGAACTCTCTGGTAAGCCATCATTAAGTTTGCAAAACCTTTCAGTTTTCACCCCTTATTCTTCCAACAATTTTCATCAAGTTTGTAATTCCAGACTACAAACTACTGCCCTAGGGATTCAAAACAGCATTTCAGAGGAATTCAGACACTGAGTCCAAAAATCTTCCTGCCACCTTTGGAGCCACTGAAACATCCAAATTCTCACTGGCAAAGTTCTCTAAAGCTCTGTTTCTGTGCAATCCCAGAAGCATTTAAGTCTTGCCCAAGCTGAACAAACACAAGGTTACCTACCTTCCTCCCATTTTAAGCTTTGCAACTGATTTACAAAACTAAGATCTCCTCTGTAAACAGGCAATATACAGGCATGTCCTGACAGCACAGAACAGGTTTGGCATAGATCAAATAGTTGCTCTTCCTTTCTTTTCTCCTACAGGACCTAATTGGAGGTGGAGGGAGGGGTGGGAGATGGTGCTATTGCCGCCACCATTATTTACTGCCTCTCCTCTTATCTACAGCTACGAAATGGTGAATTACACTCCCCCAGACTTGAAAGCTGTAGGTTCAATTCCTTCCTGTACTTCACAGAATATAAACTTATTTTTCAAGTCAGTGCCCTAATTACCAGTTAATACACTAACTTATATGGGGATATCATTTGTCTTTCTTGTTGCCACTCTTTTTAGTTCAAATGTTGTGATTTGGACCAGAGGGGAAAAAAGTGAGCAAAAATAGCAGGAGTAGAAACTAGATCTCATGTATTCCTGCTCCAATAATTATTTATGTATATTCAGTGACACATTGGTGGGAAAGATAACAATTTAGGAATCCTTAAAAGCAGGTAACAGAATTCAGGTCTCCCATATCCTGGGTCAACCAGGTTAAAATCCCAGACCCGCTTCTGAATTGTAGAGCAATCTCATTACTAAGTGTACGTGAAACTGAAATACCTCACAATATCCCTGTAAATAGCTTAAGAACTCAGTTAAATATTAAAAAAACTGAGAGAGCCGAGACCATTTCCCTACTTAGACACTTGTTTCTTGCCACTTATTTTCTGGCATCGACCCAGCCCCATTTCACCATTTTTTTCTGGTGGAGGCTGTTAAGCCATTTAACAAATCTCCCAGTGGTGAACAAGGAGAGATGTGGCAGCATTCTTTTGAGTGCTGGGCAGTCAGCTCTAGTTAACATTCAACAGTCCTCAATAGCTACACTGGATCCATTTTTAGAGCAAGTCAAAAAGCTAAGCATTTACACGGGTAGATGCAATCATCAACTTACTTGTGTAGGTTGCCAGCTTGGGATGAACAATATTCACTTTGGCATACTTCTCTGCTTCTTTAGCTGCTTTTGCCGACCAGCCTCCAGTAACCACATAATCTGCCTGTCTTCCCTCCTTTAAACCAATAAGGTTAAGCGGGACTGCACTGAACTGAGCAGACCCACCTCCTTGAAGGAAAATAACTTTGTAGTTGTCTGGTATATTTCTGCATAAAAGAAATAACCATTTTTATTATTCCCAGCTGACAGAGGATGCATATAACTTGATATTATGCATTTAACCGTGACTGAGGAAGAACACTGTCATTTTAGAAGGCTCTTTGCCTAGAGCTTAGATCAAGTCCCACTAACCTACCTCAGCATTGGTCTTGAGAAACAACTTAAACATTTAAGAGTAAGTGCTATCATTTTTAGTGATAAAAATTTGCTGAAGAAAAGCTTTCCCTCCCAACCCTGACACTGCCTTAAAAATACTCACTCCTGAGTAGCTGTACACACGAACTTTAGAGATATTCCATCACAATTAACGCTGACTTTTAATTTTATCTATTGCTAGCTTCACAACTTTTCTGTCAGGCTAAGAATGTCACACCAAAGTGCTTACAGTAGCACTCAGCTTTGAGACCCTTCAATTTGAAAGTGCAACAGTAAAGTAAAGTATACGTGCAGACCAAGTGCAATAAAGAGTTGCTCATACAATCACAAAAATTATGTATTCAGATTATTCATTAAAATCCCTTTGTCAGTCACTCTGGCTAAGACTGACGGTCAAGTGTTTCTGTTAAATGACCAACAATATTAACCACTATGAGAACAGTAATTCTAATCCATTATATATTTATTTCAAATTTTAAAAAATGTATCATTCTACAAATAGGAAAAGGGCTCTTGATCATATTTATACCACTAGAGAACTGATTTTTTATTATTTGCACTTATTTTGGTTCATGTCCTTCATGAATTCTATGAAAGTGACAAAAATCAAAATTTCTAAACAAACTCAGCTAGACGTATAAAAACAACCTAGTAAGAACCTTTTGTCACATTCAAAAATAAAAGCATCAAACAGAAGATCAGTGTCCTCCCCAAGGTTATTACTCTACAATACACAGTACCCACGCATGCAAAACATCACCAAAGAGGTGCTTTCAAGAAAAGATCTCAACATTAGACATTACTGATGCAACTAGCACACACACAACATAAAAATAAGCAGAAAGTAATTCACTTACAGCAATTCACGCATGAGATTTTCAGTTGTATTTAAAATTTTTGTGAAATCTGAGGAACGATGGCTCATTTCTTTGGTGGAACAGAGAGAAGAAATAGCATGAAACAAGATGGTAATACATGAATTTGATTTTAAAATTGTGTTAAGCTCTAAACCTTTTACACTACAGACCCAAAATGCCGGAAGGTTGTCATTCCCAGCTCCTAGTCCTCTTTAAGTACATTAATATTCCTAAATACCCACAGAAGACTTATACCTGCAGACTTGTCCAGATGCAGGCAAATCCTGTTCATTGACATCTGGCACCCACATGACCTTACTACCACCAGGAACAAACCACAGTTGTGGGTAAAAAAAAATAGTCTCTACAAAGGTTTAATTTTTCCTCATGCTAAGAACCCTCTCTGCTGCTAATGCTGTAACAAGTATATAATAAAGTACAGGAGTTTGTTTTGTTCTCTTATCTTTAGCAAGGCTCCTTCACACAGTAAAGCTAATTAAACATTAAGGACACTTACACAGTAATTCCTTTTAAATCTACAGGCTGTCTTCCATGTGTAAGTGTACAATTTAAACATTAATCTGAACTGTGCAGAGACAGCTGCACATTCTACTTTCAGCAACTATTCAGTTTCATAGACTAATAAAATGCTCAGCATCTTGATGCATAAATCTTTTGTGCAACTGGGGCTGAAAAGCCAGTCAGCTACCATACGGCACAGAAGACACTTCCTCCTTATCACTGCCTTCCTAATGGGAAGGATACTATACATCTATATGGTATCTATACACATCTATAAAGACACACAGATATTAGAAACAGAGCCAAAATACCAAGATCAGAAAGTCTTATTAAACAATTCAGGTAAACACCGAAATCATGAAAAATGTAGAACTTTTCAAGTCTTACCAAGAACACTTATACCAAGTCCTTTGTAGTCCACCAATTCTTTCTGTGCTTCTAGTAATACCTAACAAAAGGAAAAAAAACCAGAAATAAATTAAGGGAATTTTCCACTATCTGGAGTCTCTGATGCATCATGCCTGTGCCAGCTGCCCCATATTGCAATAACCTTGCACTTGTCAAGTGAGATGAACAGAAGTATACCAACACAAATTTGTTGTACCTAGAAGCTTAAGGCTTTTCATAAGATAGAAAACTTAAATCATATGCTTGTTGTGGAGATTATGTTTTAAGTTATTATTTTAAATGCTATATTTCCAGATTTCTGAACAATTTATAGGAGTTGAATGGAACTCTTAACCTTTACAGAACATCTAATGTGTGTATACATACTCTTTCTAAGCAAGCATCCGAAATACCCACTCCCACCACTCCATCCTGAGCTCTTTCACTGGACTTGTGCAAACAGGACAACCAAAGTATTGAAGAAAACATAACGAGAAAGATCAGTTTGGAGAATTGGATATCTTAAACTCAGCCAACATAATAATGACGGGTTTCACAGAATGAAGTCCCATACTTTTTGAAGATGAGCCTTTATCTTATTGAGAGTTAAGAAAGAAATTAAGCAAAATTTTGAGACAACCAAAAAAAACAGGTCACTAAAAGTCCTAGTCAGGCAGTGCTTCAGCCATGCATTTTTTTTCTGCCTTCTCCCATAGCTCTTGAGTATCAACAAAGTAGCATGAGATTCTAACCACTGGATCTGCAGCTTCTGATTTCTGTAAATTCACGTCTGAGAGCCAGAACAGGCTCCTAAAGGAAGCAGGAGAAGAGGAAGCCCCAGTAGAACCAGCACCAAACAAATGCTGCCTGCATGCACCCTAGGATCTGACAAGAAACTGCACACTCTGGGCAATTTCGGGAATAAGAAATCTACCTTGCTGACAGCATATCTGCATGGCCTGTCAACTGTAACAGCTGGCGACCAAAAGGTCAACTAAAAGATTGTGAAGTTTTAACCACCATGTTTTATGAGTAAACTTATCCATGTCAGAGAAGGAGGGGAAAAAAATAAGGGACAACACACAGACCTAGTGCTTGCTAAACTGCTTGATAAAATCCAATTCTGTTAGTAACATTCTTCATCTGAAAATCTGCACGCCCGACAACAGACATCTATGACACCCGTTATAATCTATGCATTGCTCCATCTTCTTGCTTCACGGAGTCTGAGTGCTTTACAGGCAGCATCAGCCCACAATTAAGAGAAACAAACCATCGAGGTGATACAGCATTCCACACAAGAGCACTGCATTTTCAAGAGGGTAAACAGATCAATGATATGGAGCTCAGCTGTGCCTGCCTGCACCCCTCAAACCTTAAATCCAGTTTTTAGTAGTCTCTGTCAGAGAGCTGGATACTGAGGCAGTGCCTGTGAGAGTCCCTTTTGGAATCTAGGGCTCAACACAGAACAACAAATTTCTTTGCAACCTTATCCACAAAACACATTTCCTAGAGAAAAGTAGGGGGAAAAAACCCAAACACAGAATAACAAGAAAGCTGCTCTGCAGCAAATCTGTTTATCTAAAGAATTTTTTTAAAGAAGTAACACATAAAATAACAAAGAATACTATGAAGGGAACTAAGAAAAGAAAAAAATAATCCACAGTAGAGAACCCTTAAATTGAAAGTCAGGTACGTACAGTTCGGCAGAAACCATCTCTCTCCATATGTAACTAGATAATCCATGGCTGCTGATGCAACTTCCCAGAGGGTTGAGTGTACGCCACAGTCACTATAACTTCTTATAAAACGGCGTCTCAAGGAATTACCAAGCTATTTATCAACTGACAAATCTCACACTCCATACAGCTATCCTTGTGCACTTAGGTTCTACTTCCCAACTCAAAACTAACGATATAGCTGCTGGTGCCATACCATCAACCAGGGGAATAAAAAAAAAAAGAAAAAGAAAAAAAAAAAGTTGAGAGTATTCCAAGAACCTCACTCGAGCTCGCTTCCAAAAATCCGAGCTTATCAAGGCAGCATGTTGGAGAAGGGGAGAAGACACGAGGTTTCGGCGCTGTGTGGGTAAACTCCTGTAATTACTATTTCCTAGAGCTTCCCCAGCCCTGGCTTTGCAGCCAGAATCCCGCGGGGAGCCGGCGGGATGAGGATACCCAGCCCCGCCGTGCCCCAGCCCGGCCCCTACTCACGGAGCGCGGCAGCTTCGCCGGCCCAGCGCCGAAGTTCGCAACCTGCCGCCTGCCCTCCATCGCTGCGATGCTGCTGCTCCTACTGCTGCCGCCGACGCCCCTCACCCCGCGTCTCCGCGGCCCCGCCGCTATAAAGCCGCGGCCGAGAGGGCCCGGCACCTTCCACGCTGTCCCGGCCGCCCATTGGCAGCGCGGCGGCGGGGAGGCGGCGAGAGCGGGAGGCGGTGTGAGGGGCGGGCGGGAGGCGTGAGGGGGAGGCGGCGCGAGGGGCGGGGTGCGCCCGCCTGGCCGCGGCGCTCCGCGGGGTCCCCACACCTGCAGCGCAGACGAGCCGCTGGTGGGTGGGCGTGCGGGCGGACATACACACACATATGGTGAATGCATGTCCTACTATAACTTTCTGCCTGTGCTTTACCCCACGCGAGTGAGGCGGCAGAGCTGCGATGCTTGTTCCAAGAGCAGCCTGCGTGAATGCGTGAGAACTAAAAAGCAGCGACGCACAGTTAGAGCGAATTTTAGGATATCCTTCATAGTTCATATGAAGTGACAAGAGGCAACGGACAGAAACTGATGCACAGGAAGCTCCACCTGAATATGAGAAAGAACTTAACTGTGCAAGTGACCATGCACCAGAACACACACAGCCCAGAGAGGCTGTGGAGTCTCCCTCGCTGGAGACCCATTACAACTATCCAGGTGCAATCCTGTGCCACGTATTCTAGTACATCCCTGATAAAGCTGTGAAGTTGAAGCAGATCACCCGCTGTATCCAACCTGACTGTTACTGAGATTCTGGGATTCATCTCACAGAATCACCTCACAAAGAGGTGGGTTTACAGTACCTGGATGTTCTCATATTTTGTGTGAAATACCTTGTAGAAGAGGAGTATCCCTGCCTTCTCTAAGCCAAGAAGTGTCTGCGTGTTGTGCAGTCTCCTCAAAAAGTCTGTTGTGGGCAAATTGCTATTTGAATTGCATTGAAGAGAGTAAAAACAGGAGAGCTGTGAAACTTGATCACATTCATATAATGGATAGCATAGCTTGGGCTTGCCTTGAGGTTTGCCAAATCCTAGGCTAGTATCCCTGAATACTAAAGCATTCCTTGCACAGCTACCTTGGTTCATTGAAAACACAAAGGTAGTACGACTAAACTGTTCTAACTGAGGGAAAGACACTTAAGCTCATTCAATTTTTTCTGATTGTTTTAGGGAGAGACATTCTGCCCAAGTCAGTTTTCAGAAGTTATTTTAAAGGCAGTAGCAGTAAACCAATTTTGACACAACCAGCCATGAAGTACGACTGAAAACAGATGGGCATCACAGAGTCCCATAATTTCCAAGTACCTTGGAGAAGATTCACAATTCTTCTATGTAGCTGTATAAAGCACAGCTCTTGAACACATTAGATTGCCTGGTGTTTCCTGTAAGGCTGGCCCTGTGTTACTCTCATGGGTGTTCACCAACCTTATCATAAACATTAATCATTTGTATAGAAATCTGCATTTTTTTTAAGAAATGAAAGCACTGATGTCCATTATTTTGTGAATATTGAGATGTATATAAAATACCATTTTTCATTACAAATTATTTCACTGGAGAAATAATGACTACTTGACTTTGTTCCTTTTCCTGTCAAGCCAGGTGATACCTGGAACCACAAAAAGAATTTACAGACAACAGTCTGATCTGGTATTTAGTTGAAAGATTTTCATCTTAAGCAAGTTTTTCTTTTTTTTTTAAATTGTAAACAGACAGTTGTGTTACAGCAAAGATAACCTTCATTACAATGACGGCTATAGCTTAAGAAAAACCTACCAAACTTGCTTTCAGACACCAGAAACCTTCTCAGTTCTTAAGAAATCATAGCAAACTTCACAGACATGACAGGCTGGATACATTATCTTCAAAACACCAAAGTATTTTTTAAGTATGTCTCACACCATAACACCCAGAACTATGTTACTTCTAGTTAATAGAATTAGTTATAATTAGAAACCTCTACTGAAATGCTTAGTAACAACACATATGTGACTAAAGTTTAATTATTTTTACTAGTGTCTCAAGCAGAAATAAGATCAAAAGATACAGGCTTCTCATATGGGCTTTTCCAGTATTAAATCCAAAGCACCTATGTAGGCCTAGAGAAGCAACTTCAAACGCCAGTCTGCTAGGTAAATGGTATCCAAGGTAGTAAGGGGTAGTAGAAGCAGTCAGAAATAGTGTAGGTTGGAGATTCAGGTCAGGAAGCCTGGCCACTACTACAAAAAGTGCTTCAACATCAACCTGGATCAGTCTTGAATCCTAACTGTGTGGCAGAAACCACAAGGCAAATTAAAACTTTGGAGTTAAAAATGTACTTCAAATGCTGGCACAAAGAGCTAGAACACAAAAATAGAAACTAGGCAAGCTGGTGCTAGTATCAGCTCAGAGCACTGGTATAAATCCCAGGTATGGGAGCTTTCAGTTCACAGAAGTCCCATCCTGACTACAAGGGTCAAAAACAGGAGCTCCCACAAGATCAGAGGACAACTCTGCTGGAAGCCTTGTCTCCCAGAAGCTTTAGAAAATTCTCTTCATACTGCGCAGTGATGGGAAGTATATAAAACTGGAAAGAATGTATAAACATGGAACTTTTGCTGTGGACAAGGGATTATTATGCTTTTGCAGATGGAAAGAATAAAGAGAAATAGTATAGGTCACATAACAGTTTTGTTTCTATTGGATTGAAATTTCTCCTGTTTTAATATTTTGCTAGCAGCAATTATGATTTAATGTTTTAATTACATCAAAAACCATTAATTCCATAATGGAATAATACCAATATTCATAGTCACCCAATATAAGCTTTCAAAACCATGATTTCCAAGAATGCTTCTGACTTCTACCATTTGACAGCGAATTTGACCCTTGAAGTGCCACAAATCAATCCCTGCAGATGAAAATCTATTTGCATAATTAACACAAAAGCAGAGAGACCTGTATTTACTAGGATGCATATCTGGAAAAACAAGACATTAAAAAAATGAAAAAGTGTAAATAAAGTTTCAGAGTTTTCAGTGAACTTTTATTAGGTTCATTGTGACTTCGGGTTCTGCTGGACAGCAAAATCTTGACCAACTACTGCTGGAAAAGAATCAGCTCACTCAAGGAGAGGAACTGTACACAAGTTCTCTGCCTGGTACCACGGCTGACAAACTGACGCCATTATTAAAAAAGACAAATAATGCTGACTACACAGCAATCTGGCAAACATTTCAGGAGGCAGCTGGGATGTCTGGTCCAGCAAAGTAGTGAGATGAGCAAATTTTGGTGAAATCTTACACTTAGGTGGTTCAAACAAGGGTTTGGGGTTATGTTGTTTTTCACAGATCAAAGTTCTGAACTGCAAAAAGTAGGTCTTGGGAAGACTAAGTGAAAAGAGAAAAAATTATTGAGATTTATGAGTAAACAGTAACATGTTCTCTAGCAAATAGCTGGCCTATTGATTTCAGGAGTCTGTCAAACAGGAACACAGACAATTATGTAAAACATTAACTAATAGTAAGAGAATGAAACAGTTCATATTCAGACTCAGGACAGGAAATGGTTTCCTAATAATTTAAAATATTTTTACTATTAGAATACTTTACTGTTAAATATATAGAGAAAATATATGTTTATATGTGTAAAATACTTTTTGTTAATGACTTTTTAAATTGATAGAAAAATCTTGGAACTTCTGATATATTCATGATAGCCGTAAAAAGAATATTTCTCCCCTAGTAGCTTCAATCCATTGTCTCTGCCAATTTCAGATCCAACTACATATAAAGTATGCACTACAGATTCTTACAGTAAGACTGCAATACCACAGCACCACTGACATGAGAATCCTTCATGTTTCTGATTTAACAGGGAAAAAAAAGGTTTAAGTGTTAATCCACTGAAAAAAAGTATGACCATCTAAACTGCAAACTGAAAATTTTGCAAATTGCAATTTGCAAATTGCAATTTTGCTTTAAAGGGTCATTTTTGACGTAATTCGTACTCTAAATGCAAATACTGAAAAGCAAATATTTAACATGAAAGGTATTTAATATCACCTGCTTTTGGGCATGTAATACATAAATTGTTCTAAGTTCTTCGTGGTATTTTTAGGGACAAGTAACAGATTCCTAACTCCTAACCTCACAAATAAAACACTTCTGAATTTATAATTTTATCCAGCATTTCTCAGTGATTAGCTTCAGAATTTCAGATTTAAAAACAGGAATAGGTAGCTTTTTAATGCTGAACATACAGATTGCACGTAATTGTTCAGCCAAACAAAAATCACAAGCAAACAATGACTGAAGAATTAGACAAGCAGTTGGGAAAATATATAAAAAAATAAAAGAGATTAATATATTACCTTCTAATATTCTGAAGTAACAAAGTCTGTACAAAGAACATACTTTCATTGTGCAATTACTTGTGCAATACTGCAATAGCTAAGGTAATCTTGTGCTATTTGCTCTGTAGAAAAATTCCATTTGAGGATTCATGAGTTTTTTCATATTTGTCAAGCAACTGGAGTCAGGAATTTCTACAGATCTTATGTGTTCCAGAAATCACATAGCAGATGACTGAGCAAAAAATAGTTACTGTTTTTTCCCCCAGTTCAGCCTAAATCATCCTGTCTTGTGGATGCTGAAATGCTGCTAGCAGGGAAATTTTCTCTTCTTGCATTCATTCTGTGAGAACTTTTCCTTTGCTGTGTAAGCTATGTAAACAAGAGATAGGGTTTTTGTGAATAGCATTCATATCTGGTATCTTCTAACCTTGTGTACATTATATTAGGAAAAAACATTTCTAAGTGGGTGTCTGAGATTTTGACCAAGGAGAAGTGTAAGCATTGTTCAATTGCTTTATGGAACTAGAATATATAAATGGTATTGTAAATTTAATAAATAATTCAATTCCTCGCTCTGACTCCTGCCTCGCTGCATCTCTGAACCCCTGCTTGGAAGCCCACACTGCCTGGCTCCTGTATGTAACAAGTATATTCTAATTCAGAAGCTGCGAAACAGCTGCCTGTGCACAAGGACAAGAACAAGATGTCAAGGGTAAATCCCAGGAGCCTTAAAACAATGGTAATTCTCTTAGTTTTACATTCTCACATTTCTCTGAGTCCTGAGGGCAATCTGAGTTACACTATACACCCTCCAGAGGACTCTTCCAACATGTGCTATTCTATGATCTGCAGTCATACCACTAATGATGGCTGTATTTAAAGGTTTCTTATAGAGATGTTTCTGGGCTCATTTTTGACTCTGAAACTTCCACTAATTTTCAGAATGTCATACACACACACTGTTATGCAGGACTTGATTTTTGCCCCAAAACCACTTCTGCACTCCCACTGGAATACACTGAAAATAAACACTAGCTAATTAATTTTATTATTTCAAAGATCTGTGATAATGAAATCCATATGCCAAGAGTCCCTTATATGTAGTACAAACTGATGGATACCATTTTCGGTGTATCACATGTTTTCAAAACTAAAAATCTACTGACAAGGAATGCAAACATGAAACAAGAATACTGAGCAGCATGCAATGCTTTAAAAAGTCATGAAGTCTACAAAAGTTTACAAAAAATTCACTAATTATACTGAGACATCCAAAACCTATTATTAATCTTGCAAGCGTAAAGAACAGTTCAAATATTTTAGAACCATTTCAAATGCTGCTAACACTTCGTATACTTTCCTGTATTTCAGAGCCAGATCCTACAGTATCAGTTTCAGAGCTAACATTTTCTACCTGTGGTCTACTTTTGTCTCCTCTTACTCCGTTACTTGGAGTTTCATTTGCTACAGGGATGTATTTCTTAGAGGAATAATTTTTGCTTTTTTCACCAAAAATACCATTGGATATTCTGCTATCATCACTTTTGATTTGCACACTGGAATCAGCAAATGAATGCAGACTGGCAGCCAACTGCCTTGCTGAGTGACGTCCTTTAGCTTGTTCATTTTGTTTGACTCTCCTCTCAGATAATACTGGAGTACTACTTCGAGGCTTATCCTCTTTACTTTGGTTAATTGTTAGAGCTTCATTTTCGTTCCATGAACCTGGCTGATACTGCTGTCCAGCAGCCTGAAGTACTTGTATTTCTCTAAGCGATGAAAAGGCATTATTCACAACCATCTGGGATTGAAACGTGCCAGGAAGAGGAAGTTGGATGTCTCCAGCTCTGTTCTGAAACAAAAGATTCCAATGAAGAAACTGAGGCAACTAGAGAAAAAAAAAACAGTTTTTCAACTGCCATATACACTGAAGTCTGCAGAGCAAAATACAGTCTTTACCTAATATAGGTTAAGATGCAGAGCTAATAGCAATTGCACGATCTTTATCACCTTTCCAAGCAGGTTTCTGAAGATTGCTAGGGTGATAATGACACAGAGTAGGCACGCTACAGTTTCACATCTAGCTTGAAATTTATACTACATAGATATGTCAGTCACACGAAAGCAGCCAAAACTTAATCACATCTATCATTCTGAAATACCTTCAATTTGTTATATTTACTAGCGGTTCACAGAAATGTAGTCCCAACACTCTATTCCACAACACCTAGATGCTACAAGAATCCAAACTAATCACCAATACTAGGAGATAAGAACAAGAGTCTTCAAACTGCAAAACTGGCAATTCTCTCCACACTGTTAAAACAACCCCCAAATTTTTAACATTATATTTAAGGAGCTCACGTGTTCTTGAGAAAATTAGAACAGTTAGAGGGGAAGACATTGGATATAAGAAACACACTAGAATGCAAAGTGATTCTTAGTATTAGAGTTTTATTCAACTTGGACATAGCTAAAGGCCACCAGTATCTAAATTTTTAACAGCCTTTAAAAAAGCCTGTTTTCTTTTTTTCTGTTACAGGAACTTTAATATCTCCTTTGAAAAATGCAGAAAGTTTACCATTAATTGACAGAGTAGAGCCTAAAACCTTATGCAATACTACAAATTTGCAGTTGCCTGAAACTCATGTCATGGCCACACAGAAATCTATGAGGACTGGACATATATAATGCAATTATTTACAAGACAATTTGTGATTTTCAGCAGGTACACTGTATAGCCTCTCCTCTAAGACCAGGTTTCTTAAAAACACTACACTTCATTATTAAATGTTTCTAAAAAACCTGATCATGATATTTTCCAATGTTAATGGATGCATACCACTATTAGAATTTCCTATTTCAGACTAGGAAACAACACAATTACCACCAAAGTTTAATACATTACAAAATTCTGCAGTTTGTGCTCCAAGTGGTAAACACTTTAAAAGGTTAATCACTGAATTATTATCATCTGTATAAGTGCAGCTACAGGAAAGAGTTGCAGTAATAACTTCATGAATCAGAGGGGGCTTAATAGCTGAGAAGTACATTAAAGAGTATCAAGTAGAATTGCCTCTAGCATTCCTTTTAGAGACTTACTTTGCTATTCTGGGTATGTTCCTGTCTTTCTTCTTCAAAAGACTTCTCCTTTACCATGTTCACAGGCTTACTGAGACTAGAATTCATTTGTAGACGCCCTAAAATACCGAAATCTGATTGGTCTATCCCAGCTGATATAGCAAGTCGTTCAAGCCTGTAAAACAAAGTTTTAATAGAAAAATCACACAAACAATCCTTACTCTTTGAAAGACTAAACATTCAAAATCAGAAGTAGAATCTGTTTAAAGCTTTGAACATAGTTTTCTATTATTTTATGAGAAGCTCAAAGTATCTTAACCAAGACGAAAACAAGTACCTGGAGGTCTTTTCTTGTCTTTGCACATATTAGCCTGCAGATTCAAAACAAGTGTTACAAGGCTGAGAATGAAGCTCTCCTAGTTAGCACTGAGAGCAACATACTGGCAAGGAGATTCCACGTCAGGCAGAACAAAGATTAAAACTCTGTCATTGAAGCAGAAATTGGTGCACATCTCCAAATATCATAATCTCTAACATGTTAATGACATGCTTCACAAATAGAATGATGTTGTGTCACCTGCCAGCTTGGAAGCTGGCCAAACCAACTACACGTGGGCTTTTAAGCCTCAGTAAGAAGTGAGAAGTTGCAGTCATTAACTGATAGCACAGTGTATGATATATAGAAGCTTACTTAGAAGAGCATTCTTCATGATTGGGATTCTATAACTTTCAGAGCAGCTCCTTATTACTGTGAATAGACATAGGGCCCATATGAAGAAATTTTTTTCATGTGATGAAAATGCATTTTTCCCTTCCTGAGAAGTTTGAAACTCCTGTAGTAATGGCAACTCTACAAACTGATTGTTGCAAAATTAGAACACGGCCTCAGGGTGAACTTTACAGTAAGTCGGAATCAATGAATCATGGAATCATTAAGGCTGGAAAAGACCTCTTAAGATCATCAAGTCCTACCATTAATCTAACGCTGCCAGGTTCATCAGTAAACCATGTCCCCTGAGCATCACATCCAGATGTTTTCCAGACACTTCCAGGGATGGCCATTTCACCACATCCCAGGGCAGCCTGTCCCAATGTCTGACCACACTTTCTGAGAAGAAATTTTTTCTAATATTCAATCTAAACCTCACCTGGCACAACTTGAGGCCACTGTCACTTAGGTCCTGAGTTATATCACTACAATTTTAAAGTGGGAGATAGGGAGGGCAAATAAAATCTTCTGTGATCTTCTCTGAATACATGGAATAGACTACAACATATATTAGTATCATTCTGTTCTTGTGGATGAGACTGCCATGATTGGTCATACAAGCTTTACAAATCAGGTTTAAGCTGAAATTCTTTGAAAAATGGGAAGGATGAACCATGCTCTGACAAATTGCAGGTACAGTGGTAATACAAACTCTAATCAATACTCTCTGAAACAACTCTAGAAGTAGCTACTACTACTAATAATAGTAACAGTAAATCCAGACTTTAAATACAAAGGCTGGAGATTCATCCATCTAGATTTCCATACTTCAATTAATGAATGGGAAGCACAAGGTAACAGGACACTTTTTGCAGGCAATTCAACTGCATTTTGAGCCTTTCATATTGTGGGAATGCTAAGAGCTAAAGGTGATTCACTAAAGACTTGGAAACGTGCTTTAATAGAAGCTGTCTATTCTTTTGGAATAGGCTTCTTGAAAGCCCTTCCCAAAGACAGATGCATGAACTCAGCTGACCAGTGCTTAGATCATGTTTTTGCCACTAGGAAAAGACTAAATAATAGGTACACAGCTAATTTATTTTCCTTTGCTCTCTTAGAGTACAGACCTAGAAATCTGGCGAGGTAGAAGGCAGCGTATTTCATTGTGAGGATAATTTTGGAAAGATCTCAGGAAAAACAGCAAGACTTAAGTAAAGTGACAACTTACCCAGCATCTTCAAGGAAGTCTAAAAAGGCATGAAACTTTCGAAAAGAGTTCTCAATGCTGCCTAGAACATCATCTTCCAAAATCATGCTGGTTACTGACTGTGCATGAAGAACCTTGGATGGGGAGATATTTAGACTCCTTAATCTTGCATTTTCCATTTCCAGCTATGTGGGGGGGGGAAAAAAAAACAAACAAAAACTTTCATTTTCAGTTTAAAAGACCCCAAAATATCAAACCTCACCTCTGTGTGCCTAAACAGCAGCATCATGAAGAGGAATATCTGAAATAACTGATGTAACAAGATGCAGTTTGCTGGACCACACATTTTCAAGGCACTGTTACGTGAGTTCTGTGCAGATCTGCTTATCCACAGCTGCAGTTCTATGCTACCATATATATTCCTGCAGGCACTCAAAAGCACTGGCTCAGCACTGTCTTCAGTATGTACAGCACGTTACAGAGCAAGTACAAGCAGAAAAATTTAGCTTGCATATAATTTTACTTTGCATGTATTATATGCCATGTTAACACCAAAGAATTAATTTTACTAGTAAAAAAACCTTAATAAAGGCCACTATTTTCCTTCTATTCACCCCTCTGTATTGGGGGAATGCACACTACTGTTATCTCTCCCCTGCACTGTGCATCCCAAAACTGAAAGTTTAAGATGACTCAATTATTCTCCACATCGACCACTAATCAAATCAATGATGAAACTGAAAACTGCATGGTAACTGCAGGATATACAAGGTTTTGTACTTGAAGGAAGCATTAACTCACTCCTTTAAGATCATAGCTATGCAATCAAGTACTACCACAGGCTTTCCATCTTACATTTTTTATGAGTTGACAAAAAAATTATATTGTGTAGTGCACTGTAGGTGATTAATAAGCAACAAAATAAACCATTTTAGAGATTAATGCTACTTAGTTTACCCCGTCTCCTGGGACAAGATGCTAAGTCCAACCAGCCTAGCCTTGATAGAGAAAGATTTCTTGTAGAGGCTTTTTAGCCTAAAAAGCATTTAAGGATCCAAACAACAGACACCCAGCTTAGCCCACTAGTGCACATCACACTACAGGAAGATGTTGATAGTCACACAAGAGGGCTACAATCTATCCTTGAGAAGTGCGGAGTCCTTTGTGGATATCTGCTCCCCGTGCTGTGGGGTACCACTTGTTGCTCATATTTCAAAGGGTATCACTACTTTCACTCCTCTCCAAATCACAGGTGAGGACAAAATCCATTTGTTTATACTACCTTACAATCAATTATATTACAAGAAATTCTGCTTATTCAGGCAGAAGAATATTTTTAGGTCAGCAACAGCAGACAGAGGGGAAACAGACCTCACAATTTAACTGTGGTAAGTCTTTCAGTTTTGTCAAAGCTAAACTGCACTTCACAACAACTGACACGCAGAAAACCCTCCAATATGGTTATTGCCTGTGGAAACAAAACTAAAAATCAAAGGTACAGAATAAACCAAATTGAACAACAGTTGCGACAAACAGCTTTCCAGCACAAGTCATGGTAAGTGAGTTGGGAGGCAAAGAACTATCCAACTGTACATACTGCAAACAGATTTAATCACTTTCTTGAGATAAACAAGTATCAGGATGCCCCAGATCATAAGTATTTCAGAAAAAGAATAAAACACATTGAAAGAGTAGCTTGAGCTGGAGTTCAAGGCTCTGGAACAGAATCAGTAGAACACACAAATATTACTAAACAAAGATTTCATCACTGCCCTTAAGACTAGTAAATGATCCACGTGACTTTGAACTAGAACTCTGGAAGCCATCACATTAGTGGTCATTGATAATTACTCCTAATTAAGCAAGTGGATTCTCTGAGCAGTGCCTCCTTTAAAAGTAAAGATCATTAATCGTTAAGTATCTTTACCTCTAGCAATCGTTCCTCAGCCTTTACTCTAGCTCTTTGTTCTTCCTTTAGTTTTTCCATGCATTCTTCCAGCTCCAACTATCAAAACACAGATAAACTATCACGAAATTGATCTCAAAATGTCAGACTGACATGCATTTAAAAAAAACTCAACACGTCCAATTAAAAACTAGCACATGACATTCAAAACATATCTTCTTCAAAAATACAAGTCTACCAGTACATAACTCTAGGATGCAAAACATTAAGACAGAGAAGTAGAAATAAGTGTGATTTACTTAACAGATTTGTAAGATTCCAACAGATCACATGAAATTACAGCCCAAGTCTCTTTGGCCTGTGACATAATCATCAAAAATGTATGTTCTTCTCTACTTCCCCTTCAATTTTTCAAGTGTAATTTTTAACTAAATATATCTACATCATCGAAAGCTCAAATTGGGCTCTAATAAGAAATCCTTAGCAGCCATATCTAGATTTTCCAACTATACCCTTTATCCAGGACTTTATTCCTTCTTATAGCTGTAAGAACACAAAATTCTGTACTCTCTGCAGTAACAATACAAAATTCTGAAGTGGAAGAACTGTACTCTTTCTAATCGGTTTCATTAGTTCCTCAGTAAAAAGTTCTTCACAATTCCAAGTCTAGTGTTGTATTAACAAGAATAAAAACAAACCCAAAACACCTGATAAATATATTCCAGTCTTAATCATGAGATGCCTAAACTTGTATTTTAACTATTTGTTCTAAGCAGTAAATCACAGTTTCAGTAAGACTACTCAAGATTAGCAATACCACATTTTCTTGCATCCCAGCAGACCATTATCATATTTAATTACAGAATCTGAACTGGAAAAACAAGCAAGAATTTTTGTTCTTGCACATCTTAACAATCTTGTGGTTCAAAAGGTGAAAACTGTATTATCAAGTTATTCCATTTTCCAGAGGTTACACTAAATGAATTAACAGTACACAAAACTTCTCTCTTTCTCTGTACACTTTGTATACAGCCACATATATGTAAAAGGACACTGGTTTTTGTACACACCGTATCAACCGGTTCTAAACAGAATCAGACTCAAATAGTACTGAAAGTTGGTTTACTATCAAAAGCTTATTCAAGTGCACACTAACTGCACTTCATATAAGCAATCAACTGAGAACACTGGCGTACAACAGAATGTATAGCAAAAATAAACCTTCTACAAATGCAAAGGTGTTGTAAGTTGCAAGGAACCTTTGCAACTGATTCAAAGATGCAGGTTCTGACAACCATTCACAGTGATGATTATGGGTCTGTCACTCCTCCAGTGAAGCCCACTCCTAAAATCCCAAAACTAGCATCAAACAAGCAAACGCTGCAAGTTCAAAGAAGTCATATCATTATCATACTCATATTTGAGCATCCCCTGAAGAAGTCAGAAGGTATAGGAAAAACACATTTCAAAGACAGTATCTGGGAAGAGATTTAGCACTACCTAACCTGCAGACATAGGGGGCAAGTATCTAAGGAGAACCAGCCACAAATACCACAATCTTACTGCCATCTACCTTAGAAAATGTGGAAGTAATGGGAGCTATAAAATCTCTAACAGACACGAAAGCACAGAACAGAAAGTTGCAACCATAATGTTCTGCACTGAGAACTTGACATGTAACCTGGAATCTCTCAACCTAGCTTTGAAGATCAGTCACAGCTATCATAGACTGAAGAATTCTTACCTTTCCATTTACAATGCAGGTGCATAAGTATAATTATTTGTATTTTAAAGTTTCTAGGATGTAGGCTAGGAACTCTACTTTAGAAAGTAGTCCTTTAGTAGTTCTATAGTATTTTTGTTGTGGACAGATTTCAGGTAATTTTAAAGATGAAAGCACTGACCTTTTTCTTCAAATTGCTGGCTTGTAATGTCAACAGTCAATGGCTTAGAAAGTAATCAAATGATCATTTGATTTTTTAAACAGAAATGTAGATGTTTTGCAGTAATGTTTGAACTTGATTTATTACACTCTAGATGTACGTAGTATCTCACGGTTATGGGCTGACTTCATAACAAAATTGAACGCTGCAGCTGCATCTCCTCATAAGCAGTATCAAAGCCAGCATTTACAGGAACTAATTTGTCACCATTATATTACAAGTATATGTACATTTTAATCTTTGATTTGCTTTTAAGAAATTCACTACTTGACACAATGCCCAATTCTCTGTGCAGAAAAAAATTATTAAAATATGTCAGAGAGCTAAAGGTACATCCAAGCTACAAGAATAAGCCTTCAAGTATTACAGCACAGAAAGACAGCACTGATAGACTTTAAGATGAAACTGAATACCAAAAATACAGGTAGCCCTCAGAGTTACGGTAAGTTGAATGTCTGTTCAACACTAGACAAAGGCATAAAACTGAAGTTTAAAAAATTAAATTATATTTTAAATAATTTAGTAACTAATTTTCTTAAAATCAGCCATGTTCTTCTACTTGACTGCATCGTCCTTTAAAAAAAAGTTACAGTGCAAACTCTACTTCTTTGTAATTCACAAAGTAGTGAGATGTAGAAAGAGTTGCCCTGTTAACTAGATTAAGGGTGAAGTTCACCATTTAAATCCCTAATTAAATTTTTAAAGTATGGGAGTTACCTCGACTACACACTTAATCAAAACCAACTCTGAGATTTGATTCCCTCTAGTGGAAGCAAAGAGTATTTATCAGTTCTTATTTTTCATTTAAGCAGAAATTAGGCTTTCACTAGCCAAGGCTTTTTTTTTTAATGAGAACACAACTAAGTACTACTTGTTTCATTAACTAGTACACTTAAAGCCCCTTTTTGAGCAGAAGGATGTAGAGAAGTTCTCCAAGACTTGCGTACTTAAGTGAAAGTCTGGTCATTCAGTCATATCAAGAGATGTTTGGAGAGCTTTTTCAGCAAAGCAGCAGTTTATGGAACTCCCACCTCTTACTGTTTATTCCCACTCTGCCCTCCCATCATTGTTCTAACACAACTGGTCATCCCACTTTACTGAATGGCCTGCTACCACCAAATACGCTGGACTACTTTTCAGTTGGATCAGTTCCTCAAAGCAGTTCCCTCGAAAGCTGCTGTGCAGTAAGAGCTGTTTAATGACAGTCTTATGATCAGACAAACACGAAAAAAGGCACAAGAGAAAAAGATTGAAGCAAGAAATGAAAAGGCACTAAGTGACAGAGAGGAAATAGACAATTCAGTGATGCCAATTTGACAGTTTGATTCTGTCATAATGTGAAGCCTGCTTTGTGTTAAGGTAACAGAAACAATAGGTAAAGCACAGAATCAGGTGCAGATTGCTTAAATGGTGCTATCTGATAAGCAACCATGGCCTAAAAAAGTATTTTGGTTTTCAAATTCAGAAAGTCAGGAATATTTGGACCTTTACAAGAACAGAAAAATCAAAATTTGGGGTAGGTTGCCAAAATTTGTGAGTTTCCCTCCAAGGAAGTTCAAATTAATCACAAACTGTCTCTTTCTTATAGCTGCCCTACATGTAGTACTACAGCTAATACTGACATAATAGGTCAGGATGACAACCCTTCCCTGAAGCACAAAACACCGCCTGTCTCTGCTGTGTGTCCTGAATATAACATTCTTCCCTCTCCAAATACCAAGAAAAAATACATCTAAAGCTTTCTGAAAGCACAGTAGTTTTGTGCTTTCTACTACACAGCCATTTTTGGAGCAATTTGCATATGACATGGAATTCTATCATTTCAGACACACTGCTCTTGCTAAGAGTGTTGAAGCCACCACACAGCGCAATGTCAATATACTGCACGCTAACAGTAAAAGTTGCTATACAACTTTAAGTTCCAACAACATGTGAAAATCTTGAAACCTTTCTGAACAAAAGTTCTAGAGAGAAAAAGTATACATCAGCTGAAAAGGCTCATAGTTATTTATGCAGTATTTGTACAGTCCTTTTACTTTCCACAACTCTATCCCACCCTAAACATTCCCATTTCCAATAGACCTGCCGCAAAACTTAACTTCACTCCTCTTACACAAAGACAGGTATACAGTCCAATATTTAAACATATGAACAGCACATTCACCTAGTGTGAGTGGGTGACAACAACCACCAAACCTAGACCTGACTGTAGATCTTACTTACAGAAGTAATCATTGGTTTCTCCAAACAGAATTCAAATCTTAACACTTCAGAAACAACTCAGTTACTCTGCCTGAGGGCATTGCTTTATAATAGTGCTAGATTACCTCAGCAGCATCACTGAGCCACTGATACATAACTTTTTTCCACCCCTGTCTTTTTTAAGAACATTCCCAGTCAAGACATTTGCAGAAATAGTCCATTTCATCTAAGTTTTTTAAGTGTCAAAGAAGTAGAAGGAATAATAAAAAGCAAATGAAAAAAGTTTACTAGGCTCAATTATAAAATGGAACTCAAACACTTTCAGCTATTTTTGTAATTATTTTTACACAACAGTCATTATTGTATTTTAGCTCTTAAGAATAACATTAAATTACTTATATAAAGGGAATACTTGAAAGACAATACTACAGGCAATAACACTGATCAAAAGATCCATGCACTATGATTCAAGGCTGGAACAGAGAAATTACACATACTGCAGTTGTATTAAGTTAAAACTGGTTATTTGTTTAATTACAATTTTCTGAATAAAACATGGTTTAATTGATACAATTTGCCTTTATGGAGTCTAAGGCACTGAATTTGCTTCTTACCTGTAACTGTTGATATTGTGCTACATCAGTCTTATCTAAGGATTTTGCCAAAACAGGCTGCTGGATAACATCCTCTAAATCTTCTGTGTCTTCCGTTTCAGATGCAGAAGCACCTTCTAGTGTCACTTTCACAGGAACACCTGTCTAATTCCACCAGAAAAGAAAAACATGCCCGCTCATAGCATTACAATGTCTAGCAAAAATCAAAGATTAAATCATATCGAAAGCTTAATTAGATACAGTCGTTTCCCAGAGTCCCCTACAATGTATACACATTGCCCAGCCATATAACTTTGAAATAAATTTGCATAAAACAATATTAAAAAAACTCAATCCTATGTGTGTCTATGCTGAGTATTTGTGGTGAGGATTTAGCAGCAGAATTGGCCCCTTCAAGGCACAGCCAGGGCTGCCCCATGCAGGACATAGCCAGTCCCACCTGACCCACTGCAAGGCAAAAAATGCCAGACAGGTACAAGAGGTGGGAAAAAAAGAGTGAGAAAAAGCAGAGGGAACATCAGGCTGGGAGCAGGAAGAGGCACTCCATGGTGGAGCCAACACCCTCACTTCAGCCAGGGAAGACACGTGTCAGAGCAGAGGGATAGGTCATAGTAGCTGCTGCTCACGGACATCCTGTGCCAGGCCATGTTTTCCCAAAGGACTGCAGTCCATGGGAAGCCTACACCAGAGCAGAGGATAATTGCTGGCTTCCGCAGCCATCAGGTCCTTCTATCATGGAAACAAGATGCAAAGAAGAAGGAAGAAAGATGAGGGTTTTTCTTCTCCTCCTGGTAGGTTTACTAGAGCAGCTCACAGACAGGTGCAAAAACAAGTATATAATCCAAATCCAAGACAGAAAAGATGGTGTGGAATGCTTTCAGAGAAAAATGCCGTTAGTTGTTCAATTTGCCAATGGAGGGATTGTGCCTATACTCCAACTCAGCTTGCTCCTAAGACTAGAAAACCAAATGATACAGAGATAGAAATGGAAGTAAACTAAGTATCAAAGAAGCTTCAACCAAATGCTGATGTAAACTACTTTTTTTCACTTCTATGAGTGAGAATTTTTAAAAGTATGTTCCAGTCTTAGCTTTCAGACAATGAGATTCTGTTGAGAACACTTTCCCCTTTTTTCAGGCAGCTATCCACTAAAAACAAAACCACTGTATGAGAGAAACAGTACCTGTACCTTCACCAGCAATTCTCCAGCAGAATCCACTGCCCCACCTCTAAAGTCAGGGGAAAAAAAAAACAAAACCATACTTTTGAGGAAAGTAAGTTTATAACATTCCAAACACCAGGACAGATGAAGCAGCAAGACTAAATAAACAGCATCAGACACTGCACTGTATCCCTTATATTCTCATTTTGTTCTATTAGGACCCCCTACTTAATCATGATTTAGAGCAACACTACCGGATGCTAACATTAATATCTTCAATACGCATGTTACTTTGTTAATTATTTTGAACTAAAGTCAAGAGGAGAATTTGGTGTTCAGCATTTTGAAAAACAAGCTTAATAACTACAGTTGCAATAGAGCATTAAGTAATTTTTTTGTCTAAATAGTTATATAGTCCCCATTTTGAGAGGCCAAGATCTAGGGAATAGATTAAAAAAACCCAAAACCAAAACCAAACAAAAACTGCTTCAAAAGACAGCTTCCATGTGTAAGTTTTTTTCAGTTTTAATTTAATTTACAGGTCTTAGATGATCACAACAATTATGCTGGTACTGAGTGAGGTGAAGCAGAAAAAAGAGGCAGGAAAATACCTAAGCACCTTGAACTGGATCTCAAACCAACTATACTACAAGTTTAGAACGCTAATTTGCCTCTTCAGCTATGATACATCTGATAAATCACTATTAACAAAAGAACTAGCAGACAAGGTAGGTTTGGTTGTGGTGGGGTTTTTTGCTGCATATGAATATTCCTACGGCTATCATGTGTTTTTTGCGTATTTCAAATACTTACTAGAGAAGAATTTATGTAAAATCCTCAACATTTATATAAACAGAATTAACTATTGACAATCTGTGTGTAACTTTCAAATTGTATTTTTAAAAGATAACATCTGTAACTTCAAAATTGTATTTTTAAAAGCTAACATTGCTCTCTACTACATTAATCATGCAAGTTTTATGCTTTATTATTTTCCCTTGTATTACGAAAACCTCACCTGCATCTTTTTGCACATTCTGCAGTCTGCCAAGGAAGGAAGCCTTTTGTGCCTGGTGGTAGTGGTTTTGGTGAGTAACCCTCTCTCACAGAGGAATTTTTTTTCCCAGGACTTTGAGATTTTTTAGATGATGATCCTGGATTGAAGAGCAAGATCAGAAGAAAAGAGAATTCATTACACCTAATTATTCACATACAAATTCACAGCTTACTGTTCATAAAATTTCCTAGGTAATAATAAGGACTGTAGGAAATCTGCCCTTCAGTCTAATTTTGCTAAAAGTGTCCAAAAACTTGTGATTATAAGCTGGTATACTTAGCTGCTGTTAGGTTCATGCAAGTAAGAAAAGCTGGTTTTCAAAAAAGGAGGTAAAGTTTTGTAGTGGGAGAGGTTTATTCACGTTACTAATTTTGGACGCCTAATTCCATTGTCTCACGTCAGAATTTACACTGTCCGTGTAGGCATCTATGTGCTTCAGACTGCCCTCTAGCAGCTTTAGAGTGAAGAACATTGCTTTATTTATCAGCAAAATAACTAAAAAAAAAGCTGGTATTCACGCAGATCGCTTGTACAGGGCACTGGCAATCTCTTCCCTTAAGAGGACTAATATGAAAAAGTAGGGTTTACTGGTCTGGTCTTTTGTTGTTGTTTAAATCACATATTATCAAAGTAGACTCAGCAAAGAAACCTAATGTGGATGACCACTCTACCTCACATTCTCTCTAAGTCAGAAACCGGTAAGCCTAGAAAACATATCACCCAATATTCCCTACAGCTCAACTAGTGAGAACTCAGGTTATCGTTTCTCTGAGATCCATAAAATAACTGATTCTGTAATGGTAGAGAAATGCGTAAATTAGGTAATGGGATTCAAAATCTTAATTCATTCTGAACATAATAAACTGGATAGTTTTCACATTCTGACTCTCTCCTTCTAAAAAAAACTCCAAAACGCATTAAGAAACCCACACACAACAAACAACCACAAAACAGAAAAAAACCAAACAAAACCCCACAAAACCCTCCACAACCATATTTGCCAGGCATTTTTTTTCTCCCACCACCACCACCCTGATCACCACAGTTTATTTGTACAAAAACTTCTTTTGATCTATGCTTACCTCTCTGCTTCCAGATAACTAGAGCGAAGATGAGAGACAGTGAAATGTATTACAGTGAAATTTTTAGTAGCTTACTGAAAAATGTTCAGTGTATTGCAGCTATTAGTAATTAATTATACTCAAGATACTTAAGTTATTTTAAACATACTATTTATAATAGGTTTACATGAAGTTGAAAAACAAAATCTTAAAACGGTTTGTACATCACTTAAAAAAATGTATGTTTGTTTGTTCTGGCAGAGGACGGCCTGCTACAGAAAGGTTACAACAGCAGGAGAACTAGACAACTTACTACTGCCAGGCTTTGCAGAAGTGAAAGCTTGTGGAGACACAGAATAAACACATGCAATGCTTCCACACATTTTCAAGTCAGCATATCCTACCATTTCTCCAGCCACATATCTAGCAGCACTAAAAACAAAACCAAGTTTCCTACAGATACCAATGATGATAAAAGATGCATTATAGAATTAAGAAACTGGTTTGGTGGTTTTTTTGGAGACAAGTGTTCTGTAAAACACTAACATGTAGACAGATCATACATTTTTTAATTTAAGCTCTTAAGCATTAAGATACAATTTTCTAGACAAAATTTACTATAGCCAGAAAAAACACAGAATTACCAATACGAATAGTAGCTTTTCCTTTCCGACCACTTCCTAGGACAATAGTTGTTTTCTCTGGCTTAGTTTTCAAACCATGTTTGGAAGACGGAGACATCAGCCACTTATACTGGAATTTGGCGGTTTTTTTAAAGAAAAATAAATCAGTTTAGTAACTGGCAGTTGAAGAGGTGCTTATTTAAAGTTAGAGGGGGTTTGTCAGATACAGAGAACACTGGTACTTACAGAAAACTTAATAAGCTGTAAAATCAAGAAAAAACAGAAGTCTCACAAAGCCCAAATTCAAACACAGATGACAATCTACATTACCAGAAAGTGTTCGCAAAACACCACTATAATATCCCATCCAATATTATCCTTTCTTCTGTGCAAAACACTTCTCATTTTATAGCAAAAAACCCCCAGCATCAACCCTATAAAGAGGCAACCCTGGGTTCTGCACTTCAGTCTCAGAAAACCGGCTTGATGGAAATGACTGGCTCAGGCCAAAGCTCTCCAGAGTAATAAAAGCTTCCCTAACACTACTTGATACTACTGATAAAGTCAGTATTTTAAAAAACATGAAGTTTATTTTTACTGCCTGTAATGAAAATTCATCCTTACAAAGTAAAAGCCCCGAACTAAAATTAAGAGACAGTGATGATCAAAGGCCACAGCTGTACTTTAAACTTCATTTCCTTACAGCAACAGCATTATTCCTAAAGGCTCCCCTTGCCCTGATAAAAGTTTAATTACTCCTGGCAGATATTCTAAAATTACCCTGCAGTTACTTTTCAGTGTGCATCACTAATACAGGGTCTAGGGCTGAAGCAGCCGTTGAAGAAAATATAGATGACATTAACACAAAGTTTGTCTCACGTAGTCCTAAATTGCACATCAGAGTATTAGGAACAGTATGCCAGTTATTACCATCTAAAGCAGCAGAATTATTAAAATGCCATTACTATGCTTTAACTAACCAAGTTTAATCCAAATTTGTCATTGTCAAGAAAAACTTTTTTCTTTTCCGTTTGGACTCAATTAATGCTTGTATAAATATCGCTGTGTTTCCAGCTGGATCTACTCCCTGTGCAAGTGAATTGATCATTTTAAACAAAAACATACCCAGAAAGAGTAAAATTAAATTGCAAGCTTCTAAGAACAAAATTCATTTTAATTTTGTTTTACTAGACACCTAAAAGGGCAGCTTTACTAGGTTAAACCTAAAGTTCATCTAGCCCACAGCCCGTCTCATCTGGGTGCCTATTGTTGTTGTTGTTGTACAACAGCAGCTAAGTATAAAGACAGCAAAATATAAAAACAGTGTTTTGAAAGCTTCCTGTTTTGTAGACACCTTCAATGGATTTTCCTTTAAGCGATTCAGTCTCTGAGAAACTACACAAACTTTCACCACCTATTACACTCAGTCCTGTCTATGATTACCGTTCCCTATACTGCTGCATAGTACTGCTAAAATACACTTTAGCTGCTTTAGCTGCCTGCCAAATTTGAAGGCATCAATCAGCAGTAGACAATTCTTCCTGCAAACCTAAAAAGCCAGCCCAGAAGTGAATCAACTACCCGCTACTGAAAAACAACCAACCACTTTTTACATGAAGCAGGATGCAAGGAAAGACAGCTGTGACTGGCAGAAGAAGCAAAGCTACTTAGCAAGCCCATGGTCACTATTTCTTCATTCATGTTGTTAATGAAGTATGAAGTATTACTAGCACTGCCAATAAAACTTAAGATACCACACTAACTGGCTGAATATAAAACTAATGTCTTGAGTCAAGTGATCTTTTAGAATATGGGAGATTCTCCAGAGTTGCTTCTTTTCATGGTTTGACTTTGCAATTATCTTCAGCATTTGCAGGCAGATGTTACTTTCCTGTGATTCCTGTGATATTTTGCAAGTGTTGACTGCATCTGCCAAGCAGAAAGAGTACTTCTTCACAACCAACCTCAACTTCCCAAAAAGGTCTTCTAGAGATTGAAGTGGGGAACTGTATTAATCCTTAATTAATTAAATTAATTAATTTATACACAATTAACTGTATTAATTGTGCATAAATTCTATACACAAATTCTGTTTATTAGACAGTCCCTACATATCCACAGCTCTGTCTTTATTTAGTCTTTTCAAAAACCAAAAGAGCATTAAATGCCAACACAAGAACTGGGATTGCTGGGACTTCTTCGAGAATTGAATCAGACTTCTGTATATTTGAACAGTGTATCTAATCAATGGTCTAGATATTCAGTTTATGCACATCACTGTGAACTCTGTGTGGACTATTAGACAAAGATGAGGGAGGGTACTGTACTTCAACTGAACTCTGTTTTCATAGCTAGTATGCACTGGAAAGGACAGTCTCGAGTAACTTTAAAAAATTTTTAGTTACAGAAGTTAGTGACAAGAAATGTTTCAAAATGAATTAAGTGCTAAATTTTAAATTGTGGTTTCCTTTAGTTTTTAATCAGAAGTTACTATTACCATGTTGACAAGGACACATGTAGAAGAAAGCCCTCCAGCAGTCAAGGAGCAATATTTAGTTAACAGTCTACGGTAATGCCCAAATACGCACATATTTCCATTTTTCTTTTCATTAAATGCATATCCAGGTTTTGTTACATGTGACAGCTTTAATTCCTAAGAAATCATACAAAAAGCCCAATACAGTAACATGCTCCTCACAGTGGTTTTAGGTTTTCCCCTAGATAGTGGGGTTTTTTTGTACTGAGCCAAACTTCTGTTTGGAACTAGAATAGTTGTTTTAGATTCATTTTGAAAAAAGTCACTCTTTAAAAACAATAAATGCAATGAAAGCTACAAAGAAAACCCCAAACTCATTCTAAAACATGTAACATACCTCTGAATCAGCACCGTTTCCATTCTTAAGAACTCTTTCAGTAATGTTTTTCATCAGAACATGACCTAGAATGAATTAAAACACCTTATTAAGAATTTTCTGTAAGAGACAACTCTTATGTGAACAAACAGGTCATTGAATTGTAAGTACACATTACCTATCCTGCTTGTTTTCCCATTTTAAAATATTTAGCAAATTACTGTGGCATGTTCTCTTTTTCTTAAAAGCAGTTTACCTTTCCCCATATAGTTACTGAAGAAGAAAAAAAAAAAACAACAACCACACAAAGAGGATAAATGCAGACACAGATACATACCAATTAGTGGATTTTTTCTTATGTCAAGTACCACTAATGTTGTATTAGTTTGAAGAGCATCTAATAATGACCTTGCTCCCTCATTGGATATTCCACACTGCTGCAAATCAAGTGCTAAAATGTTTATGGAGGTTAAAAAAAAAAAAAAAAAAAAAATCAGTGGAGGAAGCACTGCATTTAGTTAGTAATTTAATTTAATAGTTGATATCTAAAACACTAATCCTGCTGAAAACCTCCATTTCATAGAACATGAAGCATGAGAAATGAGGACATGATGATAACAGTCACGTGTAAAAACAGGAGTACTACTTTCAAAGAAGACAACTAGAACTTTTCAACATTAAGAAGTAACTGTTAATATCTGCAGAGGAGGTAATACGAACCACTCTACAACCACTGTGAGCAATCTGTGCCTGTGTTCAGTCACCCTCAAAGAAAGAGGGTTTCATCATTTTGAGGAAGAACCTCCAGTGTTTTCATCTCTACCCACTCCATCTTGCCTTGTCCCCAGGCACCACTAGAATGAGTCTGTCTCCATCTCTTTTACATCCTCCCTTCAGCTATTTGTACACCTTAGTAAGAGTCCACTCAGAGCCTTCTCTTCTCCAAGCCACAGTCCCAGCTTTCCCAGCCTTTTCTGAACTCAGAGCTGCTTCAGTCCCTTCATCTTAGCAGCACTTCACTGGACTCTCCCCAGTAGCTCTGGTTCTCTGCTGTACCGCAGATTCCATGGCCTCACTTGTGCTGAGTTAAGAGGAAGAATCAACTCCCTCAACCTGCTCACAAGTCTCTGCCTAATGACCCCGAACACCACTGGCCCTCTCTGCCACAAAGGCACGTCACCATTTCATGGACAGCTTGCTGTCCACCAGGATCCGCAGCACTCTTTCTGCAAAGCTGCTTTCCAGCCACACAGCCCCGGCATGTTCTAGCGCACTGGATTATTCCTGTCCAAGTGCAGGACTTTGCACTTCCTTTTCTTAAACTCCATGAGGTTACCATCAGCTCATTTCTCCAGCC
Source organism: Callaeas wilsoni (assembly GCA_013398955.1). Taxonomy (NCBI): domain Eukaryota; kingdom Metazoa; phylum Chordata; class Aves; order Passeriformes; family Callaeidae; genus Callaeas; species Callaeas wilsoni. The sequence continues at coordinate 59,174 of VWPU01018039.1, forward strand.
TGCTGAGGTCCCTCTGGATGGTAGCACATCCTTGCCTTTCCAGGGATCCAAGTAAGACTTACTGGTCTGTAGTTTCCTGGGTCCTTCTTCCCAGACTTCTTGAAAATAGGCATGACATTGGCTATCCTCCAGACGTCATGCATCCCTTCCCAATCACTATGATCTTTCAAAGACTATTGGGAGTGGCCTCAAAATTACATCAGCCAGCTCCCTCAGCACTTGTGAATGCATCCCATTAGGACCTCTGGACTGCTGTTTGTTCAGTTTGTTTAAGTATTTTCTAATCTGATCCTCTTCCATCAGTATGGATGTTATCCACAGACCTGACTCAAACTATAAAACAAAAACTATAAAACAAGTATTTGATTCCACATACAGAATGCTATGATTTACACCAGCACCATTAGTAATTCTGTATAATTACTAGATACAGTAATAGATATACTGTAGAACAAATTCATTCTCAAAAACACTGAAGGACAATACCAGATAACATAATGGTATTCAGATACTTCAGAAGAGGAAGACACATTTCTTTGGCAAAAAGAGTACTCTTTCCCAGCTACACAGTAAGTTACTGACAATTTTAATCTTCTGCCTGCCACTACTATATTTTAAGAGATGCAGTAGTGAGACACAGAGATAGTAGAAAAGATAGTAGTAAAGATACAGAGATATGGAGATCTTGCAGAAATCCTTAGAGCAACTAGTAATAACCAGACATGAAGTATACGGAGGATTTGCTGGTGTAGGCAAAGTTCTATGTTATATGGAATATCGTAATATCTATACATCAGTATGTCTATAGTTACTATATAAGGAAACTCCTGAATTACTCTGCTATTCATCAGTAAAAGTCCTTGTAATACCTTTTAGCCAAAGGTCATCTCCTAGACAGTCTGCAAAGGCACTTGCTCCTCTATCTCCAACAAGCATGTTGCAGTTCAAAGTAATCCGTCTCAAACCTGTCATACATTCAAGGTCAGGTCTCCTGTAACGTAGGCTTTCAGCCCAAGCTTCACCATGTCTTCTTACTGCCTGGTGCTTTGCAAACAAAGAAGCTGTTACCAAATGCAATGGCAAAGCCATTGCTGATGACAAGATCACAAGTTACCTTTTTTTGTAAGCCATGTTCAATGGCTTGAATGCTGGTATAAGAAATATATGCTGGTATAAGTACACCATTCCTGAGTTCAAGAAACTTAACTAATTTTTAAACCTTACTGGTAACTCATATTTGTTGTGACTGCCCAGTTTGCAATGCAAATTATTAAACTTGTCTACGAAGTATTTTATTACCTTCTTTTGACAGGCACATTGAATAGGAAACAAATACATACTACATGATTTTGTGCTTTCATGGAAATCACAATTAACACTAATTAAAATATAGTACTAGGCACAAGCCTACTGATCAGTCAGTAGCTTCTAAACTGTAAACTTGATTATTTTTACCCAGTGCTTAAGAATACTTGAGACATTTTTTAAAATTACTGACAATGAAAGAAGCAGTCCCTAAAACAGGTGTCAGACGTTTACAGCCCTAGTCCTCATTTAAAGAAAATACTCTACCCTATTATTTACAATTTTTTCTAAGAAATATCAGATTTAAATCCCACACCAGTAAACTTAACTACTTTTGTCATACAAAGTCACAGCTTTCATAAGAACACACACTTAACTTTGGTACTCACACAAGCTCCTCACAAAGTGCCTTAATGGATTTTGAGCTTTAAAGTAAAAGTAAAAAATTAAATGTATTAAGTTCGTACAAACAGTCCATTCTAAGAAAGTTTATTAAATTACCTTTAATACATTTGCTATATGTTCTGCCCCTCGCCATGTGAGGCTACATGCCGTGAAGTTTACAAATCTGATAGCTGTATTCTTTATACTCTGACAGATTGCTGAGGAAAACAAAAGCATGCATGTTATCTACACATAGCATTTCCACATTATCAGAACACACTTTTCCACTGGCCTATTAAGAGGAAGCTTTAACAGCCAAAAGCTTTGACAAAGAAGTAGTGCTGAAATAGAGAGTGTATTTTAAATACATTCATGTGTTCTAAGTTTATACATTTCGAGTGCAAATGTTCAGCAAAGAATATCTGAACAAGCTAGAACATATTTGATTTCAGTTTACTTATAGAAATATAAACAAATCAGGAAAGAGAAAAGAAATATGAATGTTCTTTTAAATAAAAGTATAAACATCACTATAAAGTAGTATAGTTATTTACTAGCCTGAAGTGAAGAAATTCAAGTCTTTAAATGCTATTGAGTTATGCAGAATAAAGTGAAGATTGTTATTTTAATCTCCATAGACAAATTTAAAACAGGAATGGAAATACTGAAAAATTTGCTTACCTATCTGGAAACTTAAAAAAGAGAAAAGTATATTTACAGGTTTTGATTCTGAACTTACTTTCCAACCCTCCATCTCCAATTGGACAGTGGGCTAAAGAGACGCTCTCCAGAGATGAAGATGTGGCCAAGCCCTTAAGAATAAAACAAACAGTGTTGTTATCTGGCTTTAAAAAAAAAAAAAAAAAAAGGGGGGGGAGAAAAGACCAAGTCACCCAAATTGCTCAAAGTCTGTTCTTTACAGGAAACCCTAAGGGATTCAGACGAAGGTCAAAACAAGCGAACCTTCAAGTTCTATTTAAGCAGGTTCATTTCTTTAGGACAGAGGACTCTTGGCTCTGGGCAACCAGCAGCAACCTCCCTTCCTAGAAGCCACTCACGAGCAAACTGGAGCTTTTCAATAACACATCTGAAGACCAGTTTTTATCTCCTTGGTGTCCTGCAACTCCTCTTCTATTCCATACATGCACAGTGGTCACAGTCATGAGTGTATGTCATATGCCTCAAGCACACAGCAGAGATGTTGCTAAGATCTTTCTAATAAGCCTTGTGATTCTGAGACATTCAGTTAAGACAAGGTTATACTAAATTTCTCAGCAGAATCATTCTGTATGTATATGTAAAGACTACACAAAGATATCTTGGAAGAGAAATCTCCTTGTCTGCAACAAATACTTAAAAAATTTAGGTGCTACTATTCTTTGTTCTGGGGATATTTTCTATTTATTTGTATATTATTATATTCTCACCTTTGTTAAAAATGCTAGGTCTCCTTTCGTCAGAAGCAAACCCTGCAGTTCTAAATTTTTTAGTACATCTGATATACTGAGACAGCCTTTCAGAGCTTTAGAGAGTTGGCCAGTCAAGTCCGTTGACAGAGTTGCTGGAATTCTCCTTCTAAAATAAGTTTTGTATCTTCCGACACCTAATAAAGAACAAAAATTACACATCCAGTAATGTAAAATCCAGTCCTTATTGGCTTAAAAGCAATTATAATCATACCTTCCTTTTTTCAGGTACTTTCTTAAATAAAAATAATTCCTTAGGCGTAACAATTCCTCCCCCCATGTATTCAATCACAGAGAAGTTTTACGCAACAAATTCTAACATGCATATATCAACATATTTATCTTTTATACAGACCTGATTCTTCAAGACCATGTTGATGTAAACTTCTTATTCCAATAGAAGTCAGAGTTTTATTATGCCTGAGAGCATTCAGAAGTGGTGCCCAATCAGTAGCTTTGATGTGATCTACAATTAGATCAATAGCATCATGAGTCACATTAGCCTTCACAGCTTTCAGTGGGAGAGAGCCTTGAAGTTCACAAAGATGCTCATAATGTGAGAAGAAATCCAGCATGCACCGTTTTCTTAACCTGACTGACTCAATCATCTCTTTTATGTGATAAATTTCTCTGTAAAATAAGAAAGAGGAAAAAAAGATATAAACTTTTTTCAATATATAACTATCTTGCAACACAAGGCCAATTTAACAAACATATCCAAAACATGGAAATGTTCCTGGATATTGTATAGCATTTACACATCTTTAATGTGTAGCCAAAAACCTAATCTCTTATGATGCTCACTACCTGTGAAAGTAAAGCTGAATGAGTAAAGGGCTGGGGAAAAAAAAACCCAAACACCAAAAAAACCCCAAATCTGCATTTTTATCCTCCTCACACTAACAGGTATATCAAGAACACAAAAGCCCTGATCTTTAAGCACTGACTGTTGCAGAGATCTTGGTTTCATCTTAAGATTTAACTTTGTAGCGTCAAGCTCTGCCGGAAAGCCTTGGGCACTCCCTCATCCACCATCAAAGGAAACATACAGAACTAGTTGCGTGCTTCTCTGCTACTTCAGTTAAAAGTCTAAATTCTCATCATACACAAAATGTTTCCCTAAATAATATTTTTGCTATTGCATACCAGATATACATAACCCAGTAAAATTAATTAGGCACTTTTCAGGTATAAGGTTTTATTATGCTTTAGCACCCACATAAACACTACTAACTTCCAAGCAGAATCTCCAAATACTGCTATGACATAGCTATTACTGGTTAAGTAATTCGACAGTCTCAATAAGGACATTTATCAGTATATTTAGAAGATACATTTATTTATTTATTTATACTCAAGACGGTATTAAGTATTCCACACAGGATATCAAACACTGTTCACACTGCAAACATTTTTTCTTGTTTGTCACAGACTAGAAAGCTTTCACCAATCTTCTCAAATACTCGGTATGCCCAATTAAGACAACTTACTAGGTAGATACGAGCATGTGAGGATAGCCATTTGTAAAAGCATAATTTAGAAAAAAATTTTATTGTTAGCATCTAAAGGACTGGAAATGTAATAATAATAAGATATAAACTTTAATAATACAGTTCCTTCATACTCTTTTACTTTTATTTGAACTCTGGTTTACTAGCATTTAATGACCACACTGTGGTCACAGGAACAGAAATTATTAAATCATAATCCAACACTTCGGGTTCAGAAAATGACCATCAGTTTTAAGGCACCAATAGCTTCTGGTGATGTACCAATGTGCAAAATATTAGCCTTTTTTCACCGGAGGTTAAGCAATATTCTTCTCATGGGGACTTTCACTGTTAACAACTTAACACCACACCTCCAAATGAAGAAAGGAGCTCCTGGCCTTAGCACTTAAGTTTAACTCACTTGTAAGTAGAGAGAAAAAGGGACAACTAATCAGACCCACAATGCTTTCCAAATGGAAAACTATGTAAACTTGAACTCTTTTGCACTGAAGGTAGTGCATCTGATACACCTTAGAGTACCTTGACTGGCTCTGAGAATGTATGCAGATCATAATTATTTACTCAATATGGATCCAAGAAGACATCACACTAGCTGGCGACAAATTACAAGAAACATACAGCACACACTAAAACTGAAAAATCCGGCTCCATGCTAGGAGTTTTCAGGAAACTATGAGTTTGCAGAGATTAAAATAATCAGCTGGCTAAATGTATAGGGTGGGCAAACAGATGGCACCCAGGAGCACTGCCGGCAGCAGCCACGGCCACATGCCGACCTGCGGGGCACACGGGGAGGCCGAGCCGCGCCCACGCTAGGAGGGCGCGCTTTGCGAAGAGCGGCCTGGGGGTCTGCCGGGGCCAGGCACCCTTCATTTGACCTGCTACACAATGTGTTTAAGGACCTAACACAGCACGCAGCTACACACAATTCCGGTTAGCACCGGAGTAAAAATAGTGGGGTTTTTATGCTGCACCCACTCAAGACCGACACCGACTCCGGGAACCACTTCAGATCGCACACCACTGAGCGGGCATCAACAGGGGGCTGCGCTGTCCGCCACCACCCAAGCGAGCTCGCGAAAGGGGGCCCGGAGTAGCCACCAGCCGGTCGCTCCCGCCGCCCCCTGGCCCCCCGCTCCCCCTCCGCGCTGCGGGCCCGCCATTACCGCTCTTAGCCGCCGTTACGCGGCACTACCGCTGTTACCCGCCGTCAGCCGGCACTGCCCAGCGTCGCCCGGTGTGACCTGCCGTCAGCCGGCACTGCCCAGCGCTGCATTACCGTTGTGACCCGCCGTCAGCCGGCACTGCCCAGCGTTGCATTACCGTTGTGACCCGCGGTTCCCGCCCCCCGCGCCTGGGCCCGGCGCCGTTGGCGCGGCCGCCGCGTGGCGCGCGAGGCTGGCCCCCGATTGGCCGCCGCCCGCCGCCCTCCCGCCCGCGTTCAAAATGGCCGCGTCCGGCCGTGGCGACAGCGGAGGTGTCACATAGCAACGGTACAGCTCAAGAACTACCGCTTCCCTTTCCTAAAGAAAAACAAACAAACAAACAATCAAGGAAAAAAAGCCCACCCCCAAACACAGATACAAAAAAAAAAAAAAAAAAAAAAAAAAAAAAAAAAAAAAACAAACTATAAACCAAAAGCCAAGAGTGAAGTGCTAGAAGAAAGCAGGCACTGGTCAGCTTTCTGTCAGCAAAGCTCGCGTGTTAAGGAGCTCTATAGGTAGGGAAACGTTTTGACATAGAGCAGTAGCCACAGCCAGGTGACCCGAGCTGTCCAACAGGGTAACAAACCTGTGTTTCAGAGCTGTATTTCCCATTAGGTTGCTAAATTAGTTTACATACACAGGATCACAGAGTTTTCATTAACATTCAGTACAGTGCATTACACAGTGTGACATTTAAGGCAGAATAACTCAAAATGGAGTCCAGGTGCTCCTCCTAGAACTTGCAGTTCATTTACGGCTAGGGACACCAGCTAATCAGGAAAAAATATTACCGTAGATTGATGACTAAGAGCAATTCGTTTATTTAAAAAATTATGTTTCTAGTCTGCTGGTAGGCAGCAGGATTTAAACGCTAAAGGTGAACAAACTCCAGAGAGCTTTCCAGAGAAACTAGACAGGCCCCTAGAACATTCCGAGGACACTGTGTTTACATGGATGCAATGTTACACGCTGTCTTTGACTGACATCAGAAGCAACTGAAGCACCTTAAGTGCTATCAAGTGTACCAGAACAACACTTATTTCAGTAAGTCTGACATCACCATCTGTACAAATTGTTTCACTGTGACATTTAGGGAATTCAATGTAGAAGACAAGAGACACAGGACCATTATCAGTGAAATGGCAAAAACAATGTTTCTGTGATTATATGACAAAATATTTCCTGTGCTTGCCATACCTCTTGGTGTCACAGACTAAACTCAAGCAAAATAAAGTTCATATATTTTCAACAATCTTTACTTTTAAAAGTTTGCTGTTCATGCTACTTAGTTACACAGATATCTCCAAAACTGAAATTCAAAATCTTGCTGAGAAACTGCTTCAAGTTGCTCCCTACCAAACTTGGTTTTCCTCAAAAAATAACACTAAGTTTCCCTTTCCTCAGCATTTGATTCAGTGCTTTAGATTTGCTTTCTATTTAGAACTCTAAATTTTTTGGTTTGGTTTAGTTTGATTTTGGTTTGGGTGGAGTTTATTGGGAGATGGGTTTTTTCAGTTGGTTTGTCAGTTTTGGTTTTGTTAGTTTAGAGGGAGGGTGGTTTTGTTTGGGTTTTTTTGTTTGGGTTGAGTTGGGGGTTTTTCACTACATTGAATTGTGGTTGACATGACACAGAGCTTTTTGTACACTTTCCAAAAGGGCTGATTACTGAGGAAGTGTTCTTTGTATATCAATCATGGGTAGGCCCTAAACACAGGCTCTATGTGGTACTTGTGATGATGTCTCGTTCTGCATTCTGGTCTCTCGTGTAGACCTTTTGCAGCCCACAGACTTGTCGCAGAACACACCTGGTGCAGGTGGCTTGGAGTGCGAGCTGCAGGTTGTGCCCTGGCTGGTGGGAAACAGCTGCAGCCCCAAACCACGAGCTGTGAAGGGGCACTGACCTTCTGCCCAACAAAGGGCACAGTCCTGCAGCACCAGCCATCACCCAGAGCCTCTCTAGGACCCAGTGAACACAGAAGACCCCAGACGCCACATAATTTTTACTGTTGTTTTACGTTTTCTTTTTGGCTAGAGATCTCATTTCTTTTGTAATATAAAGTATATATTGCATTTGCGACTACAATCACTACTTTCTTTTGCAGTCAAAGGGAGTTCCCTTTACTGTTTTAGAGCTTCGAAAGCATAAAGTAATTTGGTGAGATACCATATGTCGCTGTAGAGAACGGTCCCAAACAGACCCAATTCTGTCATTTTGGCAAATGATGTCTTCTTCACTAGTCATCATTTTGCTGAATTTGTTGAACCACTTTTTCTTCTCACTGTTTTCTTCCTGTATCTTTCTAGGCCATATGCTCTTTCAAGTTTTTTTGTTAATGTATACTAATTTAATTTTTTAATCTGATTCAACAGTACAAGCATTTCTCAGTCTCACACCATAACCAATGTTAGCTTTCTTAGAGGCATCAGGAGATGAAAAAGGGGCTGTGCACTCTACCCTGTTAGTGGGTGGGCAGCAGATGTTTTCTCTTGACTTTATGAGGATGTCTGGAAGGTATCCTACTTGATTGGTGTTCTTCCACATTATCGCTTACTGCCTAGTAAGGATGTGTTAAAGGAACGACTTCACATTTTGTCCTTTTCATTTTTTTTTAACTTCCCTAACTAGCCTTTTAAAGCCTGCTTCCAACACTAGATAGTTGTCTGATTCCAAAACTAAATAGCTAAAACTTATTTTCCTCTGTTCTGCAGAATGCCAGTAGAGTTGAATGCTAAGTGCAAAAAAGGACAAAACCAAAACTTCCAGAACTATTTGACAGGTTTTAAGAGCTGCTGACAAGGCAGCTCTGTATAGCTTTTGTCCAGAAGCCCGAGAGGGTCCTTTGTTGCTAGGTGGCAAGATTCATGAAGAAAAGCTGTATTGGAAGAGCCTGTAAATCTGCTTAAAGCATGGAGAAAATAGTTATTTGGCAAGATGAAGCAGTTGAGATGAAGTAAAAAAACTACAGCAAAATTTTAATATTATTGTTTAAAAGCCTTGGAGGAATTAAGTTTTTCAGAAGTAAGAGCTGGCATTATTTTATAGAATCCAAACTAAAAACTGAACAAAAATTAGATAAGGAGACTTCATCTGTTACAGTAAGAAAACTCACTTGACTCACTAAAGATTCTGCAATATTGCTTGAACTTTCTCAAGATGATAGTCATATAGGAAATTAGAAGACTGGGAATTTAGCAATTAACTGAAATGTATATATGGTTGATATCATTTAGAAAACACCAAGAAAAACATCCCATTTTACAAAAAAAAGTCATATTTTTCAGAATTGTAGGCAAGGACAAACCCATTTTCACATCAGTGACATATTAAATCACAGAAACATTTACTCAACTCAGAAAAAGAAGCACTCTGGCACTCAGCCAATCTTAGGCTCATTGTTTGAAAAATGTTAAAGGACAAAATCCAGCATCACATTCAGTGCATGTGGAGGTAGGAGGGGACATGGAATGAGGGAGTGGGAGTATAGAAATAGAGGACTAGGAGTATAGAAATATAGGAGTAGGAGTAAATAGAATAAATTGTCCTTGTTCTAAGCATTTATTTATTTGACGGTACCTAAGAATTGCCTAAACAGATTTTTTTGATCAACAAGTAAGGTTTTTTCCCGCTGGATTTCTCTGCCAATAATGTCACAATCTGGAAGGAGATTGTTCTTTTCTCACTCATTTTTCCACTGTTCTCCTCAACATCATTTCATGGCCTTTTCCCCTTTTTCCCCTTTTAGCTTAAACACCCAGTTTCAGTTTTGTCTAGAGAAGTCATAAATAAATCTTTGTACTGGCAGGAAAAACTATCAAAGAGGAATCCAATCCAGTGCAATCAGTAGTACAAATACAGGCTGGGCAGAGAATGGATCAAGACTAGCCCTGCCAAGAAGGACTTGGGGATGCTGGTGAATGAGAAGCTGGACATGACCCAGCAACGTGCACTTGCAGCCCAGAGCAAGCAGCCATGTCCATCCCTTCCAAACCAAACCATTTTATGATTCTGTAATTCTAGGAATAGCGTGTGTTCTCCAACATGTGTTAACTGCTGAAAATAAATTCACTGTATGAAAAACATTTTAGTGTATTTCATGTAACATTATTAATAGATCACTTTCTTTACATTATTGAGCACCAACTGATAGCCTGAAAATTCAGATCTCCATCTTGCAAGGAACACTACAGGTACAAACCATACTGACATTGTTTCTGGTGCAATTTAAATGTATAACGACATGGTGATGCTGGAATTTTTAGCCATCATTTAAATTATTTAGTTGTTGCATATAGTGCATGCTCATTTTACGCTACCACATGAAAAGTCTAACAAAGGCCCAAGTTTTGCTGTGGCACATAGACCAATGCGCCCATGCTGTATGTGGTGTGTTGACCTTGGCTGGCTGCCAGACACCCATCCAACCCAGGTGCTCTTTCACTACTCTTCCACACAACAAGGGAAAACAAAATAAGACGGAAAAGCTCACAGGCTGAGATAAAGACAGGGAGTCAGCTTGCTCATTATTATCATAGGCAAAACAGACTCATCTTTGGGAAGATTAATTTTCTTCATGGTAAGAATCAAAGACACTTACCTACTCCTTTTCTTCCCAGACTCAACTTCACTCCTTCATTCCCAACTCCCCTAACTCATCCCACTTCAAGTTGCATGAGGCACTACCAGTGCCTATATGACTATTGGGAAAATGTAAGTCATATAGGATTCTCAGTCTTGAAAGATTTTCAAGTTTCCGAAAACTAAGAACAAATTCAAAAATATTGTTTCTAATTGTCCATTGTTCTGGTTCTGGCCAGGACAGGGTTAAGTTTTGCAGTAGCCAGGAGGAGCATAGCTAGGACATAGAGGTTATTCTCTATCACCTGATATCATGGACAGGGCAGGGTGAAGGGACTCTCTTCTGACAAGACGGGGTTTCTTCCAGTTGAGAAAATGTACCAGAAGCTACCCTGTGTTGTTTATTGTCGCAGGGTCCACAGTGAGCATTTTTGCATGTGAATCACTCTCTCTTTTGTACACTTCTGTTATTAATATTGTCGTTGTTACTGTTAGTTTTCTTATCTCATTGCTGGAAATTGTTCTTAACCCATGATCTTTGCCTTTTGTGCCTCCAGTTGGATGGAAGGGAAGGGGAAAAGCACATACTTTTCTTTTTTTTAGTGGGAATACTAAATTGGGGAATACCACCTCTAAGCCAGGACTGCCATGTATCTTTAAAAATAACTTATTATCTGTATAACCGAGGCAAATGGATATCTGCTGGAACAGCACCCCCAGAGACAGTATAGAGCAATTGGTAATGAAAGTCAATACTGCCTATTGTATTTCTAGCCCGGTCAGAGGAGCAAAGCAAACTTAGAAAGAGAGTGAATGAAACACATACAAAATAAACAGCAGTAACAGCCTGATTTTTTTATGTAAAATCTTTCTGGACAATGAGGTACTTAAAATTGCTGTCACAGTTTGTAGGGGTTTTAGGAGTTCTTCGTTTGTTTTGTTGGGTTTTTTTTTCCTTCTTAAGGAATTTCCCCCATACGCGTTGCTAATGGGCCATAATGACTGGACACTTAACAGACAGAAGAAGTTATTAGCTCAGGGGAGGGTGCCAATGGCTCCTCTCTGTTACCTGAGGTTTCCCAGGTAGGAGTGAGATACCGCGAGATTGGAGACTGGAAAAGGTAGGGTTGGGGCCAGCCCCCGTCTCTCTCGCTCTCTTTCTCTCATCTTGGGAAGAAGGACGGTCAGAGAGGTTTGAGGGGAAGAGTTCGCAACTGTCACCGTGGTCCAGCGCGGTCCTGCTTCTTCTGCCGTGGGGTGAGCCTCTGCTCGTAAGAGCAGCCTTCTGAACTGGGACCTTATTAACACCCACCCACCTCACTAAGGGAGGGACTTTTTACCATCTGCCTGAGATTCCGAGCCTGCCTCTCCCTGCCTTGCTCGGAGCCGGGCTGCCGCTGCCCCTCCTCGCCGTTTCTTCGGTGCTGTTCCCAGCCTTTGCTACACTGTAGCCTCGTCCCTCCTGCCTGCTGAGAAGTCCTGGGGTTCCCACTGCAGCTCCAGAGTGTGATCCATCTCCTGCACCACCCCGGGATTTTTGCTCGTCCCTGCCGTTCCAGCGTGCCGCTCCCGAGAGTCCGGCTGGGCCCCGGGCTCGGCTGTCGCTGGGGTTTGTGCAGCGAGTCTCTCTCCCGTCCCGTCCCGTCCGGTCCCGTCCCGTCCCGTCCCGGTCCCGCCGTCCCTCCTGCGCTCTCCCCGAGCTCGCCCCACAGCGCCCCCTGCAGCCGCGGGGGAACCATCGCACCTGCCCTGCGCACCGGGAGCCGCTGGCGCCCCTGCCGGCTGTGACCGGAACTGCGCCAAAGGGGAAAGTGCCTGCGGCCGAGACGGCCGTCACTGGCTTCTGGTTCTGCTCGTTGTTAATGCCACAGTTGTTGGTGGTTTTGCCTTATTGTACATACTAGTAAAGAACTGTTATTCCTATTCTCATATCTTTGCCTGAGAGCCCCTTAATTTCAAAATTATAACAATTTGAAGGGAAGGGGCTCACGTTTTCCATTCCAAGGAAAACTTCTGCCTTCCTCAGCAGACACCTCTCAAACCGAGACACAGTTGTAAGAGATCATGCTGCTAATGACTCGGTGCTTACACCAAAGAGTACAAGATGAGACTATCCTGCACTGAGTAGTAAATAGAATCTAGATATTTCTCAAGTGATGGTTTCATTTAAAAAAAAAAAAAAAAGAAAAACAGTGAGAGAAAGCAAAGCTAGAGCTGGAAAGATGCATGTCAGTGATGTTGTCTGACCCAAGATCAAATGTTCTCCTCTGACACGTTTCAAAAACTCCAAGAGAAGGCATGCCTATTTGGAACCATATTTGCTTAACGATCTTCCATCATATTTCAGTCTTCCTTTACAGCTAGGTTTTCTTTCTAACTTTAGGTTTTACTAATCAAACTAATTGACAGATAAGCATTCAATTTTGTGGAAAATCAACAGCTTTAATATGGAGGATGATGTGGGTTTTCAGGTAGGTAATAATAACTGTTCAACTTTTTTTTTTTCTAATGTCTGGTAATGAGAGATATTCCTTTATTGACTCAAATTTATTGAAGTTATTTTCCATGTTGATGCTGCTACTGTAATTTACTGTACAGAGAAAATGCCTTTCTGTACTACCAAAATGGGAATGCAAGCACTTAACGAAGTCACTGTGCTCAACTGTGTTCACATATTTTCTTGAACAGCAGAAAGATCCTGAATTGGGAGTTTTCAACAATATTTGGCTAATATTGATTAGCTAATTCTATTGATCCAGGTAACTATCTAGGTTCCAACAAAACAAATACAAATTTAAAGTTATGATAAAATAGCTTAGAAATGGATTCTAAAGAAGACAGGGATCTGGGGCAGAGAGTCCTGATGAATTCCTGTATCCCCTACATGGTGAATAAACAGCCCATGAGCAAACACCTTAGGTTGGAACATCAAAAAAAGCCCCCAACCATTCAAGCAGCCAAATACTACATTCTGCTTCCAGCAGTGGAAGCAAAAATGGTTTCCTATGAATTGGAGCTCCATGTATATGTGAAGGTGGTTACACTGAACCCCCAAAAGGATTGCACAAAGCTTAGTAATATGCTCTCGGAGTGGAAAATGAGTTCGAATCCTGGGTCGGAGTCTGTGGCTAGTAGCTCTTTTCCCAGCAGTTTTTTGTAAGTAAGAACATGGGGTGTGTATCTTCCAACGAAGGCATGCACATAGCCCGTGACTCTCCATTAGATTTAATATTAAAACATTGGCATTCCCTGACAGGCAGGAGAACGCCTCTTATCACGAAGAATTAACTCGACTCTGTAGAGAAATCTGGCCGATCCAAAAATTAGGAGGGGCGTGGCCTCACTTTGGCAGGGAAGCAGCAGCCCCCCTCCCACCCTTGCCGCCTCCACTGTCGCCTCCACTAGTGGGGGTGGGAGGCAGACCTGCCACGGCCATCTCTGCCCGCCCCGGCAGAGAGCGGGGCAGGGCCACCGGGCCCCCGGCCGCCCCGAGGGCGGGGACGGGGCGGAGACGGGGACGGGGCTGGGCTGCTGCTGCCGCCCCGCCGCGTGTTAGCGCCAGAGCCGAGGGAGCACTGTGTGCGTGGCGCTTAGCCCGTGCGATACCCCGTACCACCGGAACAGCCCCGATTAAAAGTGAGCACGGCAGTTCCGATACACATAGCTCCTCAGAAGATGAAACCGAGGACAAAGCTTCTGCTGCAACAACTGTAGTGAGAAGGAAAAGGGGCAAAGCAGCCTGAGAGGTCATAGAAGCACCCGATCCAGTAGCAAAATGTAGCAGATCTAAAAAGGAGGAATCAGAAAGCGAGGAGCCTGCCATACAAGCACCTTGAAGCAGCTGGAAATCTTCAAGGGCCAGTTAACAATATTTTTCCCTTTAACTGACCCAGGGTGAGACCCTAATGTGGCAGAACAAATTGCAAAGTTAAAATTTATCAGAATTGGATATTACTTGGCCTAAAACATGCCATCTCTAAAGCAGTAAATTGGTCCAAATTATACAAAGGTGGACAAGACAGAAATGAAACCCCTACAGACTTCTTGATTAGGCTTAAAGAGGCTGCATGAAAATACACAAATCTGCACCTCAAGCAGATCTGGTCTGCAGAGCAGACCCACCTAGTTTATTTGTTTATAGGCCAATCTGCAGATGACATAAAGAAAAAGCTGCAAAAGATGGATGAGGCACATGACATAAGTAAATTGTTGAATACAGCCTGGAAGGTATGTCAAAATAGGTTCAACAGACAGGGATAGATGGCAGCAGAATGAACGGGTGATCAGGGAAGGTCATCAATGTGTGGAAAAGGAGTACTCCTCCTCTAGACAAAGATGAATGTGCTGTTTGCAAGAAAAAGGGAAACTTGTCCATGCAGGTGAAAAGGACACCCTCAGCACCTGAATTAGCTGTGAATGGGAACTGATGGGGACCAAAGGGACTATCCCCCCTTGCAGAACCTTCGGTTGTAGCTAAGCTGAGGAAAGATGAGGTTGAATTTCTGGTAGATATAGGGGCAACATATCCTGCATCAAATACTTTAAAAGGGAAACTGAGTCAAGATACTGTAAATGTGCTCAGTGCCACAGAGCCTTCACAGATCAGTGAAACAAGGCCTTTCTTCCGACCTTTAAAATTTAAGTTCAGAAAACACTGAGTGACTCACCAATTCCTTTATATGCCAAACTCCCCAAAGCCATTATTCAGTAGGGATTTATTGGAGAAATTAGAAGCAGAAATCAAATTTTCCAAAGGGGGAGTGAAAGTTATAATTCCTGAAACTAAATTTGTTGAATCAGCTGCTATTTTCATACAGGAGAACTATGGCGAAATTTCCACAGAAGTTGAAGATGCTGTCGTTCCAATAGTGTGGGCCAATGATGTTCCTGAGAGATCCAAAAGAGCTGAGCCTGTGAGTATTACACACAAATTAGGGATTACACCGGTAAGGCAGAAACAATACCCTTTGAACTTAGAAGGCTGTAGGGAATTGGCATCTATAATTGAGAAGTTCCTTAAATTTGGGTTATTAGTGGAATATTAATCTAGATACAACACACCCATCCTGCTAGTAAAAGAGGCTGATGGTAAGAGTTGTCAATTAGTGCAGGATTTAAGAGAAATTAACAACATAACAGAAGATATATACCCAGTTGTAGCAAACCCCTACATTCGTTTGACCACGCTGACACATGAATTAGGGTTGTTCACTGTTTTAGATCTCAAGGATGCCTTTTTCTGTATTCCTGTGCACAAGAATAGCTGAGAACTCTTTGCTTTTGAGTGGGATAATCCTGAGACAGGGAGGAAGACCCAGCTCACCTGGACAGTTCTATCCCAGGGATTCAGAAACAGAAAACAGCCCAACAATATTCTGAAACCAGCTGGCAAAAGAACTGGAGGACTGGAGAAGACAAGAACTAGGAGGGGTTATTCTTTAATATGTTGATGATACCTGAATTGCAGCTAGAACGTAAGTTGACTGCATCCAACTCACTATAAGTCTGTTGAACTTTTTGGGACTAAGTGGATACAGAGACTCAAAAGAGAAGGCATAAGTTGCCAGGGAAACAGTCATCTACTTGGGGCTAGAAATCTTCTGTGGACATCAACAGCTCAGCAGAGAACAGAAAGAAGCCATCTGCCGACTCCTTGAGCGTCACACTGTGGGAGACATGCAAGCCTTCCTGGGAATGGTAGGTTGGTATTGCTTGTGGGTATCAAACTATGGACTACTGGTAAAGCCTCTATATGGAGCCCTTAGAGCAGCCAAAAAGGGAACCATCATGTGGACAGAGAGCATAAGGGCTGCATTTAAACAGCTGAAATGTTCCTTGATGTCAGCCCGAGCTCTGGGGCTGCTGGACTTAACTAAGCCTTTTGAACTCTTTACATATGAGTGACTGAATGTTGCTCTGGGGGTACTGGTGCATCACCTTGGAGATTAATGAAGGGCTGTAGCCTACTTTTCAAAACAGCTAGACAATGTTAGCCAAGGGTGGCCTGCGTGTTTGAAAGCTGTGGCAGCTACTGTCATCCTGATACAAGAGGCCCATAAATTCACCCTTGGACAGCACATTGTCAAGTACGTGCCCCATGCAGTGATAACTGTACTGGAACAAAAGGGGGACGCTGGCTATCTCCTAGCAGAATGTTTAAGTATCACTCCGTGTTGTTGGAACAGGATGATGTTACCCTAAAAATAACATTGGTTGTAAACCCTGCAATGTTTTTGTCATCTACGTTAATTTACAACATGCCTGAGCATGACTGTTTACAGACAATAGAAGAGGCCTATTCCAGAAGACCAGACCTGAAGGACATGCCTCTGGAGAATCCAGACTGGGAACTGTATACCAATGAAAGAAGCTTCATGAGAAATGGTAAGCAAATGACAGGCTACGCAGTGACAACCGTGGATAAGGTGATTGAGTCAAAGGCCTTGCCATCAGATGTATCATCACAGAAAGCTGAACTCATTGCCTTGACAAGAGCTCTAGAACTGAGCAAGGGAAAGAAGGTGAATATATGGACCGACTCCAAATATGCCTTTAGTGTTGTCCATGCCCATGGAGCCATTTGGAAGGAGAAAGGGCTACTGACTGCTCAAGAAAATGAAATTAAGCATGTTGAACAGATCCTCGCACTCCTGCAGAGTGCTTGGAAGCCTTCAGAGATAGCTATTATGCATTGCAGAGGTCATCAAAAAGGGAAAACAACTCCCCAACTGGGAAATCGCTTTGCTGATGAAACAGCAAAAGGAGTTGCAGAAAAGGGCATTCTTGCAGTGGTACCACAGAAGGAAGCAGATTTGTCAGAGTTTACCCCAAAATAGAAAGAGAGAGACTACAAGTTAACGTAAAACTTTAGAAACTTAAGTTTCTAAAGGCTGAGGTTAAAGAAAGTGAGTGGGCTGTCACCCCAGGGTAACCGGTTGTAGTTCTACCCCTGCTCCTTAGAGAAATAGCGCAGCAAGAGCATGAAACTACCCGTTGTGGAAGAGAAAATCTTTTAAAACATCTGAGGAAGGTAGTAATAGGGAGAGGAATGACTGATACTGTACAACCTGTAACAGGCAAGTGTGAAATCTCTTGTAGAAGCAACCCTGACACAAGCAAAAGAATCATGTTAGGAATAACAAAAACAGGAGATAGCCTGGGAGATTATTGGCAAATAAACTTTGCATATGTATTTCTCTTACAATTACTATCCATTAGGACTGGAATCCCAATGGTCTAGACGCTAAACAGAATTACTATTAATTAGAAAAAAGGAAATATACTCCTAAACTGTTTATGCTTGTGGCCTATCCATATGCATGACAAAACAGATCTGGTACTAAAACATAAAAATATGCAGCGTGAACAAAGCAATCAAATAGGGCAATGGAGACAAAATGGGAATGTAATAGATTAAATAAACAGTAGGATCTACATTTTATAACATAGAATTCTAGCAACAAATAATATTCTCAGCTTACTGCTAGAACTGGCTGTTCTCAGCATGGTCAGCTGTTTGAAGTATTATATCCAATGTAAGCCTCCATGTAGGACTTGATAAATCTTTTGTGAAGACCATGGAGCTGTTTTTTTTAATTTGTAAAGGAAAAGACAGAGCAATAGTAATCATTTAGGTAAAAGAAGATTAACTGAGCACGTAAACAGCAGGAAAATAGAATTAAAAGTGCAGTTAAATTGAACTTCACATGATGATGGAATCAATTCGATTAATCAATCATCAATTAAATTAATCAATCATCTCAGATTATCAAATCTAACCTTAGATCAGACACCACCCTGTCAAGTAGATCATGGCACAAAGTGCCCCATCCAGTCTTCTCTTAAACACCTCCAGGGATGGATGACTCCACGGCCTCTCCAGGCAGCTTGTTCCAGTGCTTAACAACTCTTTCTGTGAAGAAATTCATGGCAATGTCCAGCCTGAACCTCCTCTGGTGCATGCTTTTGATTGTCCTCTCATCCTAGTTGCCTGGGAGAGGAGGTCAGCCTCACTTGGCTGCAGCCTCCTTTCAGGTAGTTTTAGGAAGTGATAAGGTCACCTGAGTCTCCTTTTCTCCAGGCTAAGCAACCCCAGATCCCTCAGCTGCTCCTCAAATGACTTACCTCTAGACTCTCCACCAGCTTCATTGCCCTTCTCTGGCCATTGTAGGGGACAAAAAAAATGTGAATGATCTGAGGGTAAAAACAAATGTCTTCATGGATCTTGGAGTGCTGTCTCTCTAATGAGACCACAAAGTGGCATGAAAAATCAATCAATTTGGTTTACTGGTTTATTTTCTCATAAACTATCACAAAGGAGCAATGCGAGCCTTGAAAAAGAGTGCAGGTAGATGCTGTACTGGGATCCTTGCAGAAGACATTAAACCTGAGGAGCTGGTGATGGTGAAAAGGCCGTGTTTCTCCTTTTGGGACTTGCACTTGAGAATGCCATATGTTATTAATATGATTTGTAAATAACAACATGTATTTGGGAAACGTGAACTGTATAGGGATCAAGGGATGGAATGTATTGATCCTGACTGGGAGACCACTGTACACTGCAACTAACATGGGACGGTGTGGGCACGTGCCTGCGGGCAGCTCCTGCTCAGCACTGGCATGATACCTCCTGCACGGCCTTGCCCTTAAATAGACTTGTTTTCTTGTAAGGAACTTAAAGATGACCTCAAATGACTGAAAAGGTGAGTTTCTTCCCCAGACAGGATCTGTTCTGCGCAGTGTGCCATGGGAAAATCCACTGGGGACACTGTTCAATGCTGCACGGAGTGCCCGGCACCTGAGGAGATATAAGATATTAATATCCATACCCCTTCTTAGCCTGTCTTTCGAAGTAACCTTATTAAGCCACTTGTTGTTCGGCCTTTCTTACTGAAATCTAGAAAGACCCCTGCATCAGCTCACTCTCACCTCACCCCACACCTCTGTGCAGAACAGATGGTATTTGCTGTTATCAGGCCAAAGAAATAAAGGTTTGCTTGACTACTTTTTGGAAATCAGAATGGTAAAAAAGAAAGATCATTTCATTAGAAGAATTTTGAACTCCATAGGGAAACTTAAGGAGAAGTACCAATACATATATGGTACACTAGAGAGAATTTTGACTATTTTTTTTGTTACAATACTACCACCTTAAGGTCACCTGTAAAGAGTCTAGCAGAGACTCTTCATGAGAATGGGTATAACAACACCTGAAATAATCAGCACATTAATATTTTTGAGCTGTTAAAATAATGAAAGCACAAAACTCCAAATAAAGCTCAGCCTATGTGCAAAGACAGGCTTTTTTCTAGAAAAAATTACGTCTCATTTAACAAAGAAATACTAATAAACAGATAAAAATGCTTGGATCATGAGCGCTGATGATGATCTTGAACTCAGAAATTATATATTGTAGAAAAATCTGGCCATTACGAGATTAAACACTCTCAGTGAAAAGTATTTGTAATGTCAATCAGTATATGGGTCAGAATTCTAATTCTTAAAGTACTCTTTGTAACTTGCGATGACAATAACGTAAAGAAACTCAAAAAGTAGATTTACAAGTAGTAATTTATTATAAATTGCAGTAGGAGTTCCCAAATCACTTACCTGAATAAATAACAGCTTTTTGAAAGCTATCTGAATAAGTAAATTAAATTAATCACTTGTATGAATGTGCCAATATCTAATAAGTTCTATGATCCACCAATTTCATGTAAATGGAACAAGATTAAGTGTATGCATACACAAACAATAAATCATATCTTCACATGAAAAACTTTGAAAACTCTTGTATGTGAAGGTATACATTCTCATGCACATTATGCTATGAATGCCAAATACCTTGAGAGTACTAACAGCTTGAAAAACAACTTAAACACTCTGGTTCTCCCCACTGTTAATAGCAGATTACCAGAAACTTAAAGCGGTACTTCTGTATTGTTAAATTTCTCTTTTATCTGACTGATATTTTACCCATCAAAACAAAATTCAAGTTTTCCATCTTTTTGGATGGAAAGAACAGTAGGGGGAGCTCAAAGCTTTTTTTTTTCCCCTTGTAAATGTCAGAATCATGACTAGTTTCTTAGCAGAAGCAAGTATTAATGATAAAAGTTTTCCCTCATAAATACAAGAGGTTTGAATATCCTATACAGCTACAATTACTCTCAGTATCTAAACTAAAATTTAACCACTGATTCTTCTGAAAATTTCCCAGTCTCTTCCAAGTTTTAGTTCCGTTAAACACTCTTTATTTTGGAGTAAAATTTAACTTCTTTCAACCTCCTTAAATATATAACCACCAAAACAAAACCAAAATTTCAGAAGATTTTTATTTAGGTTCTATGTAAGGCAATGCAAACCCACAATTCAAAATACAACCAGATTAGGAAGCAGTCCCATAGGAATACAGTAGCCTGACAGTCTGCTTCACAGTTATACCCATATCAGGGTAATTAATGGTTTTTATCCAAATGGGAATGTAAACCATCTTAGCACTCTATACAATTCTCTATATATGTCCAAAGCAGCATTTTCTAAGTGTTGAAACGTCTCTTTTCTCTGTCTTTTAGGACAAATGAAACAAATGTTATCCTTTCCATAATTCCCTTAAATATTATAGATTCACCAATCTTCCTTAAGAGTATAGAGCACTATCTAAATTCCATGTTAACTGCAGTGGAATTTGACTAATAACAGCAATCACTGCACTGCTACTATTAGCTGTGCATCTCAGGCATGAGAATTTTTTCTATTTCTGCGTAAATGCAAGTTCACAAATCATCCCATACTGGTACAGGAAACATACTATCTGGCTAGCTGAGGTTATAGTTATATAAACTGAGGTTATACTTATAACTAAAGTCATGTAACGGTAATTATTGTTATAAAATGAGGCTTACAATTCAACCCACATTTTTACTTCAGTATGTAACCGAGTGCTTTGACTCCTGCTTGATACTTCAGGAAATATCAAATGGAAGCAAATTATTTTGCTATCTTGTAACTGAGTTTTCTCCATTATTTTAAATACTTCCATGGAAATACTACTTTTGTCAAGTACTTGTGATGGCTTTACATAACATTTGATGAGGACCATTTTTTCTAAGTACCACAAGCTTTTCTAATAGATTTTCATACAGAGAAAGAAAGATACCTCCCCTATTACTGTATTTTCACTTAGAGGAAAACATTGATTCACCTGTTGTCTTAAGATCCTTCTCTGCATTCACTATAAAACCATAATACTGGAAACAGTTTCCTGATGGACTTCTGTTACAATGTTTTTAAATTATATATATCAATAAAAATAATTTAAGTGCTCATCTGAAAACGCAATTGACTAGGCCATAACTTTTATCCTTATGTCACTTATCCCTCACAGATTTCCTTATGATTTTCATTAGATTTGATAGTAATGTGCAAAATACATTGATGCTCCTATTGATATAAGACATGAACCATATATAAAGTACAGGATGCATTACTAAATCTTCTAAATTCTTGCATTTAATTTGTGTATAAATTGCATATTGAAAAGATCATTTAATGAAGTACTATTACATGCAAGTGGGTATTTTTTTTTCTGTTCATCTTCACTGGAAAAATAATGTTTCACTTTACATACTAAACTTTGGTGCAAGATTGTGAAAAGTATTGAAGCATGCTTTGATATTGGATTAGTCTTCCATTATAAAATTATCGGCAGTGAGATAGTTATTCATGGTCCTTCTAGTGATGTACTTTGGATTGCAAGAAATTAACTTCAGCTGACGCACTCTTTGGATGATGGAAAGATTTATAAATAATACTTTTCCATGAAATACCAAAAGATACCTCTCTCTGGGTAAGGTGTAACTCTTGCCTCTCTGTCCTGTGACACAGTGAGAACTAAGATGGGAATGAGGGCCTATTAGTTTATGCTTTCTAATGGTTGGACTATTTCTGAAATAGTCACTGAACAAACTGGAGGAGTCACACAATTACAATGTGCATGTTAAATATCTTAAAGGAAGCTCAGGGTCTGACACTTCTGTGTCTGACAGTGAAAAACAGTGTAATTTCATTGAAAGTGATGGAGTTACTATGCTATGAAACTTAAACAAAATCAGAATTAGGAAGCATATATCCAAGAGTAGACTGTAGGGGAAGAGTAAAAGCTAGACTAGAATGTTTGAGGTCTTAGATAAATAATCCAAACATACACTGCCATTAACCCAGCAGAGTCCTACTGACTGAAAATGAACTAGACATTATAGAAAGTCTCTCTAGGTTAATAACTATGTGTGATTATATATATGAATAACTTACTTTGGACTTGCACAAAAATAAGAAACCCATAAAGCGTAAAAGCCGCCTTGTTAAAAGTTCAAGAAGCTGAAAGAAAAAATGTGCTTGAATGTGATGATCATAAAAAATGACCATAAAAGGTATTTTGACAGAAACAATAGTATTTCTATGTTGCCATAATATGAATTTATAATTTACATCACAGAGGTGGAAGACTAATATGCCCCATACTATATCCTGGGCTGAACACTTAATCACAGCCTTTGCTGAAACTTTTGGGAGGAGATTTTAACCTATATAATTGTCAAATAATAAAAATACAAATAAGCCTGGATCCATAATTTCATGGTAAAGGCAATACAACAGGACAAAAGTCATCAGAGAAACAGCAGGCGCCAATACTGAAGACTCAAGTATTCCCTTTCAGTGAGTGGCCATATTCCTGTAGTATCAGCTCACACTCTACCATTTTATTAATGTAATTTGTGTCATGTGGCTATGTCAAGCATGGTGAGATTTTTTGCTTTGTTTTGGGTTTTTTGTTTTTTTCAGCGTTGAAATTTATGGTCCTGTTCCACTAGACTTGTGCAGAACAATACAGGAACAACTGACTCATGCAGGTGATCCAGCAGCTTATTCCCACAGAAGTGATGGTCTGGATCACACTGTGCGTACTAGATGTTTTCCATGAGAAGGCTCGAAGGGTCAACCAAAACTTTGCGAAAGACAATACAAATCCTTAAACCAACAGCAAACTCTGGGAAAATACCCAGTCAACCAACCAACCAAAACACCCTAACGACCAAAAAAAATCCCACCCATCAAAATACACCAGGGCTCAGTTCCGTGCACAGGTAAGGAGCCAAATCATCGGGCTGCCAGGCTGTGCTGCTGGAGCGGGCGGCGGCCGTGCGCGCCGGCGGGGAGCGCTGTGCAGAGAACGCGGGGCTGCGCACGGCGGCCGTGCCCCGCGGGCTTCTCGGCGCAGCACCCGTCTTCTGGCGCCGGAGGAAAGTAACACTAAGAGATGCGTCTGAAGAACAAAAGCGTTTCGAAAAATACTTGGGCTTTTTCAGAGACAGGTCATCCGTAAGAACTTCGACATGCAAACAGGTAGAAGGAAAGGCGTTTCTAAAATTCCACATAAATTAGGTGAAAAAACAGGGAGGTTAACTCTTCCCTAGTCATTAGCCTGTACCTTAGCACCTCGGGAAGCACCTTTTACTTTGAAATAAGTAACACTGAGAAACATTCAGAAGACAATTTCTCAAGACTACACACACTGGAACAAATGGGTATCAGTTGAAGGAAATGGCAAATACTGGATTATTCATTTAACAGTAGAGGAACAGCAGATACATGTTTTGGGGGTTTTTTTCCCTTAGAAGAAAACAAAAACAACCCCAACCCAAACAAAACCAGCAAACAAAAACCTGATTAGGAGGGCACAGTGGAAGGATAATTTGCTCAACTCAGACATACTGACAGCCTCTAAATTTACTGGAAGCATTTACAAACAAGACTGGGATGTACTTGTGCGCAGCACTGTGCAAATACCTTCTTAATGCACAATGGCAACCAAAAAGCACTCTCAAGATATCCCATTGCTTAAGATGAGAGGCTTACTAATTATGAAAATCCTATGATGTTGCTATACACAATCTTCTGTTTTACTGTCATGTAGTACCAAGTTCAGATACCATTTGGGACCTGTCAAAACATCACAGAAAACCTGTCTTAGGCAGAAGAGACAGAGGAGAGTGACAATAAATATCTTCAGGCATATGGAAGGAAGAAATTGAAAACTGGGATAGATCAATGCGAAGAATGTTATGGAGATGATAAAACAGTGGTAGTTTCCCAATCTTTGCTGTCTTACAAGTAAGAATACCAAAGATGCAAGGCGTTTTATACCATCTTTTCTCCGTCAGTCTCCCTGTTAATTTCCTGTGGTACTAAGTAACATTAAAACGTCTCACAGGCAATGGCTTGCTATGAGCTATGCACTGGAGACTACTTCGATAGAGGAATATGCGATTAGTGCTACAGGAGGCTTATCAGGAAGTATCTGTCCAGGATTTGGTAACAGTATGGATATTATCTATGGATAATAATTACCTGTATGGGCAATAAAGATTTCTGTCATTTACTGATAGTTGTTATTAGGATAAAATATTTATAAAGGATGTTTCACATTTCAGAACAAAAACCAGCCATTATGGAATTGAGGTCTAGAAAGAAATTTCCTCATAGGTTTATTATCATGTAATTGTCCATAATGGGGTTCTTCTGACTTCCACTAAGTCATGAAGCACATGAGTAAAACAGTGTATAATGGCTATCTGCTGATGCCATATTTAGGGCTAGATGGCTCATCCATTAAAAATCTGAAGATGTTTACTCTGTAAAGATTTGAAATTCAGTTATATCAATAGGAGTGGTACATACAGATTACTGTTATGGTCTGTGAGGTGTCTTTTCTCACTAAAAATGCAAAATTAAATGACAGTTCTGCATTTGAGGTACACACTGTGTTCATGCCTTCTATACTGAGCATATAAAACAGTTAAGGAAATTTAGTCCAACTTCTTCTACTGCAGACTATTACCGTTTTATTAGAACAGTGTGCCCTCAGTTTTGGAGAGGATATTGATTCAGTTTACCTAAAGGTTGGAAACTCATTGACCTGTTCCTACCGTTTTTTCAAGATGTGATTCCTGCAGATGGTTGCTGTGGATTTGGACACGATGCACAAAACATCCATCAAGTATTTATTGTGAGCTTTTACCATACACTCACCTTCACTCTTTTGGACTCTGGCATTTAGAAAACACTATTTTTTATCTCGAAAACTCTGATAATTATTTTCTTGAAGTAACCACCCCCTCTTTTTTGTTACTTGTTGTCTCTGTAATTCAGTGTTGGCTCTTTAATTGAATGTAATATTAATGCATCTGGGACCAGAACACAATACAGGTGAATACACAGATACACTTATACACTTACAGGTTTTAAATGCTTTGAATGAAATATAATCTATTCTTAATAGCTGGAACTACCCAATTTTGACTAAAAGTCATTGACTAGAATAAAGATTCCACGTTGTAGCAACCATTTTCACATACTATATTTACTAGTACAATATGTATCTATGTGGAAATCATGCATTTTTTTAGGTAACGATTTTTTCATGCTCTAAAAATTGACTGAATGTATTATTTTGTTCATAAATTGTTGTATGATTGTTTTATTCTCTTTTTTTTGTTGTTTCCTTTTAATTCCTTCATTGTGTTACTCTTCACGGCAGACCTTAATTTTGTCAGTACGTATGTAAGCTTTTAGGAAGGAGTATATGAATTTCAAAACGGATGTCAGCAGGTGCTGGTGAGGGTATCACACACGGAGCTAGAAGATAGTGATGTGCCTTTCTACCCACTACATAGGCTGGCACCAGATTCACAGCCGATTTGGCCTAGATACAAGGAGCTTAAAATGGAGGTGGCCAAAGGAAGTGCAGGTGTGGGAATTCTGTGACAAGTTTATGAATTCACAAAAACTACAAGGTGCATCAGTGCATTCTGCTCGACTGCACGCTACCGAAGGCTACGTGGGGACTGCATCATCCTAGGGGCTACCGGAGGCTACGTGGGGACAGCTTTCCAGGGACTGGGCCTAAGGCAGGGGCTGGGGCGAGGGGCCAATAGAACTCACCGCAGCCGACTATCGGCCACACCGGTGGCGTTCCGTGGGGTGTCCCAGCGAACGCACAGCTTTGCCTTCCCAGCAGGGAGTCAGGGCGCTAAACCTTCAGGGTGCCTGACGGTGTGCGTGTGTCCCGCTCTGCCTTCCCACTCCGGCCAGAGGTGGAAAAGACATTTTCGTCTCCTTACTGCTTCCTTCCTTTCAGCCGGCCACATTTTCCGCCAGTCCCTGCCAACCCAGCTCATCTCTCCTGGGATGGGAACCGAATAAAAATGTGTGCCCACGACTAAAAACAAAGGAAGCGAAAGCAAACACGGCGTTAGGGAAGGCGCTGCCCGGCAGGACAAACCGGAGCAGGCACAGCTCCTCGCGGCCATTTGGTGTGAGAATCCGTTCAGTCTCTCCCCGCACCTCCCTCCTCTGCCCTCCTCCGCCGCCGCAGGGCGGGCGGGGCGGCCCTGGGGGGCGGCACAGCGCGGGAGGGGGCTCGGCTGCCCCGGCCGCTCGCCCCCACCGCGCAGCGGGGCGGAGAGAGAGCGGGAGCGGCGGCGGGAGACGGGCCGCCATATTCCTGCCGCACCACGCCCGCGGAGCCCAAGCATTTAAAAGCCGGTCGAGCTCGACCCTTGCGAGTGCACTCCTTTCCCTTTCCGCTGCTCTGTCGGCAACGCGGGCAGGGCCGAACGGAGCGGAGCCGAACAGCGGCAGCTCCCTGACAGCGAGCCCCGCTTTCCCTCACCACCACCCCCCCGCCTCCTGCTTGGAAGGGCCAGCGGCCGAGGCGGCGGGAAGGAGGAGCGGCCGCGGGGAAGCTCTTCCTGCCGGGCAGCGGCGGTCTCGCCCACCCCGCAGGAGTCGGGCTCTCGCTCCGGGGGCGGGGAGCGGCGGGGAGATGTGTGCGTGTGCGGGGCGGGGGAGGGATTAGTGGGCATTAGCGCTTCCACAGGGGGTGGGGTGGTCGCGTCGGAGAGCGGCGGGGGTGTCGGCGGCCGCCAGGGACACTCGGAGACCGCGCAGGCTGCGGGCGGCGGCGAGGGAAGGGAAGCAGCGGGGCGAGGGGCGGCTCGGCTGGGTAGCGCTGCTGCTGCCGCCGCGGTGGATGTTTCCATGTTGTTCGGTGCATGATTTAGAGGAGAGGAGGAGTTGGCAGCGGCGGGTGTCAGCGGCAGGGAGCGGGGATCCGCGCCGCCAGCGGCCCTGCTTTTCTTCTTGCCCCTCTGTGGCATCGAGGCTGCTCTGCCTGCGCGCCTGCCCTGCGGCGGCCCCCGGGCTCTCGGAGAGCGCCTGTGCCCCCCGGGGCCGGAGCGGCGGCGGGGTGCGTGTGTGCGAGTGTGCGTGCGGGTTTAGGGGGGGTGGGGGCTGTGTCTGAACCAGTTAGGAAGAATGACTCTGGAGTCCATCATGGCGTGCTGCCTGAGCGAAGAAGCCAAGGAAGCCCGGCGGATCAACGACGAGATCGAGCGGCAGCTGCGTCGGGATAAGCGGGACGCCCGCCGCGAGCTGAAGCTGCTGCTGCTGGGTGAGTGCGGGGCTTCCTCCGCTCGCCTCGGGCCGCTTGCCTCGGGCCGCTCGCCTCGGGCCGCCGCCGGCGCGCACGCCCCAGGTGCCGCCGGGCTGTAGCCCGGGCATTGCCGCCGGTGCGGTCCGTGCCGGGGCGCGGGCACTCGGCGGCGGGGACGGGGCGGCAGCGACAATGCCTGCGGTGCTTCTGGGCGCTCGTCGCCCCCGCCGCGGGGAGCCGCAGGCCGAGCCCCCACCGCGGGGAACGGGGCGTGTGTGCCCGCCCGCGGGCATCGTCGGCGGGTGGGTTCGGTGTGGAACGGGAAGCGGCCTTCCAAAATGGAGAGGGGACGGATTGCGGGTGAGTGAGGGGGGTGCGGGGCGAGGGGCAAATGTCAATGTGTGTGGGAGAGCGATGATAGGGAAGCGGACTAAGGAAGGGATTCGCAGGGGGAGTCGCTGTGCAGATCGATGCTGGCGAGTGTGATATCTGCATTGTTCCGTGAGCTTCGGGAAGGTTGTTAGCTCACCGGTTGCATTTTTTATTGCATTTGTTGTTTATTGAGGTAAAGTGGGATACTGGGTTTGTGCTCAGCTTGTGCACCGGTTTCTATAAAGGAAAGGGAGCCGCAAAGGCCCAGGTGCATATGCCAAGCTGAGAGGTAACCTGAAGTGTGCAGGATGATTACAGGATCTTTAATACCGTTGGAATCCACCCACTGGTCATGAAATAAAATCAACTGTATCATTTCTCCTTAATTAAAAGAGCGGTTGCTATTTTAGAGCTGCAAGTATGCAGGGGTAGCATTTTTCTAATAGAAATTCGGCTTATTATGTTAAAATAAGCTTTTTGAATTTTGAATTAAAATATCCCTGCCCGTGTCCAGTATGATGCGCTGTGTCGCGTAGCTCCCTGGTAATAGTTTCTGCCTGGACTCACAGGCCTTTAAATATTTTTGCACTACTGTCTGGTGTGTGGATGAGTGCAGGATGTTTACGGTGAAGATTTTTTCCTTGGGCCATGTATATGGGAGTAGTGATTTATACTGGGAAAGTAAACTGCCTCTTCAGTGAGGTAAGGCAAGTTGAAAGGAAAAGTTTGAATACGTTTTAGTGCTTCCATACGAATATGCTGTTTCCTGTAGGTTATCTTCTGGATATAGATAAGGTTGGGATCTCTAACTGGTGTGGGAGAGAAGTAGTGGACGTGGATG
This sequence comes from Callaeas wilsoni, assembly GCA_013398955.1. Taxonomy (NCBI): domain Eukaryota; kingdom Metazoa; phylum Chordata; class Aves; order Passeriformes; family Callaeidae; genus Callaeas; species Callaeas wilsoni. The sequence continues at coordinate 88,325 of VWPU01018039.1, forward strand.
CAGCACTCACAGTAATAATGTTCTGTCAGATTTTGGCCTGATTTTGGTTTATGGCAGTGCATGATGTGACTTCCAAGATTCACAAAGAAGACAAAATAGATTGCTGTTGCTAAATATTATGGATTTTAAGTATGATTAATGAAATATACTTGCTTCAGGAGAGGCAGTTCATACATTTGACCTGTTACTCAGGTCCAGATTTTTTCTGTAAATTGTTAATTTTTCTTAAAGTACTGCTATAGGCTTCTCTCAGATCTTCAGAAATGTATGAAACTTGCTGAATGAGACAGATTTATATTACCTAGAGAAGAAATTCAGAAATTCACTTCTGCAGTCAGGAACGCAGAGCTTGTGCTGCTTCGCAAGGTCCTCCCACCGTTAACTTGAAGTATTGGGGTAGGTGGTGGTAGATCGGAGTCCAGTTATGGCATCATTTTGGACCAGATAATGTGTGGTGATTTGCAGAAAAACAGGGGAGAAGCCAACTCATAGAAAGAGTTAGGGAAAACTCTACTGAGTTCCTCTTTAAAAGATTTCTGCGTTCATCATCGATGCCAGCGAAGAGTTCCAACAGGCTTGTGAAAGTGGAGGCATGATGTACTAGAGATCTAGAGGAGTGAACTTTCAGCTGCGTGTACTTAACAGCATACCCGTATACCTGGGTAATAAAACGAACACAGAAATTGTTACTGTCCACAGGTTTTTTGTCTTTTGTTTTGTCAGCATGTATCATTGTTTAACTGGAAGTGTATGTGCACATTTGGATTAACACTTAATGATCTTGTGTTGTGAAATGCAGTGTGCGGTGAACAACTCTTGGAGTCTTGGTATTGCGTAGACTCAAGTTTCAATTTCTGAAAGAATTTTAAGGAAACTTCTTTCCTAAGTGGGTTTATCTTAAGTACCTTAGAGCACCTTTTTTTAGTCACTTGCATTGCTTCCCCGGCACAGGCAGTTGCTCAGTTACTAAGTTTGTTGTTTGTATTGGTCATTCACATGGTTATGAGATAGACAAAACCATTTTCAAGTGAAAATGTGTTCATTAAGAATGGTGAGGCTGTTAGCATGAAAACCATCTGAACATGCTTAAAATCATCTGGTATTTTAATACTGAATAGATGTTTACTGTCCCATTTAGTCTCTTTCTCCTTCATTTTTAGGGGGAAAGTCACTAGTGCTGCTTAATTTTATTTTATGAATGTTATTTTATGTAAACATAATGAAACATATTTGGGTTTTCTTCTTCTTTTTTTTTTTCTTTTCTGGAAGTGCCAACTTCTCAGTCCAGCTCTGTAAAGTATGATGGGTCTGAAAAACCTAAGCGCGTTAAGGATTTTTAAATATGGCACTAAGGAATATCTTTTGGTTTGTAAAGAGAATACTAGTGCAGTTTAAGCTGAGCCTTGTTAAGTGGCTGAGCATTTTCATCAGACTAGTTGCAAGTGCAAAGCGAAAGGTATTATCAACCTTTCAAGGCACAAACAAGCGTATCTGTGCTAGGTTGTTTTATTATTACACTTGCTTAAACATTAGATGTACACACATAAATATGCACATATGTAACAAACATTAAAAAAAATTAAATCTTTTTGGTTCAGAGGAAAAGGATTTTTTTTCGTCCTTAACTTGTGAAAGACACAGTGCCTTCCTGAAAATTTAGATTCCTCCTAATTGTTACTGTGTCACACACATACATGTGTACACACACACAGAGTGCTTGGTACACTCTTTTAATGTGCTTATGATATCTTTTCACTTTTCGTGAAATCAAAAAGTTCAAGATCCGAAGTAATTTGTACAAAACTTTTACTGTGTGCTAAGATTATTTTTAGATATTAGTTTAAAAATATTCTTTGTTTAAACATTAAAATACTGCTTTTAGATACCTTTTTGTACATCATTAGTTGATTTTTTTTTTAACATATTAGAACAGGACAAAGTGGTTTTTTGCAATTGTAATTGTGGAAAGCCAAAATCCATAAATATGCACGGAAGCGTATTACATAGTAGTAGTTTCAGCTAGCACAAGTTGGCTGTAGTGTTTCAAGACGCTTTGGAACAAATTCAGTCTTCCACCGAATTTGGTTTTAATCTGTGTTTTTCAAACTTTCCTGGATGTGATTACTGCTGAACACTTTGTAAAACCCTGTGATTGTTCTCCAGAGCTTACAGTTGTTAATGTCCATCCATTGTTTGCTGTTAGCTGTAAAAACACATAATTTTTATAATTAGGGGAGAAAAATAAGGTGTTTTAATGTTTTCTATTTGCCTATGCCAATGTGTTCTGCATGCTTTTATTTTAAGCATGTATGTACATACTTATTTTTAAGTAGTAGGAGCTATGTGCTGTCATACTTACGTATATAATTTTTTCCTGCCATTAAATTTTCCAAGGACTCAGAAAGCAGCATTTGAGCCTGCTTGACAGATTGTAGCCGTAAACCATCACTCATGGACATAGTCTGCCTGTAGACTCTATACATTAATATTGTACACTATTTTCTCACTGGGAAATGCCTTAAGTATCTAAGAAAATAATCTGCAAGTGTTGTGCTAGCTACGCCTATGTGTCTGTAAACCCTGGCCAGATTAAGTACTGGAGATGTGTGTGACCGTGCTTTTTTTTTTTTTGCAGCATATTGGTTGGTATTGTGTCGCGTGCAAAGCATGTTTTTTTATGAGTTAGGTGCTTCTTACGTTGAGATAGCGAATGTGTCAGTGAAAAGACTTGCCTTGATACAAGTGTCCTTCTATTCTCGGTGCATTAGCACAGAAAGTAGATGGACAATAAGCCGTTTGAATTGGCATGTACAGCAGTCAGTCTTATGCCAGAGGATGCTTTTGAACATAAGGTGAATATATGTGTTATTTCTTAAACCTAGGTCAGCAGAATTAGGTGTTTACATGCAGAACTTGGTGTACTCACAGAGAGGCAGACATTGTGTAGATACATTGAAGAGGAAGTCGGTCCGTTAAGCCAACAATGGCAAATCATATAACAAGTTTCATATAACTTCTTCAGCTGGAGAAACAAGCTTCCTTATTTTTCTTGTAACTTTTATTTTTTTCAGTCTGCCCTGCTCACACTGAACACTTTCAAATAATTTTAGGTAATTGACACAGTACATATTTACTACTGTAGAATGAACAAAAAATTAACCTTCCTCTTCATACATATTGTAGCTAGATAGGTAAATATCTCTTATTTAGCAGAAGCTGTTTCTAAGGAAATATAGTTTGATTCTGGATATGTAACACTTTGATGTATTCTTATATACACAGATATGTCCATATATAAGAACATCTTTTTTTGTGGGGTAGGGAAACACAAATCATCGTTTAGATATCAGTGTGATAATGTGAAGAACATTTATTTTTAGTACACAACAGAAGGGTATCTTGTGTGCAGCCATTAAAAAGGGTTTGTTACTCTTCTGTTTTTACTACTCGATAAGTGATCTACACCCACCAAAGTTAATAGGAACCAGCGAAGTGTCTGAAGTTCAAGAATTTAGACTAATTTAGCTTTATTTACATGTCAAAGAGCCAAGTGACTCCTAATTTGTATGTTACACTGGCGAACAATGTTGAATAAATGTAGGATGAAAAAATAAGTGCTGAGCAGAGAAATCTTTTGAGAATGGGCATTTGAGTGTGCTGCAAAATGCAGAAATAATAATTCTGCTCCTTTAGTTGCTTCAAATTAATTTTGTTGTTTTATGGTGGTAACAGCAATTTTATAGGAGAAAGCACTGCCTTGCAATCTCTGCAAAACTAATCACAGAGAGGTGTGAAATAAACTAAGGTCCGATGAATGGCAGTTAGCTTTGTTGCAGCAATAGAATGCTATAAGCACAGTATTTTTTTCTATCAACTTCCTTAAGCTGAATCGTAGAAGACTGAAGAAAAATCTGTTCTTGTACATGAATGCAAGTGTGTATGAACAGCTGTTACTGATGAAATTATGGAAGTTTTTCAGCATTCATGTTTTATTTACTGTAATTATCAAAAATTACAAGAACAAAGAGCGGGAAGGCAGGAGAAGACAAAGGAAGAATTAGCATATAGGAAACACTAGGAAGCCATACACATGGTGTTGGCTGCAAAGAAGGAAGCATGCCACAGGTTTTAAATATTATTAACTCTGTGCAAAGAAATTAGATGTATTAAAACTGGATGAGAGAAGTCCAAGAGATACTAAAGTTTTAGAAGTAAAAAGTTTTGAAAGTTACTGGGAGAGTTCCAGGAATAGCACAAATGTTTTTTCAGGCTAAACTAAAGTATAAATCTGAAATGTTCTGAAAGCACATTGTTCCCTCAATAAGTAGTGCTGATACTGAGACTAAACTGAAGTATGATTGTCTACAGATTTTTGGCCTTTGTAAGTTTTCAAAGGACAAATGGCGTGGAATAATTAAACTACCTAATTTGTATACTCTACTTACTGTTTATCAGTAGTGCAGAGTTTTATCCCAAAACCCTGATGCAGATGCAGTTGCCAGCAGAAAAGTACTGTTGTTGATTTCATTCTGTATTTGAGAAGGTGGTGTGGCTATTCTAGAAACAAAAATAAACCCCACCAAACAAGATTCCTCCTTTGTCAATCCATTAAGGCAGAATCATCTGACAAACTACTGTAATAAGCTGTATGATTTAGGTGACCCCCACTGTGGTGGTTCAGCTCATCTTTCTGTGGAAAGCAGATGGTGTGCAATACATGTATTGCTTGAATAAGCAACAGAACATTCAAAAGTTTATGAAAGTGGAAGCACCTACTGATTCAGTAAATTGAAAAGGTAAAGGCTATATCACTGTTGCCTCAGCACGACTGAGCTGTATATTGACAGCTTCATGTGGGAGCTTTTGCTATTTGTAATTTAGATTGACCTGTGTGTAGAAGAAGCATCTGTTAGGAATCAGTGAGACTAGGTAGTTTTGACTAGTGCCAGAGTCTGAGTCTGTTTTTGCCTCACAGTACTTGGATAAGATTTCTACCCAAGGTCCTATTCTCACTGATTATCTATGTCTTTTGTTTTGTATCTAGGAGAATGCCATTGTGGTCCTTGTTGAACTACTTTGATACTCAGTCCCAGCTGTCAAAAGTCTGTTGAAGCAGGATTTGTTTTTCCCAAAGGAAAAGGCAGTTAAAATTTGAAATACGTTATATTTCTCCCCTCTACTCCCAATCTTCTCTTCTCTAAATAGCCGAGTGCAGTTAGATCCTTAAGTCTTTTGAAGTTAACTGAAAAACAGAACTCAAATCTTGGTAAGTATCACCAAATATGGATCAGAATAGTGTTTGCTTAGATAGGGTTAGCCACCTGTGAGCTAAATCCAGGGTAAGAGTACAGGTTTCTGTTCTGTAGGAACTTGATGTATCTGGGTGTGAAAGAAGGTCAACCTATTAGAGATTTTTTGAGTACACAGGAATCTAGGTAGAAATTGCTCATTTAGTTACTATATAGCCATGAAATCAACCTGAAGAGATCCCATTCTTGATCATACTTTTGTAAGCTAAGGTGTAATGTAGTGAGCATGTTTCAGGTACATTTTGAAACTATCCATTAGGGAAAAAATGTTTCAATTGCAATAGTATTTATTCTTATGGCACAGAATATATATTACTGTTAGTGTGTCTGTCACTGTACCTGAGCTATATGCTCACTGGACACTTGGATAAGCTTCTTGGTCCTTGGCTAATTCATTACTCTAATGATAATCTTTGTCAAGAAGACAAAGACATCTTGGTACTGAATGAGACTATTTCTGTGAGTTAAGGAAGCTTGCTTTTATTTCCTTGTTCTATAAGCTCCTAAGTCTTCAATGCTAATATTCATTAGCTTGCTTATATTAGAGAATGTTGTAAAACAATGCTGAAAGGTATTCTAGCCCACATTTCTGGGTGAAAAGCGTCATCTAGAAGGTCAAACAGAATGCTTCTGAAGCTACTACTGCTAACTCAGAAGGCCAGAAAAAGGCAAAACACCTAGAAGTTGGAAAAGATGCCATCATTCTTTATGCTTTTGGGCACTGATCAGGCTTGGGAAACCGATGGTCAAGTGTCGAATTTATATTTTGCTCTGATAATGGATTTATGAAGCGCTCTAAGTGCCACTTAGTCTCACAGACCAGAGCAGCAAAAGCAGTTGAAATTAAATGCTGAAAAATAAAGGCATCATTCATGTATCTTGAATAGATTCTTACACAGCTGTCCAGGTACTTGGAGGATCTGATGCTTGCGTTTTTGGAGTGTGCTGTCTAGATGCTGTTGAAATGAAACATTTATGTTGATATTTAAAACATTTCTAAGATGGTTTGCAGAAAGGAACAATACAAACAAACAAAAAACAAACCCAAAGTACTCCTTTGTAAAATTTCTTTTAACTCAGTTAATCTTTTAGGAGGGAAAATAGTGATTCTTAAAATACTTCTCACTTGTTTTTCTGTTTGATTGTGTTTTTTAAAAGAAAATAATAGTAGCCTGGAAACAGGCATTTTGTAGTTGTGCTGGGGAGAAAAGGCCAAAGAATAAAGGACATATTCTTATACCTGTATTTGAATGACTCTGGTAAATTCTCTTTTCCTTCTTTTAATTTCTTATTTGTATGTCAGTAGAACCTCATGCTAAGAAGTATTTTCATACACAGCAACAATCTTCATGCCACTTGAATCTCTCATGTCCTGAGACTGCCTGTATTTTTGAGGGGTGGTTATGATGTACGCACCCGGTCATCTTCAACAGTGATGGGATTAGCAGTTTATCTCAGAGTACAGGCCACCAAACAGCTGTCTGACTGACTTGGCCCATTATTAAAAGAGAGATTTACAGATCAAAATCTGTTTATCTCATTACCATTCCCCTAATCCATTAAGTCCTTTTCTAAGTGATTTTTTGCGGGGAGGTTAGGTCTGGAAAGTTACAGGTGTTGCATGTCATGGCAAAAGGATTTAGTATAAAATCCCACGACAAACACTTGAGAAACTTTTTTTAATCCCCCAAGTAGGGGAAACCTCTTTGGCAATGGTAGAACTCAGGCTATAATTTAGTCTTCAGATCATGTAAACATTTGTTGAAACATACAGAAGATATGGAGGTGTTCATTATAGAGTCAGCCAACAAGCCTTCATGAAGGTCTAAGTGCCTGACTAATCTTGTGGCCTTCTATGATGGAGTAACTGTATCAGTGGACAAAGGAAGAGATAGAAGTGTCATCTGCCTAAGGCTTCTGTAAGGCCTTTGATATGGTGTCCCCTCTCCCAGTTCTTACTGTTAAATTGGAGTGAAGGCAGTTTGATGGATAGACTCCTTGGTGAGTAAAGAATTAACATGATGGCTGCATCCAAGGAGTTACAGTCAATGGTTTAATGTCCAAGTGAAAACGGTAATGAGTGGTGTCCCTCAAGGAATCATACTGTTCAATACCTTCATTATGGCATAAGCAGTGGGAAGTTGCACCTTCAGCAGATTTCCTGGTGACATAAATCTGAGTAGTGCAGTTGGTACCTTTGATACGAGGGACATGGGCCTGTTGGAACCTCACAAGGTTCAGCAGGGCCAAGTCCAAGGTCCTAGGTGCATTGCCTGGGGGTTGGGAAAACCCTTGACACCGGTACAGCATGGGAGATGAATGAATTGAGAGTAGCCCTGTGCAGGAAGACTTAGGCGTACTGGTGAATGAAAAATTGGACTTGAGACAGAAGTGTGCACTTGGAGCCTGGAAAGCCAGGGCTGCATCAAAAGTCTGGCTGGGAGGTCAAAGGAGGTGATTCTTGTCTGATGGCACCTGGAATACTGCATCCGTCTCTGTGGTCCTCAGCACAAGAAGGACATGGACCTTTAGAGTGAAAAGAGCTCAGAAAAGAGCCACAAAAATGATTGGAGGGATGAAGCACCTCTCCTATGAGGAGAGGCTGAGATTGTGTGGGTTTTTCAGCCAGGGGAAAAGAAGATGCCAGAGAGGAGCAGCCTTTCAGTATACAAGGAGTGTATGTAAGAAAGCTGTAGAAAGACGTTTTACCTGGGTCTGTCAGTAAGAGGACAAGGAGCAATGATCTTGAGCTGAAAGTGAGTAGACTTAGACTGGACTCACAGAAGAAATCTTTTACAGGGAGGCAGGTGAAACACTGAACAGGCTGCCCAGAGAAGCTGTGGATGCCCTATCCTTGGAAGTGCACAAGGCCAGGCTGGAGGGGTCTTGGAGCAACCTGGTGTGGTGGGTGGCATAGATGATTTTTGAAGGTACCTTCCAACCCAGACTGCTCTGTGATGCTATGATTGGACTGCTTTGATAATAAGTAATTTCCTGGAGTTAAAGCTCTTGTACATCTTCCTAACTTGATATCTATATATACACATATTTTTTTCCCCCTCTGAAAACATAGAATGCACCTGAACATACTTCTGTTTGTCTTGGTAAGAAGAGAATATTGACAAGAAATAACATGAGATTTTTTTTTGTGCTGTGTTCAGTTTCCTCTTGGTCGCTGTTTATTTCAGCACTGAATTGGTAAATAAGTTAAGGAAGATAATAAACATCTACTCTGATTGATGCAAAGATGGCTTTCATTTAGGTGACTGTCTCTCCTGGTTTACCAGCTTATTTCATAGAAAGGCATAACAGACAATTTAGGAGTAAATTTGCTTTCATCTAAATGTAAAACTGGGTGTTTTCTACAAGCAGAACAAAGATTCACTGGAATTACTGTATTTCATTAAATTGACTAACAGGATGCTTCATAGAATTACAGAATGGTTTGAGTGGGAAAGCATCTTAAAGTTCCAACCGCCCTGCCATGGGCAGGAACCTTGCACTAAACCAGGTTGCTCAGTGCCCCATCAAGCCTGGCATTGAACATTTCCAGGGATAGAGCATTCACAACTTCTCTGGGCAGCCTGTGCCAGTGCCCCACCACCCCCACAGGTAGCATCAGTAAAATGGCTTGGCTTGCAATCCTTTAAGCTTGGATTTTAATACCGTTGGTGTTCATAGAAATCCAGAAATGTTCTCTGCCCAGAAAATTTTTTTGTTCTTTTGGGGCTTATTTACTTAATTGCATTCATCTTTCCTCTTACCTGCAAGACAAGATAATAGTGAATTCGGATTCACTGAGATTTTGTTCTGTGTTTGGCTCCACAACATAATAATCCACTCTAATTAATTATTAGATTTAATTAGGGTTAAGAACTAGACTCATGATAATCTCTGAAGATTTTGGCCTTTGACCCAAAACTACATAAACAACGTGAGCAGAATTTGCTAATAGCTTAATTGTGGCTGTATTCCCTACACCAACTGCAAACCTTTAATGCTGAACAGTGAAGTTAGTATGTACACCTTTAAATTGTTTTCTTGGAGAAATTTATGACACAAACATTCTCTGGGTAATGACATTCTTGTGCTTGTTTTTTTTGTTTGTTTTGTTTTGTGAATTTGCAACCACATTCGTTTTATTAGTGCACTTTTCATTTGATTTTTCTCAGAAAATACTTTGTCTGAACGTTTTGATTTACAGACTTTTTTGGTCTACAGTTTCACGTAGAAAAGTGAGAAGGATAGATTTAAATACTTACGTTGCATTTTTTGTCTAGGGAGTTTTCCCATTAAGTAATACAAAACCAGTGAAGCGGGAGGAGATTGGTTTTTTCTTGTTTAAAATGACAAAATATGGTGGGATTTTTTTAACTGGTAATTACGCAAAGTTACTATATATGACTATATGACTTGTCAGGCTGCTAGGACATATCTTCTGTTAGAATAGCTTAAAAAAGGAGGGGAAAATCATCATGAAAATACTTTGTAATGCTTTCACTTTATATTTTAGTTATTTTCAAGGAGTGATGGTATTTTCTGGAATAACGTATAGCTGGAGAAACAGGTGATCACCTTCTGTGTCTGTTTGTTTTGTCTTGTTTCCATGTTACCAAGATACTTCTGCTTAGTGACATGGAATTTTCTTACACCTTCCCATTTCTTTGCAATTTTTTTTTTTTTATGTACACAGAGGATCAAAACTCTGGGGAAGTACCAGACCCATAAGCAAGACAAATGTTTATTTGTTGATTGAGTATAACTGTCTTACTTAAAACAGTGTTTCAACCTACCAATCCAGACTGTAGTTTAGGTATAGTGACATTAATTGTAAATATCAGTGTGCTCAATAACTCAGGCTTCTTTGTGGGTTTGGAAAGGTTTCTTTTTGTGGGTATTTTTGATGGGCTTTTCTTGTGTGTGTGTGTGTCTTTTGGGAGGGTCATATGTGGTTTTTTTGAACCGAAATACATAGTTGCACAAAATGCCAGCAACCTGTCTGATAAGCTCTTTCTTTATGGAATTTGTTTTCTGACATTAGATAAAGTATAAGAAGTAAAATAACTGCACTATTCATTTTTTTTAAGTTCATCATAATCATGAACATTACATTTATTATCAACTTCAAGGACAGAAAGAAAGTACTCCAGTTACCTTGGGGCTCAGTCGGAATGGTTCCATAGTCCAATTCTAACTTTGTAACTGTAAGAGTGGATTTTATGATCCTTTAATTGTTTCTGTAGCTGTTTGTTTCCAACTCAAGGTCAGTACTGAAGTACAGATCATGAGAATTGAACAATGATGTGTATATACTTTTTATTGTAAGTATGTAAGTATTGCTAGGTGGAATACCACTGTTGAGGTCTGTTCAAGGAGTGTAACAGCCTACTGAGCCATGACATTAAGCTATTCATGTTTAGATGACTGCTCTAACTTAAATGCTTTCCTAAATAATTGCTTTTTAGGATGAGTTTAGTCACTTTTTGACAAGTTTGTATTTAACAGTATTTGGGTGCATGGTATTTGCCTCTTTCAGTTATACAGGTTATTCTAATACACTTTTCAGCATCATATAATCATCATTGTTTACTAGTTCACAGCTTTTGCATCACTTAAGAGTACTGTCAGTAATAATGTCATGTTTTTATTTTATCTCATGGGTGAAGATTTTTAAGGTTTTTTTAAGTCTTAATATTGTTGGGATCCTGTTTGGAAGACAGTTTTCTGTTGAGGACTTTTGCTTGTGTAGTTTACTACGTAAGTGTTTAAGTAACTGTTACTTAATGCATGCTGTGTTGGTTTGTTGTATGATCAGTTGCTTAGCAGATGCCTAGTTCTTCAAAACCACTGACTTTGTACAGCAAGCCATAGTGAATACTGTAACTCCGTTGGTCTTGGTATGCCGTCTCTTTCCCTCACTAATTTTTCACCCTTTGGGGTTTTTTGGGTGGTAGTTCAAGAGTTTGAAGTCAGTATGCCTTCCTAGCCAGTCCTTCTAAAACCTTTGGACCCTCTGACTGACATTCTGACTGGGATAAATCCTGTGTGTTGCTGGTCTTCAGTGGCCACTCTCTCATTGTCATTGCCAGTGTGGTCTGTGCTTCCCTGAAAAAAACAACAACTTGAAAGTTATGTGGGTCTTTTTCTGTGTTAATAAATATTAAGTATTCTACAGCAGCAGTTTCGTGAGGGACCAGCGTGGTTTGTCATAACAAAATAAAAAAGTGAGGTCTTATGTGGAGCCCTGGAGCTCATCATTTGACTTTTTCTCTTGAAAATGGTTGAGATTTTGCATGTTTTTTGCTTACCTATTTCAGTTTTCTTCTTTTACCTCCTCTCTTGTCCAGGCTGGTTTTATTGTTTTTCATTTTTCTTTTTTCTTTGTATAATTGTGGCTGTCCAGGCTCCTTCATAAAATGTTCTGAAATTACTCCCAGTTGTTCCTGTTTTAAATCTAAATCCAGTTATTTACACTTCTGATTCTGTCAGGTTTTTCTAAAGTGGCACTCATGAGTACAGTGTGTGTATAGCATGGCTCTACTACTAATGTTGAACATTTTACACGTAGCAAATGGTGTACAGGTGTAATCATATGCTCCTGCAGTTACTTTTAACTGTAGTTCTGTCACGTGCCCCTTTTCTTAAGAGATATTTCTGTGTGGTGCTTTTCTGGTTTAGGAATCACAATTTTTGAACTTGCAGAAATACCAAGGTAATTTGCTTGAGACCTTTAGCATCAGTTACATGGCCTTAGGAGATTATACTCTTCCCTTTTCATGAAAGCTTTAGAGGAGCCCCACTTGCTTGTCTGTCACATTACCTGTGTCTGTCATCTGCTGTGGCATCAGCTTTTGTTTCAGTTTTTCCCTATTAGAATGTAAATCAAAACTGTAGAGACCACTGGCTGCCAGCCAGTTCTGAAGTATAAAATAAAGCCAACCACTGAACTTCAACTTGGGTAAATCTTTTCTTTAGTTATACCTCCTTCTTCAAATCTACATCTATGTATCAGCAATTCTGTGGGTTTATCACCTGTTTAGGATATTTGTACAAACAGTTCAACCTCTGCATTTTATTTGCTTATTCATTTAATTTTAATCCTTCTTCAATTTTTCTGCTAAATAAGTGGACTCCCCTCCTTGTCCTCCCCTTCACTTTCAACAGTGCAGGGATACTCTCACCTCTCTGCCTTTCAGAATGCTTTTCTTCCTCTTCCAACAATGGAAATTGCCCAAATTCTGCAACTTCCATCTTCCACAGAAATCCAGTGACTAGTTCCCAGCACAGAACTGTGTCATGTATTCTTTGTCTGTCTGAGAGGTTACCTCCAGGTTTTTCTGTTCTCTTCTGGTGTAGCACAGAAATGTTTAAACTGAGTGTCAGGATGATAAATGTTGGGTGTTTAGGTATTTATAATTTACAAAATTCAGAGTAATTAGTGTGATGGAGTGTACTTCAGGCACATGTACCATATTGCTGTTATTATTTCTATTAAATAGTGTTGAGCAATCCCTTTGAGCTATTTGCAGGGTCTTGCTTGCATCCACATAGAGTGCAGTGTAATGATATAAGAATCCTAGCCTTCTGTGCCTACACATCAGGGTACCTGCAGGCTTCTCCTGTGTACTGCGTGCACAGTGGTCATGGCTCATCCACCTTGGGATCACTAACTATACAAACTATATGCCAGTGATTTTTTGTAAGGGTCAGTGCTTGGTGAATGCTGGCAGCAGCTGCTTAGCTCTTGTGTGAAATACGAAAACAGCTTTAGGTTGCACCTTGGGGAATACTGGCTCCAGAGGCCTGCTGTAAGGAGTTCTGCATCTTCTGCAGAGGAATCAGATTTATCCTTAGAAAGTGAGTGCTTCTTGTTATCAAGGAAGAACTGGGTGTTCCAGGACTTAACTGCGTTAGGAATAGTCTGGGATGCTTACATGGTACTTTCTTCCACTTACCCTCATCTAGGTGTCAGACTTTCATTAATAGATTTAATCTTACAAAAACGAGAATTTGAGGCCCATAGGACCACTGTTTACCTTGCGTACCTATGGAGCTCAGAATGTTTTTACATAATTTTCAGGTGTGTATTAACACAATTGAAGCACGGTCAGGACTTGACACTGTACTGACGTAGATGCAGCCTGAACACTCTGGGGAAAAGGTTTCCTTATCTAGTAGAGAGATAGCCCTCTTTTCCTTTTGCCTGGTGGGCAGTGAGTTTAAGGTTAAGCTTGCCAGTACAAGAGAGATAGGTGTGGAACTTCTGGAGGGATTCAAGCAAGAAGTGGCTAAGGTAATGAAGGGACCTGAATACTCTAATATAAGGAAATGCTGAGAGAGCTAGGACTGTTCAGCCAGGAGAAGAGAAGACTCAAGGAGGGATCTTACTGATTCACCTAATTACCCAAAGGGATGATGCAAAGAGGACAGAGCCAGGCTCTTTTCAGTGATGCCCGGTGATAGGGCAAGAGGCAATGGGCAGAGGCTGAAACACAGATTCGGAACATCAGGGAACACTTTTTCGCTGTGAGGATGACTGAGCATTGGCATCGGTTGCCCAGGGCAGCTATGGCATATGCCTTCTGTTAAAAAAAATCTATGCATGGTCCTGGGCAGCTTTTTGTGGCCCTGCTTGAGATCCCTTCCGACCTCAACCAATTTGTGATTCTGTGAAATACAGTGACTGTGCTGCAGCATCATTTTGCAGATGCAGATCAGCTGATTCACCAGTTCACCCTGACCTTTAATCATAAAATGTGGGGGAAATCTATGGGATTTACATATCATTATGCTTCACTTACTTACCTATGCTTATAGGTGTACAAAGAATCATTTTGTAAGTAGTCCTGGACCACTGCGACCAGTTACCTGAGGCGGAATCAGTGAAAATGTTAGCTTGGCAGTTCAGAAGTCTTGCAGTGGCAGTATGCTAGCATGCTTGTCCCGGAGCAGCCACTTCTGCAGCTTAAGTCTGTCTGGGAAGACAGCAAGGTAGCTCATTACCCTGAATTGCAGGCTGATACAGGGCTGTCGTTCAGCTGTAGCTTCAAGCAGTTGACTGTTGGCTGAGAAGCCTCTGGGCCTGATCCAGCGTCAGTGCTCCTGGTAATGATACATCATTATGCGTCATTATATAGGGTAGCTGTGGTTTCAGGGGTTTGACACATTAGTATAAACTAAGTAAACACAGCAGGATTGAAACCCTCCAACTTGGAAACACACACTTTGGCAACATCCTGACACCATCTGTGAGCTAGGTGTATGATGCTAACTGTGCATGTAAGCCCAGGTCGGCAGCAAAACATCCTAGGTGGCACATGGATGTGATTGCAAACTTAGTTATTTTGGTGGGACTCAAAAAGATGCTCTGTCTGCTCTCAGCAAATTCCTTTTGCACAAGAAAAATTAATTCTAGATAAAGTAGTAGAAAGAAAAATAGTCTCTTCTCCTACCCTCACAGTACTTACCAGTGGTAGAAGTGTGCTGCAAATTCAGAAGATTATTTGCAAAGATGAATGTTAATTCTCAGCATGTACATTCATGAAAGAAAGAAATGGATAAGACTTGTGATTCTCTGCAAAGGTACTGTGCACCAAATATGTGTATTCTAAAATACATACAAATAACTTTTTAAGATAACCAGCCTGTCCAGTCAAGGTTGACAAGATTGGGAGTAAGGAAGAAGTGCATGTACTGCCAGTCTGTCGCCCTGCCATGCTCAGGCCAGGTACTGGAATAGGCAAGCAACCAGCACTTGCCTTGGCTCTTGGCAGAGCTTTGGCTGTCCAAGCTGACAGGACTTTACTCATTGGTATGTGGATGTCTGCTAGACTCATTGGTATGTGGTGGCTTCCCTTAGGAGATTTGTGGGCAGGTGGGGCAGGAGAGAGGCTTTTATGCAGACAGGCACCTGCTTCTAAAGCAACAGTCCTCCCACATCTTCATTGCTTTCTTTAAGAGCACCCCTCCTAGCTAGTGTTTGAAGATAAGCCTGTACCCTACGGTTGAGTGATGTGGTACATCACATCTCCAGTCTCCCATCTCCAGTATCTGCTGTCTTGGTGTCCAGTGATGACTCTGATATCTGGGACAGTGACGCGTGAGGGAGGCTGTGAAGTACACCTTAGCTCTGTCTGCCTTGGCTGTGCTGCAGGGAGAAATTGAGATATTGACATGGTCTTATGGTAAAACATCTCATTCAGTACAGTTAGGGAGACATGGGACATTTGTCAGGCTGCACTGGAGTTGGAACCTTGGCCCATCCGTAGGTCTCTGTTTTAAAGACTGGTGCTCAGTGCTCCTATGGCAACTAGGCACTAAAATCCTTGAGTAGGGCTGGACCTTAGCAAATGAGTATGTTGTTGTGCTTGCTTTTTGCTGTTACTTTCTAAAAATGTTACTTTCGGTGTTATATTCTAAAAATGTACTAGTGGGTTTATTTTTCTCTTGTCTTAACACTATGTAGTGTTAGGGATTTGTTTGTTTGGTGTTGGGTTTTGGTCGTTTTTGGAGCTGTCAACCTGCAGGATTTCTTTGCATCTTAACCTGTAAAATCAAATGATAGCAAGTTGTTTTCCAGGCTCTCCTGAGATAATTCCAGTAGTGAGTCAGCTATTTGGGGCTACAGTATTTTCTTTTCTTTTCTTTCTTGTGAAAACCAATAAATGAAAGGAAGGTAAAAGCCGTTTGAATCCTGGGTTATCTTTTTCCCTGTCCTTTCTTAGTAGCCTCCTTGCAGTGTACAAAAGCCTTTGCTTCCTACAAAGATTAGTCTTTTGGTCTTACCCACTCCCCCTCAGAGTAAGGTATGTTTAAAGAAAAAACCAACAAATAAAATTGAAGAAAAGAAAGAACACATCCTTAGAAAAAACAAACAAACTCCAGAAAACGAAACAGAGCAACCCTCTTCCATTTTATGGAGCTACCTTGAAATATCTCAGGTTTGCAATTGTGAATGAATTGTAAATGAAATTTACAGTTTTGCAACAGTAAATGCATTGTAGATGAAAAATAAACCTTCCTGCCATTCTCCCTTTGGACTCAGTTGCCTTGTTAATGAATCCCTTTCCACAGAGAGGGGGAAAATGATTCTCTGATGAAGTTTTCTTGAAGCAGAAAACCTCCCTGAAGAACTCATAATGCAAATTCTGAAGTTTATTGCTTTCACAGTAATCTTTTTCTTCGTTTCAGGCAGCCCTTTAAGTCCATCAGCAAGCAAGGTAGATAATTTTTGTGATTCTATGTTGTAACATAAAAGTCACCTAGGAGTATTTCCTCTTTTTGTTAAATTAATGGTATCTCTGTAACTAAATATCTTGAGCTGCTTGCTCTTCCCAATAATCCATTTGTAATTATAGTGTTATGAATTACATTTCAGAATGATACTGAAAATGACACCAAGCTTTATTCCTGGATCAATTAATGAATCCATACCATCGTTTCTCAAACAAAATCATTATTCAGACTGATCTAGGGTTGGGTTTGGTTGGGTTCTTTCTTTTTTTCTTTCCATTTACTTTGTAATGCTTTTGATGCTGCAAATTACCAGGAAACAACAGCATGTTGCCAACTTTGCTACTTTTCTGTGATCCACTTAAAATAATCATTACAGTTTGGATTGTGCTGCATGATTCTTTCCTGAATGATAAGGCTGTAAGTCAGGGCTTCATGGGTCATTATCTTACCTTCACACAAAAGCTCTTCTATTTGGAAAAATGTCACACTGGAACTAAATTTTCAAGTAGGGAAAGTAGAAAGGCAGTAGTTGTTACTTTCATAGGTGGTGCTGTTTCCCTCTCTAGCACATCACCCAGTTTATACACAAAGATGGAAAAGAGACTGAAGTACCAATGCTACCAAGGAGGCCGATTTTAGTTTACATTGGCATGGAAGTGCTTGCCTAGGAGTAATAAAATTTTCATGTCTTAGCCAGTATTGCCTAAATGTCTGAACTAAACTTCACATTTAAATATCTTGGGAACATCTTGTTACAATTCCATAAAAAGTGACTATTTGTAGAAGTTCCTTTTCATTCTTTCTATCGTGTACAATCAGGTACTTACGTTTGTGCGGCACCAGTAGTTAATTTTTTTCTGAAAAACCTTACTGTGAAATGTATTTTAATGTTCTCTTTTATTTAGTCGTACTGGTATTTAGAGGTAATTTTGACTAATGTTTTTGAATGCATACATGTGCCACTTCTCTAAATGTTGTTTGTTTAAGGGCACTGAAATTCAGTAATTTATTTGCAGTATATCTAGGTTCTTAGTTACTGGTTTCTCACACTGCAGCTTTTGGCATGCTTGGATACCTGATTGTTTATGTTCATCATGCCATACTGTCTAGGTGAAGAATCTGTTTAGAGAGATTGCAGGTTTCCTGGAGAGAACTGTGACCTCTGCCAGTGAGCACTGAAGTACTTACATACCCTTTGACCTGATTTAGAAGCCCCAAGAGAACTGGGTGAATGAGTAAGCATGTGTGTAAATAGCTAGAACTGGCAGGATTAGAAGCTGAGACTAACTTTTGATCAAGGGTGAGACCATGACCACTTTCCTTCCTTCATCTGATGATGCATCCTGCTTTTCAAGACATGAATGCGCAATACATGGCGGTGTAGTTGGACAGCAAGTTACCTTGCTTGAGAGGTTGAAACTGAGAGTTTGAACTGATTTGGCCAAACAAGAGAAGGTAATTAAAGTTCTTCTGTGTACTATATGACTAAGCTAAACAGAAAGCTGTTTGAAGTAGAAAGGGTTATTTTATTTTCTCCTATAGTTGTACTTTGAAGCAGAGAAAATGTCCTCACGCTTAATGTGAAGCTTGCTCTGGTAGACTGACTCCTCAGGTGAGCCCCTCTGAGGCTATTGCCATACTGCAAAGCCTGGGAGATAAGGATCTCTAGAAACATAAGTACAGTGCCAAAATGAAACATAAAAAATAGTAATTAACAAAATAGCAATCTCAAACCTACTTATTAATAAATTCTTTACATTGTCTTTGTTTTTATTAAGCAAGAATAAATAAGTAGGAGATGCTTGAGAACAACAGCAGGTTGCTTCTCTTGTGTATAGCAGTGGTATTGAGGAGTCATTTAGTTCTTCATGGGTTTTTGGATCCTGGGTGATAAATACTGAATAACCTTTTAAGACATAGAAAAGCTTAGACTGCATGGACAGACTTGTATTTCCACAGGCAGACTTCTGCTGAAGTGAACAGCATCCTAACTATAATCAGTGCATGTACTTTGAGAGGACATGTCAGATCATTGTTAAGTTTCATGAAATAAAACTGCTGTCACCAGAGTGACTTCAGCAAGAGGAGCAAAGTCGTGGTGTAGAGAAACCAAGGATGCTCCAGATTGATTCTTGTTTATGCACTGCTGTCTTTTTGTATGGTATGAGCACAAGAGTATTTGTAATAAGAGGGAATAGCTACATAGCACTGCAGATTTTCAAAATGCTGCCCGCCCACTAGCTGATCAGTCTCTCTGTCACCTCCATATAGTTAATAATTTTTATTAACTATAATAATTATTATGTGATTATAGGTGGGGGAGTGCAGACAAAGGCTATTTCTAAGTTAGCAAATACTGTGAATGAGAGTGGGTTTGTAGCAAAACAAGTGTGGCAAACCTGATGTCCATGGTCAAGGTCTGTTTTTTTTTTTTCTTTAACTAGGTCTAGTCTGATCCTAGGGACTAAATGCATGTTTGTGGTTAGAATGCATTAGTTGTGGTCCTCAACTTCAATTTTTACTGGTTTAGTTGTAAAGAAATCCATATTCTCACTCAGAGATACTTCGATAGCAATGGGAAAGAGCACAGTCAGCAAAGGAGTTGAGGATGTTTAAGTTAGGGTCAGAAGAACACTTTTGAAATAAACGCAAGTATATGTCTACCCACAGGGACACTCTGGCAAATGGTTTCAGGTGGGAGCTTCGCTGTATCTGCAGGTTAATTGTTTAGCCTGGAGAAGAGGAGGCTTAGGGGTTCTCTAAAACTACACAAAAGTGGGTGTAGCAAGGTAGAGATTAAACTCCCAAGTAAAATGTGACATGACAAGAGGAAATGGCTTCAGATTGTGCTGGAGGAGATTCAGATTGGGTATCAGAAAAACTTCTTTATGAGAAGGGTTGTCAAACACTAGAGCAGAATGCTCAGAGAAGTGGTCAAGTCAGCATCCTTGGAGGGTGCTTAGGAACGTGGTTTAGTGGTGAACCTGGCAGTGTTAGGTTAATGGTTGGACTTGATGATCTTCAAGGTCTTTTTCAACCTAAGTGATTGTATACTTCTGTGATTTTCAGAGCTGCTAAGGGCGCTTCAACTGGAAAAAAGATTTGTGTTTGCAAATCATCTCCAAATAGTATTTTATATACATGAAAAAGAATCTGGTCATAGCGACTAGCTGCTACTTTGTATAAAAGTGATGTAACTCATATTTCACCTTGGGGTTTTTCCTTTCCCTGTAAATGCTGACAGATAATGAAATATCAATTCGTTGAAGTAGGTTGATTTATGTTAAGGAATGTCTTCTGATCAAGTCTGATTTTCATGAAGAACATGGGCTACTTACTCTCTTTTTCTGTGTTTCAGTACTGCTAGCAATTAGTAATTAGTCCATTACGTGAAATAAAACTTGGATTAAGTTGTCCTCTTTATGGTCTTTTTTATTTCAAATTGTCTGAACTGTTAATGACAATTCACTCCCCCTTTGCTTTGTTTTCAATGTTGGACCCTGCAGTAAGTTTAAATTGCAACATAACTAATTGATCGGAGAAGTGTTTATTCTTTGATTAGGCAGTGTCTTTGTTAACATCTAAATTACCAGTCCTTTTTGCTTGATTTGGCTTTTTGTTTCAGTTAATGGTGACAGCTACTGTCAATCCATACCAATATTCTTCAACAGAAGCATCAGAAAAACAGATGTTAACAGATGTTTTGATATTAAAAATAAGGAGTTGAGCAGGGAAAAAGACAATCCTTCAGGCTGTCTTTTTGTCAGGAAGAAAAAGGATAGCTATTCTCCTGCCTCTCTTTGCATGTGCAAGTATATTCATGCAACCTTTAAAATAATTTTGACCTGTAGAGTTTATGTAGCTACACAACAGAGCCATTAGAATGAGAGGTTTGGTGCTGGCTTTCCTATGTGTCAGTTTTATGCTTACAAAATTAGTCCATATGGAACTTTTTCATGCTTTAAAGTGAGCTAGATGCCTTTAACTTCATGTACAATTATCTTTTACACGTTCCTCAGAAGGTTTCTGGCTACCAATAAAAGTGGAAAAGAAAATTTTAATTTAATAAAGAGAGAGGAAGCTTCTGATCAGGTGGTTGATAGAGTATGTTTGAACTCTTGAGGAAGTATGTCTCAGAAATTACCATACACTAAATAGGAAAAGTGAATCTTAGTCCATCAATTGCATTTTTAAGGGAGCAACCCATAATGTTAAAGAAGTCAAATACTGCCTGGTGCTGTTACATGGTACTGAAAGCAAGAGGTTCCTGACCCTATTTATACTACAGTTTACCACCATGGACCTTGTACTATTCTTGGTAAGAAGAAAAATCGTTGTTTCTCAAATAAAACAAAAATGAGAAAGCACAATATGTAAAAAAACTCATAAGGCGGGATTGGATCTGGAGCTAGATAGTCTAGCTGAATTCATAGCTGAATTTATGGGACATGGAAATACAAAACATTAATGTCCAACTTCACAAATAAAGACTTTCTATCATGCCTTTGCAGCAAACTAATAAATGTATAAATTTGCTTTTTGAAAAGCATATTTCATTAGAAAGATGATCAGTTCAAGCAAACAGATTGTAGTGTAATTATATGATGCATTAGGTTCTAACTGAAGTTGCTGGTGAAATATATAAAAAGACACATCTGTTCACATTGCATTATGTTAGCAATCCTTCCTTGCAAAAGTCAAGTCAGTATTTTTGTTTAATAAGTCTGTTTTATGATTGTACAGTCTTAAATAATATGTCCAATATTTCATATGAATCAGCAGCCATGCATCAGGAGTTGACATAAAGGAGCTGTCTCTGTGTCCTAGGAAGTTATGTTGGTGATGGAATATCTGTCACTAGTTGCAGTCTGAAACCCATTGCTATAGGTGCCTTTCAGGATCAGGTTTGTGTACTGTTCTTCTACAGAAACAGAAATGGTTGCATTTCAGTCTTGGTAATTCAGAAAATACCTGTGCAAGGGAAGAGAATAATTTAAGATACTTAATTTAGGCTTTAGGCCGGAGTATTTAGGGCTGAAAAAATGTGGAACTTTTATTTCAAATTTCACATGCCTTCCAGAGTTTAGCAAATACTAGATTGCCTGCAGTCATGTATTGTTTGAGAGAAAAAGTGTTTGTGTTATCGGAAGTCAATACACAGTATGATGTACAAATCGCTGCATCTGTACTTACTTCATCCCAGGCTGTTGTCACAGCATCTGTTTTACTGAAGATAGCCTAACACCCCTTCTAGTGGAGGGTATGGAGTCAAAAAGGAATGTATGTGACCATACAGGAATGCCTGTAAGTAGAGTTTTGAGTAAATCCAAATGACAGTGTGTGGAGATGTAGTCTGAATGGAGCATCTTCTCTGCATTGAGATTATTCTTGGTACTAGCTTTTGTTTTAAAAATCATAAATAAGCAAACAACAATGAAGATAACATTTTAATAACTCATTTGAAATGGGTAGCTCATGTAGAAAAAATGGTATGTGGATTTTTTTTTTCCTAAGTCTCAGCAAAATCTAGCATGCAGATGAGATTTATAGGAAGGCAAAAAACCTCGAGAAAAATAGTGGTGAAATTGGTGCTTAATGGTGAGGTACCAGTAGCCTTTAAAAGTAATTAAGAAAAAGGTCACTAATAATTGGCCTGTTTGACTGTTTAGTACGTAGAATAAGTAAGTCCTTTTTTTGTAGTAAGAATTAACAGTAACATAAACACGTTCATAAGGAACTGTTCAGAGGACAGGTACATCACACACAACAGGTGTAACCACACTGTGCTGAAATGTTCTTATTCAGGTAAATACGTATTTCACCTCTGTGTTGAGAAGGAATGGGATCATGACCTGTACACCTAGTTGTATGATGTAACAAAATACCTTGCCAAAGAATTGTTTCTCAAATAGACGTTAAAAAGCAGGTTAATAATAAACTTGTAACACCAGAGCTGCAGTAGAATAAAATCAGAGAATTTGCAAAAATTTAAGTCTCTTGCTGGTTTCATCTGATACTTTAGTTTAAAAATAGTTACTATAAAATTATAGAGTTCATTCTTTAAATAAATTTTTCTTCATTTGGTAATATGGTATAACACAGGTGGAGTCACTTTTTAGGACAATATTTAAAGGTATTTAATCGTTCTCATTGCCTGTTTAGTGCAGCAGGATTTACTGAAATAAAAAAGGACTAACAAATCAGTTTGATGAAACTTGACATTTGCACATAACTGAAGCTACCCACGCAAAAACCACTGTGGAGCAGCTAATAGGTGGTAACTGGTCACACCATGGTAGCTCTGTTCTTAGACTCCCTCCCATCTTAAGAAATTTTTTAGGTACTTGTTATTAAGTGTAAGGCAGAGAATTTTGGAAAGCATTTGATGCTCTTTATTCCTATTCCTGTTCCTTATTTTTCAAGAATACTTCTGAAATTATTAAAGTGAATATACAGTATACTATGTCTACTCTCAGTTCTTTACCCTCATTCATATTTAATAACGCCATAGTTCACAGTAATCTGTTGGGACTACTTAAAGAGTAAGGGTGGCAGAAAAAAGTTCTTAATAAGGATCACAGGGAAAAAAGAGGGAGGGAAGGGTATGATTAACCTTTCCTGAGGTCATTAACACTTTCTTTAATTTCTTTCTCCAAACTATTCAGTAACTTACTTTCTTTGAAATATGACTGGTTTTTCTTTACTACGGACATGAGAGGAGTCAGTACAGAAGAAAGTAACGGTTGCAAAGTTGGGGAGGAGTGGTGGGTTGTTTGGGGGTTTTTCCGTGGAAATACCCTGGACATACCTTTGGTCCTCTTAGTTGCAACAAGATTTGCAAATTTTTGTAGTTCTGGTAGTTGAAATTTAGTTATTGACTGAAAGCTACATAGTGTAAAAATCCATCTTTTTATGCAAATAGTGTGCATTTGCTCTTTTCCGCTGCAAACTTAGATTGCAGAAACAATTTTGCACTCACAAATCAGAAATCTCTCTTTTTGTGATTTTCACAGTTTGGAAATTTCTTATTAAAGTATAGGAAACCCTCTCTTAATTTTCTGTCTTACCAAGTTTTTTGGTTCGGGAAAGAAATTACTTGGCAGTTTGAAGTGAAGTTACATGATACCTGATGAAAGTGCTAGTTTCTGAAAACTTGTGCAGAAGTCTTTAAAATTTGTTTTTCTTCATCTTTAAAAATAAAGAAAGCTGTTAAGATGGCATCAGAAAACTTGACCAACAAAATAGGTGATCTCAGATGACGATCAAAAAGGAGTCATACTTATCTGTGCAGAAACATTCATTTTAGTTTTTGTATCAGGGAATAACACAGGGCATCTGGGATTCACTCATCTGTTGTCTAAAACACATTGCCATAGCTTTATTCTTTGTCAGCCATAGTGAGAAAGTAGTCTGTAACTGCATATTTTAGTCAACTAAATTGCTTTATCAGAGTTGATAAACCTAGAGTTTGGTAGATAGCATTTTCCCAGAACTGCTACAAATTAAAGAGCATCCCCAGAACACTTCAGTTGTCTTTTATGGGACTTGATCCCACGTGGCAGAGGTTAGAGGACCAGCATCCTTCCTCTGGCAGTAAATGTCAGAATGCTTACATGGTTTTGGAGGTCATGTTAAAAGAGAAAATTGACTGCAGCTTCTTCATGGCAAACACTTTTTAAGTGTTTCAGATAATTAGTAATTAGTGTGAGGTGTTGATTATACTGGATGCGTACATGTGATTCAACAGCCTAAGAGGGTGCAGTGGTTAACCTTTTACAAATGGTCAAAGGCTTCCAGGGTGGTTGCATCTGTAGAGTAATACAGATGTTCAAGCAGCTGGGCTTTTTCTCTCATTTTTTTAATCACAAATGAGACAGCTAGAGTCTGCAAAATATGCCAAAACTAGACAACTGACCAGAAGAAAAAAGAAGGATAATTCAGAACTCCCTGGCTATGACACTGTCTTCTGCTTCCCATCATCTTGAAAACAAAAATGTTACAAAGCATAGACTAAGGGGTTGGCTGCTGGTGTTGAAAGTGTCAACCTTGTCCTTTTCCAAACACCTCTTGCTCACCAGTGTGATGGCAGCCAAATGACTCCATGTTGCTTGTACTCGAAGGCTGGGGAAGCAGATTAAAACTCTCCAGAAATAAATTATGCACCATGACCTTTATAGTGAACTACCTTGTCAGCTTTTAGTCAGTGAGTGGAGGAGGAGGAGGACTCTTTCCTGGTACTCCCTCCCCAAGGGCCAAGCTGTGTCTGACTGGGGAGAACTGGCTGGCAGCTCCCACCATCATGTCCCAGGCAGAAATTGTTTCTGCCACACACAGCTCTCCTCTCCTGGCTTACACAGTGCAGAAACCTGCAGGGTGAGGCTGCTGGAGGGTTTAGGAGAAGACATGCACCTTTGTGCTTAGTGGTGGTTTTGCAAATTATGCAGAACAGTAGTGAAAGCTGTATGGAGGGGTCCATTGGTTAGAAATTGTGATGTTAGTGTAGGAAAATGGTGATTGTCTCAATACTTTTCCTTGTTTTGAAAAACGTTAACGTTTTCAGCATTTGTACTCTCTCTAAAATCAACTTTTATTGCCCAAGATGCAAGGCCTTTAGAGCAGTAGGGTTGTTATGCTGTGGGGATTTTTTTTAAACACCTAAAAGGTGTGGGCTATTTTTTAGTCATGTAAGCTATTGCATGTAGTTTCTTTCTGCCTACCATTCTTTCTCCTAGAACAAACCTGATAAAAAAGGAACATTTTTAATATATTCTGTTGCACTTCTCGGACTTTTTCACGGTAGATTTTCAGACCGTCCAACCCTATACAAAAGGGAATCAAAGACGACAGTTTATCAAAAAAAGTCTTTTTAAAAAACTGAGAAATTGAATAAATTTCACATCCTGTTTCCTCCACACCTTTATAGACAGGGACTCCTTACATTTGCAGGCCTGTGTAAGTCTAAAATAAGTGTGGGGGAGTTGTTTTGGTTTGGTTTTTTATTGTTACTGCAAGGGTATAAAAATAATGGTGCAAAAGTAGAAGTAAATACAGAGGTGCCAAATATAATCACCTTTCAGCATCACGCTGTTATGGTTGTTGTAAGTAAATTCTTGTTTAGCTTTGGATGGTTGACTCTGTGGTTTGTGGTGACAACTGGGTATGCCCTTGGTTGTTTCATTGTGGGTTTTCTTAGCTGAACTGAAATTATAATTTTTAAAAATTATGAAGAATGTTGACTTGTGTGGATAACATTTTAATAGCCTAAAACATAAACTAGAAATTTAAACTCGAATACTTCTTATCTGAGTATCGTGCAAAGGAATGACGTGTTAAATAAATGTTTCCTCTAGAAGGAAAAGTGATGGCTAACAGAAACTAGTCCTTCACCCTGCCACCTTGTGCCTGTGTGAACTGCAGTTGTGTTACAGTTCTTTACCCGGACAGTTAAATTTATTTCTACTTCAGTGTACTAAATAAGAACAGGAACAGATTCTTAGTGTTATCATGCTCTTTAGTATCTTTCACCATTGCACTGAAAGTGGCTAGAAGTATATTCAGTGTAATCTTTTTGAAACCAGATTCAAGTACAATGAGTGAAAACCAGAATTATGTGAATGTTCATAAAACAAGAACCCATCACCACAGAAAGCCTAATTACTAAGGATATTAATGAATTTAGAACTTCCTCTCACGTGAACCAGGATTTATAATGCAAATAACTTACTTAAATGCTAATGTTAATGAACAACATGTGGATGTCAATTAATTAAAAAGAAAGCCACATGTAATTTCAGAAGAGGTCAGAGCAATGAGGCAGCTCTAGGAGAGAAAGGAGGTGGCATCCTGAGTTACATATCCACTGTGGGTGGTACATGCTGTTAGCTAGAGTAGCTGATGTCTGAGTAAAACAGTAGTTGTAAGTCAGACGCCATCTAGTTCATGGATTTCTGGAGATTTCTTCTAATATTGTAAGAGTATCCAGCAAAAGGATACTTTCCTGAGACTCAGGAAGGCATGTTGCTTATCCACAACTTTAACTGAGTTCTGACTGGTATTATCTTACGAGTTTATTACCTTTGTAAGTAAAGAGTAATTATTTATGTAGGCATTCTTTGTTTATAGTGCATCTGTAAAGTAAATAAAAATACCAAAAAAATCTAAAAACTTTCAGAGTAGGTAATCTGGTATATAATCAGATTATATAAACAGGTCTAAATAAATATGTAACTTCAGCAACAAGGTTATGATAAGGAGGATCAGAAGTTTCTCTTGAAGAGAACAAGAGTCCTGTAGCTGTCTGTTTTGGCATGTCAGAGATGTGACTGGAAACTCTTTGAGCTGCTGAAGTTGCTCAGGTCAGTGGCATGGGAGCTGGGCACTGTCTGGGCAGTTTGAAGGGGCACAAGCCATGGATGCCATCTGGGTGACAGTGTGGTACTCCAGAGTGCTGCCTCCTGACTTTCTCTGCTGGAGAAGCAGAACATAAAATGTTACTCTGTTCAGCCATACCAAAGCGATGCTTTAAGCGGTATGCATGCTAGGACACTGTGCTGTTAAAAATGCAAATGCAAAATGATGGCACCAGATGCTTTGACCGTAAAATCTGCCTGCTTGTCCCTGTTTTTACTGACTGTGACAGCCCATGTTCTTACTGACCCAGTAGTAGTTTTAATCCCTCACTTTCCACAAGCTTAAAGTTTTTTCAGTTTTTCATATATTTGCATGAGCAAATGCAGCTTCTGAAAAGGGTGCTGCATTTCTGTCATGTACTAAGCATGGAAATACCTATATGAGTGTGTAAAGCTAGCAAGGATGTCCTCTCAGAACTTAGCTATTCGATTTACTTTTTTTTTTTCTTTATAAAAGGCAGGGATTTTTGAAGGGGGTGAGGGGGGTGGAGAATCTAATTATAATTTTTTTAATTATAAAATTGTTCTTTGGTAATATTACCCTTGACCTGATTTCTTAAATTCAGAGAGCGCCAGGGGTATATTTATGTCTTTAGAGCCTTCATCACTCTGTGTATGTATGCACATGAAAGTATGTGCATGGGTGGTATTTATATTAAAATAAGCAAGGAATGTGATGAAAACATGATTTGTTCAGTCTTTACTTTATCAGTATTATTCCAAACTTGCTAGATTTGAAGTAGTTGAAATAAGAGCTATGATAATATAGCAGTTGTGGCACTCCTGTCCAGCTAATGAGCTGACTTGCCCAGGTCCCCTCTCCTTGCAGGAGGAAAAAGTGTGCAAGGGGTCTGCCTTCGTTTTGGAGGAGCTGCTTAATTAGTATACAGCTTCTTACAATGCCTCAGAAGACATAAAATGCTAGAGGACAGCAAAAACCCTCAAAAACTAGTGACTCTCCAGGGGAAGTAGGAGTTAAAAAGCACTCTCAAGTTAAGGATGATCTGCCATAAGCTGCAGGAAATGTGCCACAATATCTGGAACCGTGCTTCCCTCTGGGTGGATTTATAACAGGCTCGGCCTTGTAGTTTGCCTGGATTTCACAGTGTGTGTGCACACCTCTGCCAGTGTGCGCCGAGAAACACATCAAAGTTGTGAGCAACGCTATGAATGTAGCAACAAAGGGAGCACAAACCCAACACTTAAGCCTCTCACAGTATTTGTGGGATGAAAATAAAAATGGAGTCATGTCTTTTTACTGTATAGCTGCTGTGTCAGAGCTTCTTGTCATGGTCTGCCAGCCCTTCTGGGCTCCGTGTGTGCCTTGGGGGTGAAGAGATGAGGGAACACTGTCTGTAGTAAGGGATTGGTCTTTTGGGGACAGTGTCTCTAATGGTTCCTTAAATAGCCTCTGAGAAGCTTCCATGTGGAAGGAGGCTGGCAAGAGGAATAGCCCCAGGCTCTGCAGCCCTGCATGTCCATGGGGTGAAGGCCACCCAGGAGGACCTTTGCCTTGTAGGGGATGGCAAAAGTTCTTCCCAGGGCTACTCACAGCTGCTGATTTGAGAGCAGTGTCTGCACTGGACTTGCCTTTGTGCGTCCCAGTTCACCTTCTTTTTTGCTCTCCCAGCAGCCAATGTCTGCTCAAGCTGCCTGCCAGTTCTGTTTTCTCTTAGGAGGTTTCTTTGTCCCTTACAAAATGCCTGAGCTCCCCCCACCCTACCCTCCTTCCAGTTTAATGCTGTCGTCAGCAGTAATGACAATGATGCCCCAAAAGGAGTTACTGGATGGTGATGTGTGGGAGTGAAATGGATGCTTATTCAGTGAGAGGGCCTGAAACCAGGTGGGCATGTGTTTCAGTTCCCACCACTTCTTCAGTATCCTTGGGAAGGAGGAGCATTGCCTTCACAGTGCCATGAGAGAAAGGGGTCAAATACCAGAGAAAGATACTTTAATGTAAAACTTTCACGTATACCATTAAGTATTTCCTTTATGATGCTCTCAAGATGTGTTCCCCTAGGAAACCAGAAAGATAAACAATGTGTAATACAGTTGTAAGGTGTAGTATTAAAAGAATTATTGATTACCCCAGCTTATTCCTTACTGCAGTCAGCTCAGGGCTCTGTTTGCAAGACCTGCACTTTGTTTGTACTTGTTTGTGTGTAGTTAGATGGAAGCAAAAATTTCTTCATCATTTTAGTGCTAGGGCTATAGTTGAGGCTTGAAAGAAACCTCTATCTTGCATCTAGTGTTGCCTGTGAATGGATCAAGGAAGCTGTCTGACAGGTACCTGCATACCAACATTTGATATATAGTTCCTTTATGTTTCTAGTATAAGTTTGATAATTATATTGGTAAGTTGACTCTTGTCTAATTATGTGTTCAGAAACAGCTGTCATGTTATCGTACTGGTACGGAGGTAGGTCATAAAGAGCTCTGAAGCATGGAGAGAAAAAGGTTCAAGCGGAAGAGACAGCTTGAATGTCTTCCTCAGGAGTACATAACCTAACACAGAAAAACCTCAAATAGCTTTGTGGGAAAAATACTATTCTCTTCATGTGTAAGAAGAACCAACATGATTTGCTTTTCTTTCTTATTTTTAAATCATCTCAATCCATATAAAAATGTTCTTTCTTTGGCATGTATGAAGGATGTATAAAAAGGTTGAAAAGCAAAGGGGTTTTCTGTTCATTCATTTGGATTTTTACCCTGGAAGGAGAACTTTATAATACTTAAGAGTAAAGCTCAGAACTGGAGTGAATATCATTCTTGGAAGCAGTGGCCAACCATTCTTGAGGAAAAAAAGTACCAAAATGCTACAAAGCAGTTGCTGTTTGTAGTCTTTAATTTCAGATAATAATATTTACCATCAGAAATGTTATTTGACATAAATATTTGATCACAACAAATACGCTATTATTCATATGACTTGTTTTCAGTAGATTCATATTTGTACTAGTTTTGGTATAGCAAAGCAATTCACTTGTAAGTATTTCCACATTCTAAGAAAGAAAATGCTGTACTGTGTACTTTCAGCTCCTGGATGGAGCCTTTTTGTATGAGTGGTAGGTCAGAAGTTTATATCAGGATTTCAAAATAGAACTCAGAAACATAGAATAGAGTAAATACTATTTTTAAAAAAACCCTTTGGAAAGGATGTTTTCATGTTTTTAGTGTTAGTTGTTGCTAACATATTGTTAAAAATAAACAAGTTACATAATATACTAGTTTATACTGGTATTTCAGATGGATGCAAATTCACATCCAGTATACTCTTGAGTACTACAGTGCTTCTTTAAAACACAGATTAGAAAACAGGTCATGGATTTTCTAACTATACCTTATGAAAGCAGAACATGCAAAGTATAAGGCTTTGTGTGCTTGGTAAATACAGCTGTCGTTTTGTTGATATGTTCTTGTGCATGATAATTATGTTTGATGATAGAGCATACCAAGAGAGAAATAGTCACCTTTTGCAGTTTTCCGTAGGGTAGAAAAATGTTAACTCATGGCATGGAGGAAACACAAATGGCCAAACAAACTCTGTTGCTGTATCTGAGACACGAAGACCACCTTTTCTGAAGACATAGGGTTTAAAGTAGTAAAGGTATTTTATTTCCTTCCATAATAAAAATAAAGGAAAAATATTGGAATTTTGAAAGCTATCCATGCTTTTGATTAATCATAGTGGTTTATACTGTCCCTGAAGCTGTGTCTATCAGAGTTGCTAGGAATAGGAGTTATGTTTATCTGTTCGTAATCCCTCTGAGTAACAGAAGGTGAAATAAACTTGAAAGACTTAATCAATTAGGTAAGTAAATGTTATGTATCTTCCTTAATCAAAGTTCAGAGCTAACTCAAGCCTTGTCTTGCAATGCAGGGAAACTTAAGTCTCATATTGAAATTCCTGGAGAATGCTCCTATTGACCTGCAGTACATGTAGGGTTGTGTGGCCTGTCTCAGCCCTCATCATTTTCAGCCCAAGTTAGGTGCAGAGGTGAAGAACTGTAGATGGAATATGAAGGAAACATAAAAGATGTAAACTCTAAACCCAGTCTTTATCCATTTAGTAGTTAAGGTAGTTTTCACAGGAAATCAGGTGGTGGTCAGCATAGTATTACCATTTCCTTTACAGAAATAGCTTACCGAAAACATACATGTCAGTTTATAGATAGCTATGTACTATACTGATTTCAAAGAAGATAATAAATGGTCAGTTCTGACTTGTTTGTGCCTTGGGATCTACATGAGTCTGCTTTCCAACACCCTCATATAAACATTCATTTGAAATTAATCACGCACAAGTTTCTAAAGACAGATTTTGCCTTTCCTCTGTGCAAGGAAGCTTAAGAGTTTGTATGATACCTTCTTTTAAGAATGCTGATGTTTCCTTCTGGTTTTGATTATAACATTTCCATGGAAGAACAGCAGCCAACAGACGGATTTTAAACAGTTTGCTATTCTGTTGAGTTGTGAGTAGCATCAGGAAAATACTTTTTAGAGTGAAATTTATTTTGTGGCACTTTTTCTGCACAGATGAGTCCTTCAGGCAGAATTTGTCAAAGTTGCTCCAAACCATATAAAATGGAAAGTTAAGCACAGACTGGAAAGAGCTGATTCTCTTTAGGGAGTCCGTGGTTTATCAGAGGGATCCTTTCAAGAGAAGGGAGGAGAAGGTGACAGAAGGTGGGATCCTGTCCTGCTTTGAACTCACTTACAAAGCTATGTGATTTTTTGAGGAATTACTTGTCCTCTGTGAAGGCACCCAGTTTATATCTTCTCTCGCTTTCTTGCCTCTGAATTACACCAAAACCATAAGATACCTCTAAAATGGTGAAAATAATCTGTTTGTAGCTATAAAAGATGAGGATGAGATTCTGTTTTGTTGAGTAGGGGCTTAGGCAGTGGTGGTAATTTTTGTTGTTGTTGATTTGTCTGATTGTTTTGATTTGTGAGAGGCTTGCTGGTTTGGGGTTGGTTGGTTGGTTGGGTTTGGGGTTTTTTCTGAATTGAAGGTGGAGAGAAGAGGATGCTGAATTTCAGTAATGACTTGT
Source organism: Callaeas wilsoni (assembly GCA_013398955.1). NCBI lineage: Eukaryota > Metazoa > Chordata > Aves > Passeriformes > Callaeidae > Callaeas > Callaeas wilsoni. The sequence goes on from VWPU01018039.1 coordinate 120,332, forward strand.
GCCTAGCTGCATAATAGCAGTTTTGCAGTGTAGTTTTAATTATCTGGCACAAAGCCATATTTGATTAACTGCATTTCTTGTAAAGGAGTTTGAGGTTCTGGTTCATGAAAAAGCTTGAATTAACATTAATTTAAGAAGCGACAGAACATCAGCTGAATTTTATGTTTTAATTCTATCTTCCATTTCCTTCCAGTTTTTGTCAGTAATTCAGTCTCTGTCTTAGGCTTTATTCTTGTAGTCACTTGAAGTATTTTAAGTGCATCACTTGTACAATGATGATGGGTGTTTCTCTAAGTTTTGTGGCTGCACTAGAAAGACAAGCAAAATCCAAACTTTATTATCTTCTCAAAAACAACCAGATTAAATGTGTAAGAGGATTTTTTCTGCTGTTGGAAGCACTCAGACGAGCTGTCCACATAATAGGAGGTATTCTTTTCCTTTTTTGGTGAAGGTGGTTAATACAATTTTAATAGTGTAGATAAGGAAATGATGGAACAATGTTAGTAATATTTGTAATGGATGACATTTATTTAGTTTTTCATAAGTATATAAAATATTCAAGATTATTCTTGAAACAGATTGCTCTGCATGAATGTAGATGTTTCATGTTCCTTATTTGAGGTAATTATCTACTTCATGAGCTACTTCATAAAATTCTATCCATCATTTTTTGGAATAAATCTTTCCTCATCTTGCCAGGCTCTTTTTTGTTGTTACATTAGTAATTCATGAAATAATATTGTGTAGAATATTGACAGTCATCTTAATGAAGTGTTTGTAAATTACTAAAGTGATACAGAGGAGATAATTTAGTGAATGGCGAAATGATTATATGCTTACTTTCTTTTTAAAAGCAAGTGGAATATGCAAATGTGGCTTGTAAGCAAAACAAGTAAGAAGATAATGTAGTTATTTTAAATTAAAGATACTCTGTCAGTGGAGCAAAGACTTGGCAATAGAACAATATGTACCCCTCTCCCATTTTCTCCTAAGTGGTTCTTAACTTAAATCTGTGCACTGTTAAGTCTCAAAAACCTATTGCTGGGATTCTCACCTAACTTGGCTTTTTGTAGTTATTTCGTTCAGTTTTTAACATAACTGCAAAACGTGGTGCTATTGATGTAGGAACGGACTTCAGAACACCTTAGCTCTCTTTCTGGCTCTTTTGCGTGAAATTTGAGATGCTTTCCTGTTTCATAGGCTTTTCTGTAACTCTAAATGAAATACCATTGAAATGTTTCCTAACATCAAGCAACTCTTGTGAGGTTTAATCTATTAATGTCAATTAACGAGTTAGATAATCACACAGGGAAGATACTTCTGTTCATTTTATGAAAAATACAAATATGCCTACTATATGCATTATCAGGACTGGTAGTTCCTCACAGGAACTCTGTTCATGCCTCTGGATGAGTTGTCACTTAAATTCTTTGGTGTTTTTATGACCAAGATGAAAATGGTCAATTTCAGTTACTAACTTAGAGTAGTATAAATTGATTTGAGCTGTAGGTTGTTACTTAATTATCTTTCAAGAGTTATGATACAGTGATACAATGTCGTGGAGATAATGCTTTTTAGGCAACAGAGAAAAAAGTTCCATAGAGTACTTACAGTGCTCAGTTAAAAGGGACTGCCTGAGCAATAGCTGTACTAGCTTGAAGATGGACAACTCAGTTGTGCCAGCTGTTGACAGAGGTGATGGTCAAGGCTGTTGTAGAGGTAAGGATCTCTTCATAAGATGTCAGGATGAGAACACAGTCTGCCTAGGTGCATGACCACATCAGATGGACTGAGCTGTTTGTGTGGGAGCCTCCTTGTTTCACTAGCCTTTCTGCCTTCTTTTGATGGAGAAGAGATACTTTAGTTCTGCTCCAGAGCTTGTCCAGATACTACAGATGTTACAGGGTGAGCTGGGGAGCTTCACCTCCACCTCATGGAGTTTTGCTACAGAGTCTTCCCAACCAAATCCCCCTCCCAGCAGTAGCCTTCAACTGTGAGCCTGAAAGGTGCTGTTCTAAGTGGTAGGACAGACTGGCTTCTTTGCTTCAGTTCCCAGGATGATCTCATGCATTCCATAATACATTTAAACTGCTTTGTCACCTACAAAGCCAAGCTGGTCTAAGGCCTGAATTCTGCACAGTTTTATGTTTTCATTTAGCCATACACGGTTTCAGTGGAAGTGTGATCCCTCTGCATTCCACTGCTGGAAGAGCAACAGACCAAACCATAGTTTTTGTTTTCTCTGTTGCTGAATTAGTAGTAGCATACAGACCATAAAACTCTCTTCCAAGTGAAATAGAATTTTAATTATTGAAATCAAGTATTTTTCTTCTCATGCATTACCTGTCTATTACTGTTTCAGCTTTTACTCCTCCTAGGAGTTACTCTGCTACTTACTATATGATGAAGTTGATTGCTCCACTTTTCTGAAAATCTGTGAGGCAGTGTACAGCTGCTTTATCTGAGTAAATGTTTGATGAAACTGTGGTTATAGTATAGTTTTGCTCATCTGTGTAGGACATTGATTCCACTCTGACCCATGAATCTTCACTTTCTAGATACTTCTAGTCTTCTTTCTGCATCGAAGCCCCAAGATGAAAGCCAGTTTTCTGCAGGATGTACACACTGTTGTTTTGAAAGTTCCCAGTAAATGTGTGTGTACAGTGACTAACAGGGTAGTGGATTTCAATGGCTTTCTCCTTCTTCGTTACATACTACGAATGTCCTTGTCTGTCTAATTTAAAGATAAAATTTCAAACAATAAAATAGCAGGTTTTTCATGCCTTTTAATAGGTCAAACTTGGGAAAAAAACATCACCAGGTGTAGTTTAGCAGGGTTTCTGTTTAACAGATGCCAGTGTGAATTTTGCTTAGAGAATGGTATGTTTGTTGTTTTAGTTAAAAAATAGTCTGGTATTTGATGTAAAGATACTAGGGATTTTTTTTTAAGTTGCAGTGCAGAGAAATGCAAAAACAAGTACAGGTAGGCATAGCGCAACCTCATGAAAGAAGGCTTGTCATTCTAGGCTTCTATAGTTGTCTTACTTTTAAATCAGGCTCCTGTATCTTCTTTGTCAGTCACCAACCACAAGTTCTGAAACCACTCTGCCAGTACCTGCATTGTCACCTATTTAAAATAAGCCACGTTTAAAGTTTTTCCACAAGTTTCACAGAGCAAAGAATGTTGCATTTCAGCATTCTGTAGCTTGATTTTTGCAGGATGTGCACTAGGAGAAATAGCAACAATACAATAAATCATGTGTGATATGTATATATGTGGGTGCAAGTGCATGCATAAGGATCTGCTCTGCATTTAAGCAGCCTAACTTCTTTCCTGATTCTGCTTTTGGATCTAATACTGCTAGAAGTACTTTCAGATCTCTGGTTGTAAAATTCTTGATGATGCGGTAACAGTTGTTGCTATTAACATTCCAAGAAAAAAAAATAGAGGTTTTCAGAAATTGTCAGATTTTAAGATGCTAAGCTCTTACAAATTTTTATAATCCTCTATGCCATGATTGAACAGGAGTTCATCACTATTACAGACATTTCTTTATTATCTTTAGAAGAGAGTTAATCTTTTTCCATTCATTTGTTAGGTTGATTTTATCTGGGAAAAAGTTTCGAAAGTCAGACGGCCAACCAAGCTATGTCCGTGAATCGGGCGTGTGGGGTTTTTTTCAGTCACAATATTCAATTCTCACCTAAGACAAGGAATTATATTAGGATTGGGAGGGTGGAGGGAGGTTGAAAGTCATATTCTTTAAAGGATGAGGGAGTGTGGCGGTGGTATTCTGATTATGATTGAAATTCAGGTACATTGTGTGGCCTCAGCAGTCTTCTGACAGATGAGAAGGTACTACTCATCTGGCTTCGGAGAACTGACTTGGCTAATTTAAATGTGCAGTGGTAGCCAGCAGAAAATTGGTCTCAGTGCAGTTTTATTCCCCCATTGGTCCGTTCTGTTGATCCACTGCACTGCCATTTCAACTTTGCTCTCACCTTGTATCAGCTAGAGTTATTCGTAGGATGGTGGTAGTGGAAGCAGTGGCTAACAGAGCCCATAAGGTGTTCATATCCTCTCAGAAGAATATGTAGATTCAGGTTTTCTTCTTTTCACCAGGTGAAACAGACGTGTTCAGGCTGTTACCCAGTGTTGTTTTTGTTTATTATGGTAAATAGATACTATTTTAGCAATATATTGCCATGATGTATTTCTTAACTTGTTCTGTAATGAATGGATGAGGCTGTAGAAAGCACAAGCTGGTATCAGTCAGTGTGTTGACCTCTAGGGAGATGATCTAGCAGCCTGTTGTTACCTAAATGGTGCCTACCGGAAAGCTGGAGAGGGACTTTTATGAGGGCATGTAGTGATTGGACAAGGAGAAATGGCTTTAAACTGAAAGACAGCAGGTTTAGATTAGATATTGGAAGAAATTCCTACATATGAAGGTGATGAGGCACTGGCACAGGTTGCCCAGAAAACTTGTGGATGCCCCATCCCTGACAATATTCAAGGCCAGGTTAGATGGGGCTCTGAGCAACCTGGTCTAGTGGAAGATGTCCCTGCTTATGGCAAGGGGATGTTGTCATTACATGATCTCTAAGGTCCCTTTTAACCCAAACCATTCTGATTCTGTAGTATGTAACGTCATGTTTGATTTTCTGGGAATGTGTGTGTAAGGAAAACCTGCATTAGAAGTTTGTTGTATGTGTGCAGGAAATGGGAGCGATGGTTCGAAAATTATGCTCGTGGTAAGGGCAGAAGTTTTTAGAGGCTTAGATTCTGCAGTCTGTCCTATCTCAGAAATAGTTAAGTGTTATTCCTATAAACTGTATTGCTGTGAAACACACTTTCCTGAGATACCTAAAACATTATATAAGAGGCCTATAGGGCTGCCTTTGTCCTGGACATGAGTGTTATGGTATGAGGCATGAAAGCTTTACAGAAATGATTAAAATAAAGCCCAGGCTGAAAGTCTGAAAAACAAGGCACTGAGCAATGTGTTTTGTTTTCTGCAGAGCTGAGTAGCTGGGTGAAGGCTTATGTAGCTCTGCAGATTCAAGTCCTGCTCTTAACCAAACACAGGAATAATATAGATAAGCTCTTGGTTGTCACAGATGAGGTTGTTGAATTGGAGGAAAGGAAAAATGTTGTGTGTTGTAACCTTTGTGAAGTTTCCAAGAAGCAGATTTTAACTTTAAGTTGACAAATAGTCATATTTCATCAATAAACTACGTTTAGTACAACGTATAAAAAGACATGAAAAAATTGAATGGAAGGAATGACTGCTCATTAATAAATATGAACCAAATTTTAATTAACAGTGATTTTATATGGTTCTGAGATTGAAGTTTGGGCTGTGTTTGTTCCAATACTAGCTTAAAACAAAAAAACTGCAACCCAACCACACCTCCTCAAACAAACAAGCAAAAAACCAAACTAACAAACACAACAAAACAAAAAAACCCAAACAGGCTGACACCCTTGCAAAAAAACCCAAAAAGCCAAAGCACAGATATATTGGTTGCTTGTAATATCCGTAGATTACTGTAATGTCCTGAGAGTTAGCCTAGGAAGACTTTTTTGTCTTACTCTCTGAATTTTTGTGGTGAAATGTCTCATGAAGTTATTTGGACAATTACATCTTTAAGATCGGAAGATTTTCAAATATGCAGTCATGTATAATATGTGTATTTTGGAGTGCCATTTTGCTCATTAAATCAGTTGTCATTTCAGTTGTTAAAATGCAAATATTTATTCAGTTGTTCTTCAGTTGCTACTGATGCTGCTGTTTGACCCTGAACCAGTCCTTGTAGTTACCTTCCAAGCACCACTTGACACTGTTAAGCCCTGCAGTAAGAAAGCTGTCAGCATTGTGCAAAAAAAAGTCATGTTTGTGTCCAGTGAGTAAAGCATATCCTTCTTATTTGTCTTGCAGGCACAGGAGAGAGTGGCAAAAGCACATTTATCAAGCAGATGAGAATCATTCATGGATCAGGTTACTCTGATGAAGACAAAAGGGGCTTTACAAAACTGGTGTACCAGAATATATTTACAGCAATGCAGGCCATGATCAAGGCCATGGATACCCTCAAAATCCCATACAAGTGTGAAAATAACAAGGTGAGATTTTTGTTTATTTCTGTAGCTGAAGTTTTTCCTCTTTTTTATTTTGGGAAGTATACTGAAGGTCTCAAAGAAAATGACACATCACAGAAGTGATACTAAAAGCTCAGAAGAAAAGGGCGTTTCCTGTCCTGCATTTAGTTCTCTGCCTTTCTACTTTTACAACACAGTGCTTGAGGGGGATTGTCACAGAACAGAGGTTTAATGGCAGGCTACCATTCTACTTAAGTAACTCTTGTCTTTCCTATGAGGCTGTGCTCTGGTTAGAGCACAGTTAAACCGTTCTTGTTATGGGTAGCAAAACTTTACTGCTTAAGGGTTGCTATTACATTACAAGTGGAAAAAATTCAAATTATTAGGAAAAATAGGTGGGCATATCTGTTTGTGTGTGAATAGATTGTTAAATTAAAATTTTGTACACAAGACCTTAAAACAGTCAGAGTCTTCTGAGATTGATGCTGTTACTGCAGTTTAAAAGGACAGAATACATTTGAAATGTTTCTAAGGTTCATCTCTGACTACCTTGACTTTTTAACTTTTTTTTTTTAATATTCAGATTTTAGTACTATGATAACTGCAATAGTTTGTCTCATTCTGTGAATAGGAATGAAATGCTTACTATTTACTAAAAATATATGGTGAGCCACAGAATTACATGTCTGTATGTCCCAATATCACATAATGGGTCAGTTTGGAAGGGACCAAAGTGGATCATCTGGTCAAACCTCTCTGCTCAAGCAGGCACTATTTGATAACAGTTCCTGAGAACTTGTTCGCATTTCTACCGTTGATCCATTATCAGCAACTTTGTCAAATGGAGAATTTAAGACCTGTCATGAAGTGGATGGCTCACCTTTCTTTCCATCTTGTGAAAGAGTATTTAATGATTATCTAGTAGTCCTGGATGGAAGTAGTACTGTCTTTGATAAATTACTCAGAAGTTCTTTTATTCTGGTTTTTTTTCATTAAGAGACACTATCAAAGAGCAGCAACATTTACAACAACAAAAAAAGCTTCCATTAACTGGGAAAGATAAAATGAGATAAACTTGGGTTAATATTAGAATTTTTTATGTATAAACATATGAAGTTTAATTATTAGAATTGAACTGCTATATGTGTTTTAAGACACCAAACTTAGAAGTAGGAAAGATAAAGCTTATTACCAGGTTAACATTGAGTTGTTTTTTCATTTGCATTTGCTGAAGTCATTGGAGATGATCATCACTTCGTTGGTGATGTAATGTTGCAATAACTAGAGTTTTGCAGTAGCATGACTTCATGCAGTAGGAAGTCAGAAGTATCCCATCTGTCAGAATCAATATTGTTAACCTTCTTTAATGGTGGGTGGAGTTTCTTGTGCACATGAAAAAGATCGAAAAATTTGTAATTGGTAAGACTCTTGACTATTAAATTTCCTAGTCTAACTACATGCTGGAGCAGTCTGTTTTCCCTTCATCCTCTGTAAATCACAATCAAATGTCTAATTAGTTTTAAAATTGTATTTCCATGCATTTCAGTCTTTCATCTCCATGTTTTTGCTGTGTGCAAAGCATAAAGCCTACTGGCCTGAAAAGTTAGTTGATGCTAAAGCACATTTTTTCTTCAAAATTGGTGTTGACAGTCACTTTGCCTTAATATCTGGAAGTCCCCACGATAGATTAGGATTATTTTTTTCCTTGTATTATATTACAGAGTATGTGTTCTCTAGGTTTTTTTTTTAGATGTGCTGAGATTTTGTAGTGTTTTTATACAGCTGAGTGAGTCGGGTGGGTTTGGCATAGCTGTATACACATGGCCAGAACTGTTCCCTTTCTCTACATAAAAATTGCTTTGCTGAAAATAGGAGTCTCTCTGGGCTCAGCTTCTTCACAAGCATTCCCATCAGTTTCTAACAGGGCTACTTGCAGACTAAAATAAAAGTCACCAACTGCCAGGCTCTCAAGGCAATTCCAGTACAAATTCCGTCAGGAATACAGGAAAAACCAAACGTGCTATGGCATTGTGCCTAAATAGGCATGATTGTGGTCTACTACACTTTGACTTTGTATACAAGGTCACTTCACTTTAAAGCACTGAACATTAGTCAACAGATAAATCTGCTCCTTCTTTTTTTACAGTCTGCTGAAAACAAACTCACTACTCCAGCAGTCTCGAAAACATAGGAAGGGCACTTCCTATTAATTTGATTCTCCTATCAGGAAGTCCTATCTCTGGAGAGAATATGTTGAAGTTTGAGTAACAGCATATTTTTAGTACCGTAGCTGTTGTACACTGTAGTTTAGAAAATTACAGGTTAAGCTGGTATTGATGTGGTTGGGCCTAAAGAAAAATTACCCTTTTTTGGGTCAAATTCTTCATGTTCTGCGATAGACTTTGGGGCTACAGTATAAATGGTTTTCTCTTACTGTATGAATTTTTATACCTTTAGCTGTGATTTATTAAAATTGGAGTATTTTGAATCTGTGAATGCCGCTGGAATTTGAAGTGCCCTTATACCTAGCAGTCAGTTAAGTAGGCAGCTGTGTTCTTAGTGTGGTGTACAACATCACAACATTTACGTTGGATTATTTTAGTATAATCAGCGTAGCAGGAGGCAAGTTCTAAGTTTTCCATGTTAATTCCTGTGATACTCTGTTTGGCTTCATAGCCACATAGTAACTAAAGAGGCAGACATTGAAATGCATTGTCCTGTATTATAATAACCAAGACTATTTTGAAAGATTCATTATCAAAATAGTGAAAGCCAATGAGAAATGTAACCTTGCTTAGAAGCTAATACCCCAGAACTGATGGTAGAGCATTATATCAGGAAAGACATTTATTTTTATGTGTTTAGAAGTTCAGAGTGTGAGCTCTTCTGAGGTTTAAGATACTGGGTGAGCATGATCTCTTAGGAATTTGTCACAGAAAGCGGTTGTTTATAGACTTTTTTAGTCGCCTTTTGAGTAAATTTTACTGTGCTTCCATTACTTCTTTTCTAACTAGCAGTTGTGAAGTTGCTGTGTGGCTTTTGAATTTTAGAGTAACATGTATTTTATGAAATAAGGGAAAGTGTTAGTTTTTATAGAAATTTTCAGAATTGCTTCTGAAAATTGCTTGTCCTTTGCAAAGTTTTGTTTGTACAAGCTAACTCATGTGCAACCACAGATTCAAATGCATGTTTTTTAAAAAACAAAATACAAGTTTATTTTTTTTTGCCGTTTGTCTTTTTAGACAAATGAATCTTACTACTATGCTAAACACCAAATACCACTGTTGTCCTATACTATTCCGTTTTAATGTAACTTCCAAAAGACAAGTTTCTTCTCTGTTCCAGCAGACAGTATCAGGAAGATGTCACTCCATGGTGATTAACAGGCAGGAAACCTTACTTGAATCGCATTCCCATAATTTCCTGTGAGACTTCTTAAATATTCATAACAATGAAACTAATGTGAGTAACTGTAGCCTTTCAGAACAGGCTACAGCAAAGTTTTTCAAGAAGCTGAAAACATAAAAGCAAGTTTTGTGGTAGACATTTGCTGTTAAGTTTCTAAGAGTGTTTTCTGATTAATTTTTGTCCATATTTATGGCTATTTCCTTTGGGAAATGTTTTGCAGTCAAAATGAGCAGATATCGGAAATGCTTTCAAAGTCCAAAATCTTACTGGCATTATCTTCAAGTCCATAATTGTTTTGTTAGCTTGTTTTTTTCTACGTCAGACAGATCTACTGGAGAAAGCTAAAAAAACTACAGGCAGAAGTGGGCCAATAAGAGCAGGTACGGAATCAGATTGGATAAGTTTTTGTCTTGGATAAACAGGTGGGGATGTTAAGTGTTTTAGATCTCTTGGAAATTTTATGTTGAACAAGGAGAGTTTGGAGGAAAGGGCCTCCCTTGAGGGAGGACACCTCACCTGAAACAAAGTGTGAAGGACTGAATCTAGAGCAGTAATGTGTGAACTGGGAAGGTAAGTTTTTCAGTTTAGAGGGGGGTTTTAGTTAACAAAAAAGCAAGAATTATGTTCTTGGGACAGTGAAATAAAATGCTTATTGCTTTGGAACAGGGATAATCAAATGGCTCTTCAAGCAGATGGAGAAACCTGTATGGTCCTTGGTTAGTATTTAAGTTCTCTGAGGTGTTTCTCCAAGCACTCAAAAACAAAGTATAATTACCCAATAAATAGCAAGTCTTGCAGAAGAGTTAAATGTTTCTAATACCAGGAAGCTCCATAGGCATTATTTTAGCAAGAAATAGGTAGGTGCAGTCAGATAACATGAATGAGTGTATAGAAGATTTAAAATACCATGGTCCTTTGTATCCAGACAAAGGAACTGAAGGTAGTGTGCTTTTTTTCCCCTGGGAGATGTAATATGAGGGAAAGCCCATCTTCCTGATAGCTGTGTTTCCTCCCATGGGGACATTGATCAGTGAGCTTTAGGGATTCCAATAAAGCCATGAGCAGTTTCTTCCCGAGTGCTTCGTAAAGAGTCCTTTGTGAGAATTTTTTCAGTCTTAAATAGATAGCAGCCTCTCCTCAGCTGTCTTTCTCATCTCTTATCAGTCTCCTGTCAGTCGTTTGCTCTTCTCATTCCCTGCCTTTCTTTCTCGCACCTCCTCAGTCTTACATATGTTTGACCTCAGCGCATCTGGATGTACTTACCTGTGGCCTACCATTTTGTCCTACTTTCTGCTGTTTTCCTTCTTTATATTTGAATAAAATTAAACAAACCAAAAGCCCCCCATGTATGTAGTAGTTTACATTCTGTTCTCATAGTCACTCATTTGCTTGCTCTTTGTTTAGAGCAGAGGTCTCTTGCTTTTATCTGTATCGCTCCACTGGATTAGTAAATGTTTCGTTTTGTTATGTTCTGCTTCATACTTCATCCCAACAGAAGCCCAAGTTCTAGCTATTTTTCCACATATATGGGGAAAATGATGGTATGTGAGAAGTAAGCTGGAGAAGCAGGGTTGAATGCTCCCATGAAGAGTTTAGAATACCTTTATTTGAAATAAACATAGAGGTAAATGAACACTCTTGCTTTCTCCAGTAAAATAGCAGTTAATTTTACTGATCCAAAATGAGGAAATTGTCAGCTTGCAGTTCAACATAAGTTTGAAAACTAAATTCTAACTACTCTTTTTGCAGAGCAAAAAGATTTCTTCCTTCCTTTTTTAATATTGCATTTTACATGAAGCTCTTTGTTTTTTTAAATAAAACATTTTAAGTGATTAACTGCCTTTTGCTAATGAGATGTAGTAAGTCATATACAAAAACACTTGTGTGGGGCCTGATGGCCGTGTTTTATCTTTACAGTTCCATTGTTTTACAGTTCCTGCCAGAGTGGAGAGCTAATGAGTGGTAATAATGCTGGCAGATCCTTGTAGATTTTGTGATCGCTCACGCACTGGATAAAGGGCCATAAATGCAGGAAAGCGTGTTTCTAGCTTTTTTTTTTTTGGTTGTTTTTATTCCTTCCTTTCTGAGTATTCTGACTATTTTATTTAGATATGTTTATCATTATATTATTTTGCTTGCAGAGCATATTGTGTGACTGGAAGGAAAAGTTCATGTCAGTTTGTTCTCTCACAATGAGGGTTTGAAATGTGCTCAGGGCAACTTTTATGTGTGATGGGAGTTGGGCATACATTTTCAGGTAGTAAGATTGTGTACTCTTGGATTGGTTCTGACTTTCTTCATGATTAACAGCCATTATATAAATATAGGTATTTATATAATACAGTTTCATAGAGATAATGGATAAACACAATCATATATAAGTATTTTCAAGAAGGAAATATTTAAAAGTAATAGTTTCCTAATTGCTTAATTCAATTCTACAGGAGATAGGCTAAGCTTGTCTAATACTTATTTCTAAATAATTTCAGATTGGAGTATTTTTGTCATATTTTTGTCTGAAAAATTATGAGAATATTTCCTTCCTGCAGAAAATGTTTTTTGGGAATTCAGATTGTGTTGTGTTCTGGTTATACTGTGTAGAATGACTAAAAGTTACTTGTTTCTTCATTGTAATTTCTACTAACACACAAGGTGCTTGAAATAAGGTTTACTGCAATCAATTAATAGTTCTTCAGATTAAATGGGCAATATTTTTCTCCAGATTTCGTCAGTCTCTTGTTCAGTGTGCTCTTCCTATATGGTAAAAATTACGATGTCTGAGATGCAAGCAGGTTTTGTCTTACAATAAAATTCAGCTTTGGCTTGACAAAAGCGTAGTTTTAAAAAATCCACAAAAAACCACAACCCACCCTGCCCTCCTTCCTCCCACCACTCCCTTTTCTGTTTCTGAAGTATAATTAGTTTTGTATTGTTCAATATATCGCCCAGTAGAGATATTCACGGCATTCCGTTGACCTCTACTTTTTCTGAAAGATTATTTTGCTCTTTTTTTTCTCCCTGGTTAAGTTAGGCTTAAAGTCTGCCCATGAAGGGGTGACTATATATTCATACTACATCAGTCCAGTCACATGCCTACCTGTTTTGAGGCTATGGGCCTGTGTAGCTTCACTCGTAGACTTTGTATTCACTTTGGGTGATTGAATAAAGGTGAGCAATGAGGCAAGAATCCAGGGTTTTGCTTCTGGAAGAGTAGGTTGGCAGAGGAAAATCGAAGCGTGTCATTAGTCCTGTTACATTTTAATTTTTTCCTAACAGTTATATAACAAGCAGACAATCATAAGGCTATGGCTGTGTGCTTCATCTTTGTCAAGAAAGTGTAGAGATCTTGACTGTAGATTGTTTAATGTTTAGATTGCTGTAGTGGGCCTAAGTTACTGGGTAGGTAAGAAAATCATTTATTGTGAGCAAGTGAACTTCTGTGAACAGTTTCAAACGTGACAAATAAAGCTGAATATTGGGTTGTAGGGATAGTAACTACCAAGAGTTGCTTCCTAACATTTCTCTAACTCTGATGTGTCTCTTCTTTTCATTAGTCCTGTCATACGTAGAGTTTCTGAGCACTTCGCTGGGATAAATGATGCTATGGAAAAGCTGTTACAATTAGACTAGTAGTTAAGGTTGTTTCTGATGATGACTTACCATTTTTCTTAATGTGACCTACTGGCCAAAGTTAAAATTTGGCTTACTGTTCAATTGTTAATCTTCTAAGCCAGTTCTTAGATAGAGTGTCCTAATAGGTTTTACCCTCAGTCATAAACCCATGGAATCGGGTAAAACTGATTTCTGGCACAGAATATTTTTGAGACACTTTTAATATATGTTTTGACCCTATGCATTTTTTAAAGCTGCTTTTATTCAAAGTCTGGACTGAAAAAGGATTTCTTTAAAGCTGAAATATAACCCTAGAACTTCATGAATTTTCTTTAGTTATTTTTTCTCTTTTTCTTTCTTTTACTTTCTCTGTCACTCTTAACTTTTAAATTCTGCCTTGACCTTTGAAAAGGTGAAAGAGTAATGATGAAGAATTGAAAATAAAGCCATTCAAAACAGTGCAAAAACATATCAGATATTGTAAATTTTGCCATAGCCAGTAGTCTACAAATAAAAGAAGGGCACAGGATAAAATGAAATGTGGTGGCATTTTTCAAAAGTAGTTTATAGATATTTTAATTTAGCTGTGCAGTAGGAATTTGGGGAAGAAATTATCCTCAATACTTAGTCTTGGTTTTGAAAAAGATGAGGTTTTTCCAACCACTTGCCGCTTTGTAAGCAGCTTTTAAAAACTTTTGCAGTAAAGCAAGTTAAGTGGCACTTTGATAACGAAGCCATGGAGGAGCTGTTGGTATTGAACTGAGACATCACTAAAAGACATGAAAATATGTCTAGTACGTGTATCTACTGTTATGCATGCAGTATGAAATGCATTTTTTTAAAGAAAGTTGGAGTTACTTGTGTCTGATTCAGACTTGCTCATAAGGGGAAATGTTTAAGACTGTATATGAAGAGATTGAGGAATGCACAAATGGACACATCTTCTCAGAGGTTGCAGAAGAGCCTGCACACTGAGATAAAGGAAGCATTTCTGAAAGAGAGAACACAAACCGTGCAAGTGCTATTAAAAGTATGGTCAGGAAGGTTCTAAGGCCCCTTTTGTGATTTAGAGGGGATATATCTATTTTTGCAGGCTTGTTAATTTTTAGAAGCTGTTTCAGAATTTTTGTAATGATACTGTGTTGTGTATAGTTCATTTACTGCTTGAAAATCTCATTCTATGAAAAATGCGTAAACACCAGTCAGCAGTTTTCCAAGCTGAATCTTGGAAGTTTTTTATTTCACCTGTGGGATATTCTAGTACTTCTGCTAGGGAAAAGAAATTGTGTGACCTTTTTATTAGACTCATCATGAAAGGCTCTGTTTTAAAAAAACAGTTCTTTTTCTGGGGCAACTTCTGTAAACAAAACCATCCTAATCAGAGAGGAGCATGACAGTAAAGCCTTGTAGCTCATGTCCTTCTTGTGTGATAAACAATGACTTGCACTGGCTGCTGTTGCTATAGTGGTGTACTCATTCACTGCATTGCAAAATGTTTTAAATAGCAACTCCCTGCTGTAAAAAAATACTCAAATTTTCCTCATCTCTTTTCTTTCAGAAAAGAGGTGTACCTTTTCAAGAAGTAGGTTTTTTGAGGATTAATGGTTGCTAGGAGCTATAGCTTGCTCCGTCACTAGCTTGTTGTTTCCTGATTCCAGTGGGGTGTGTGTGTTCTTACTGGTATTTTTTTGCCTATCTGTCCCTTTTTGGTCACTCGTCAGCTTTTGTGGTCTTCCTGTAGAGCTTCCTGTGCACTGCTGTCTGATGATACCATATGCATCAGCAATGTGGGTAGTGTTTTGCCTATCTGACAAATAAGGAAACTGCAACAGCAGTGTTTTTAGTTTTTCTTCTTTGAAGTTAGTACTATTCAGAGTTACTTTTTTAAGGCACACTGGGATGGATTTCTGTGATCCAGCAGGTCTTTTGTGATTTGTCTACTGGCTAGGATATGCAGTAGAAAACAACCTTTTATGAATGTGTCCCAGGCAGGTGTTGTAAATGTCTGGATGTAGTGAAAGAGACAGAATCCTTGCCAACATAAAATGCAATCCAATTCTGGCTTTGCTAGATTTTAATGCAATTTTTCATTGTGTCCTTCATTACTGGTCTAAACTACATAAGAATTAGATTTTATGAATTCGTTCCTCTTTGGAAAGGGATGAAAATTAGATTTCACATATGAAGTTACTACAATGAGAGGAAATTTAAATAAATATACCTTGGAGAGAGGGGTTGGTAGAAATGTGGGCGAAGGGAGAAATACAGTTGATATGTAGGCTGAGTTGTCAAGATGCTACTTTGTAAAGAAAGGGTTAGTCCCAGAAGAGAGTTTTAGTAATGCTTTTCCAGTGTTCAGATGGTCTCAGTAAGTCATTAACCTTTGAACATAACATAGTTATTTGTCAACAGGGTATCAAATAAGGTTTTTCCTTAGACAGTCTTTTTTTAATTTTATATTTGGCAATTCGATCTACCTTCTTGTGTTAAGGTTTGTGGGATTTTTTTCCTTTCACTTTGGGTATTCTCAGATTTTGTGCAATTGTACTTGGCTGAAGATTGTAAGGGAGGATACTAAATGAGAACTCTTACACTGCTGTGCTTAGCACCTGGTTCCTCTACTCCTTTCGAGCTTTCAGACTTCTTGGAATTCAGTGAGTTTCTCAGGACAGTCTTAATTTTCTCTGGCAGCAAGGGTAATGGAAGTAATCACATGAATCAGTATTTGACACAGCTTCATACAGTTGAAGAAATGTGGTTGAGATGACTGTGAAACATAGGCTTCCTGGTATAGTTGCATTTGTATATGCTTTGCAGATACAGATTTATACCAATTGCAGAGTTCAGGGAATTTTACTACAATTCTTGTTCAAAATATGTATTTCCAAGTGGCTGAAGAATCAAACAGAAGACAATGCCCTAATTTTGTGTCTGCAGTTGGCAGCATTGCACAAAATACATAACATCCCTTCTGTATAATACAAGAAAAGAAGAGACAGTAACTATCTCATCCTCACAATGAGCAGAAATGTAATGCATGCTTCCACTAGGAAGTAATTTCATCTTCGAAATTGGAGTTCATAGATATTTTGAAAGGCTGAGTAAAAATACACTTAACCAGAACCCTACAGCATGCAAAATTCAGACATACATTCATGTCCATCTCCTAATTATGCCTCACTACATCAGCAGATGAGTCTAATGAGGGAAATTATGGTAAATCTCCACTGTTACAGTATGTTACGGGTACCATCATGGTTGCCATTTATAAATAAAATCAGTAAGTGAGCTAAGTATTCTCTGCACTTCACAGAAATTTTATTTCTCAGCACAACCAATTATAGAATAAGGGAAAGGCTCATGTCCCTTAAAATAATTCTTCTGTTTTGTGGCAATCTTGCTGTTCTGAGTGTTAGTCTCTACTGTCTTCCATCTTACATCATCTTTCTATGTGGAGACCTGTACTCAATAAGAGACCAGTGGTTATGCCTGAAATAGTAATAACTCGACCTAAAAATGGAGACCAGTGCTGGAAAAGTGTTCAGAGCTGTTGTGGGGAGACTCTTCAAAGGTAGAGCTTTTCCTCCCTCCTTTCCGGTATCATTAACTGTGATTCTGTCTAGTGCCCCAGACTCTCTGCCCTTCGCCCTACTTGCAGTAGCAGTCTTGTCCGACAGGATGAACCGACATCCAGTTTGGGGCATGGATTCGTAAATGGACAGCAGAAGTAGCATGCTCGGCACGTGCTGCCTTGGATCACACAGTCTCTTTGAGCTAAGTTCTCTCACACATCTGGTGAGCTGCTGTAGGGATCCTTTCTTCAGTCCTTGTCACTTTCACTGGCTTATATGACCGTGAAAAATCAGGTTTACCACAAGCAGCCAAAATGGATCTTGGATGGTATCCCACAGAATTTATATTAACATTAATGTTAGTTAATTCAAAGATAATAGAAAACTTAAAGCAAACTAATTTGAGTATGGCAGTTGCCTGGTTTTTTTTCCCCTTTCTGACCTCTGAATGAAACAAAACTGTTTCCTCCCTTTATGACATCATTTTACCAAAGTATTAGCCATTGGTAGTTTGGTGTTGCTTCAAAACCTGTATGACTGCAGAACTGAATGCTGGAATTTTGTTTTTTGGCTCAGTGCCTTGGGCAACTGTGCAGGCATACAGAAGTACATGCTCTACAGTCTTGAGAGCTGGTTCAGAAAATGGACTGCACTGGTTTTGGATACATGTTACTTGTGCCCACCCTTGGGATCCCCATACTTACCTCCATTCCCTGCAGCATTCATGTACAGAGATGTGATTTGACCACCATGGGCTTTAATAAAGTAGAGAAAGCAGAGCAGAGTCTGCCAGATCCATTACATGCTGCTGAAAGTCAGGTCAGTATGGAGGATGTTCTAGCTTAACTTAAGAGTAGTGCCTGAAGCTAAAAGCATCAACTGTCGGGAGGGTATAAAGATGATTTATCACTATCTTACAGTTAACTCTTTCTTTCAATCTCCTTCCCTCTACCCTCTCCCTTTATTTAAGTATTGCTTGGCTGATTTTCTGAGTTTAACCTCACATCTCACATGCAATGATACAACTTTCTAGAAAATGTCACAAAGTCCATACCAGATCCTTCTGGAGGTAATTTTTAATATAGGTTCGTACTGGCTTATAGGGTTGCACAGTTAATTGAATGTACCTTTCACTGATTAAAACAAGAAACAGGCTACTTACCCGAGCTACATTAAGTGATCTACCTGAAGATGAAGTAAGCAACTGAAGTTTTGCAACCTGGTTTCGCTTCTTGACGACGACGTGATTTGTTTGTGGAAGATCTGTTTGCATTTTAACTTACAGAGGTTGATACTATTCACTTACCAGCAGAATCAAGATGGATGATATTTTTGCTGGTAAAAAGGTATGTTTTCATCTTTATTTTGAGATTGAAAGTGTGAACTGTTGCCTGTCAAGAAATTTTTCTCCCTTCATTGATTTCTGAATGTGAATTTCACACATTGTCAGGGGTTTTGTTCTCATTTTGAGTGTTCATTTTTTTTCATGGTGGAAAAGTTACTTCTAAGAAGTGAAATTCTCTATTGTGGATATGAAACAGCAGTGATTTAGCTACCATTTAACATGTAAGGAAGGCAATTTATAAAGAAATTATCTTCAAAAATTCTTTTATTTTAATATTGGCTATGTAACAAGCAGGACTTCAACAAGCACAGTTTAAGATGAGCTCCAGTAAATTTCTTTTAATGGGATAGAACTAATGCTGCCTCTTCTGGCATCAGTTTGTTTAAACAGTTAAAACCAAAATCTACTCCTTGATAAAACATGTCTGGCACCATTTTAGAGCATTTTTTAATAGGTTGCTAATTGTACTAGCAGTTTCTAAACACAAGGAAGGGCTTTTGATATCTAAGCTGCTAATTCTGCTTTCACTGACACTCTTTTCCTTGCTTTTTTCTAGGGTTAGTAAATCTGTCTTCTGCTGTGAGAAGTTGTAACAAATGGATCTTAATTTTGGAAATTGCAGGATTGTGCGTAGTCCGTTTGTAGTAAATAAATGCTAATGCTTTCTGTCACCACCCTGTTTTTTTCCTTGCATTACCACCTCTGATCTTTTTAATCTACACACTTGCTTTTTGACCTTTCCACTATCAGTATTTCAATTATATGAAAACAGAAGAATAGGTATTTACAACTGAGTAGAAGCCAGACATAACAATTAGGAAAGCAAAGCTTATTTTCCTCCTATTCCAGCTTTCCTAGTGAGATGCTGTTAGCAGAAGTGATTTCTGCCTAGTAGATGAACAGTGAAAGCACAGTTGAGTTTTCTGAAAGATACTTTTTAATTGTGCTGCCAGCCTCAGACTCCAGAGTCTGACTCAGCTAAGCAGTGTTTTCCTCCTCCCCTGTGTCTTGTCAGTGTGGGTTCATAGTTGGTGGGCCATGTGACTGCCGTACAGATAGTGCACTTGAACAGTCATCATCTGCAGTCCGTAGGGCAGCTAAACGGGATGTACTGACAGTGAGGTGCACAAGGCAAGCAAACCAAGCCACTTCCAGTACAAAAAACAATTTGGCTCACGAAACAGCAAGTTTTACGTCTTTGATCTACAGTTACTTTCTTGTTATTTATTTAAGGAGAGCCCCACTACCACTGCAGACCAGCAGCCTGAACCAGTGCCATGTGTTTTGCATGCAGTAAGCAGGAATGGGTAGTTTACTCCAGAGGTCTTTTTCTCATGGAAACCAGTTTGCCTCTGATTTTACACAGATTATCAGTAGGAGGGTTATTCTTGGTAATTAAGCAGTATTTAGGCTTTTATTCAGGAGCCACAGTACCTACATTTCAGATTACACAGAGATGGTAAAAAGCTTTCCTACAAATTTTCCTCAGCAAAGTAATGAAAATGAAAGATTTAGTTGAAATTATAACCAAAAATGTGTTCTTTCCATTATTCATTCTATGAGGCATTCCCTCTTGACATCAAGTATCCTTCCAAGCAAGTTTCAGAAGTCTAGTCAAAGTCTTCCTGTAAAAACTTTTTGTAAAAAAATGTATTAAGTATTCAAAGAAATCTTTAGATGTTTTAGTAAAAATTGCACTAGATCTGGCCCATAAATATTTTTCTTTATCTTAGCCAAGGGCACTTACAACTTGCTGTTAATTGTGATGAGTCCAGTGGTTGTCCTCTTAATCATGTTGACAAGTACTTGCTCAAACTAATACTGGATTATTCATGAAAAGCTTCATAAGCATGAACAAACGTTGCATAATTTGGCTCAGTATATTTGAAATGTTAAAAGGCAGGTCTCTAGCTGACTGCCTTCCTCTCCCAAAGTATGAGACTTACCAGATTCCTTCCTAGGTGACTCCTGCATCTTTTCTATGTTTGGTATAAAGGCTAAGTTACAATATGTGATACACGGAGTGCTGCCAGTAATAAAATCTCTGTTCAAGAAAATTGCAGATTTCTTTCTGTGCTTTGTATTTATTATATAGGACCCAGTTAAAATTCAGCTTTAGACTGTGCTTCAGTAAGTCGTTTGGTGAGTGGCATGAACATAGTTTTTGTAGGATAAAGCTTTCCTTTTTACTGAAGCTCTTCTATGTTAAGACTCTGACAAACAAATGTTAATATTACTGAATACCTTAATAGGAGGAAAACATCCAGAGAAAGATTGCAGTAGTAAGTAACTGAAATTCAGTTACTATTGTTTTTGTCACTGGAATATTCTGTGATTTTTTTTTTTTTTTTTTAACTTGTTACATTTAATACTGTTTTTCCTTAATCATATCAATCTACAGCATGGTCCTTGTGCTACCTTAGTCACTCTTTCTGCTTAGCTCTGCTATCTGTGGGGATGGTGAAAAAAAATTACACCTCAAATCATACTGCCTGAACTAATTCATTTTAGACTTCTGAAGATCTTAACTGCTGAAATACTGTTTCCTTTTTAATTAACAAGCTAAGAAAAAAAAGAAAAAGGAGGTGCCTACTAATGGGATGAAGGTGTTTTCAAGTCTGTATAGACAGCAGTCCTTCTCCAGAAATACACACTGCTCAAGAACAACACTCAACTCCTTGGGTTTAGGTTTGGATGCTTGATGGCAAGCAAACTAGAAATAGCTAATGTTACTTAATGTGGAGTTAGTTGTGTTGTTGATGAGTCACTGTCTAGTTAACTGTGTTCTTTGTAATCTGCTTCGTTCATTACTTTTCCCTCTCCTAACCGTGAAATGAATATTTATTGTAGATCTTGATTGAAATAAATCCTATAATGATGAGTAATTTTTTTCATTTCAGTATGTTGTTGTATTTGAGGTTTTTTTCTGTTATTGCTCCTGAAGCAGTAGCTGAAGTAAATGGGAGGAATTTGGTGGTTACCTGGCAAAGTCACACATTTTTTGGTAGTTTATTTAAATGCAATGTCACCGTCATTCATCTGTCAGTTCATTTGACTCTTTCCATTGGAGACTTTTCACTCCTTTCCCACTTACCAAAGAGACTAAACCTAATGTACCAGAATTAAACAAAATAATGATTATTTTAAAAAATAAAAAACCTACAAAACACCCCACATCAACCAAACAAACACAGATCTACCATTTGCAGTATTTTTTGTTTTATACTCTTGGTAACATGCACTGAGTATCTGCTAGGGAGGGGAAGGTAGTATTCTCTTAGTTATTTGTTACATATGTTAGGTCTTAGACTGGAATTTCTGAAGCTCCGTTTTGCATTAAACTGATTACAAGGTGATGGCGTTGTCAGTCCTGCTCAAGGTAGAAAGAAGAGGAGCCTTTATTTATGAAAGCCTCTCTGTGTATGTTTCCCTTGATAGATGTCTCAGGCTGCGTTTTTTAGCTTTTCTTCCTCCTTAAGAACTCAAGTCTAGAAGAACAACAGTTGTGCGTTTCATAACTTCCCTTAAGCACTAGCAGCAGAATAAAATTAGCATAGTATTTTAATTGTGTCACTAATGCTGGAAAAATATTGATGAGGCTGCTAGTAAACTTGTTAATACCTTCTGTTGGTGTTGAAGTTATGAACAACAGCACAAGCAATTCAGCTTTCTGGCCAGTAACTCAGGAGGAAAGCACTGTTTTAATATGCATGTGAGTCATGCTTGTTATCTCTGTAAATACAAAAGGAGAAGGCAAGCGAAGTAGTAATACTTTACTTAGAGCTTAAGTTATTAAGGAAATAGCCTTGAAAACTGAAACAAAACAAGCATATTAAGGGAGTTAGGGAAGTGGCTGATAGTTGTTATAAAGCAAGCAGGTTTTCACCTTGCTACATGAGCAGTTACATAAATTGTGAGATACAGTGTCATTCAGGAGTTGGGAGCAGGGGGGCATTTAATTGTTCCTCTAATTGAATTACTTCTAGAACTGAAAAAGTCAGTGCAGCTGTGTCTGCCTAACATGTTGCTAGTGTCAATGTGATGCATTAGGATTTTAGCTTTTATATCTTTCATATGTTTGTAATCCTGTAATTCTGTAGTGTGGAACTCTAAACTCCATATAGAGTGTTAGCTACTGCTTTCCCATTTTGGTCAGACACAGCAATTCCTCTCTAGGCCTGGGAATCAAGGACACCTTACTGACTCAGGTCCCAAGAAACTTAAGCAAAAGTGAGTTGGGGGGAGCAAACTTCGGGTAAATGACTTCATTACCTGAAGCTGTAATTGGAAGATTAACCCCCAATATGCAAATAGACCAAAAGTATGAAGACCCATGATGTGTTGTCCATTTTTGGGTGTAGCCCCTGGGGGGGCTTCATCTGCCCTAAATGTACCTGAAGGCCCTTCAATAAATATAACTGCTTTTTATTCCCTTAATTTTGTCTGGCCTCTAGTTTTAGGTAAGTGGATAAGGCATCAAATGAGACTGCTTTGCTTCTTGATGCTTTCCTCTCACTATAAACACAGTACATAAATGCTTTATCAGTTACCTCCTTAGTTCATAAACTCTATCTGCCTTTCTGTAAGCTCTGCATGTGCTGTGTTTTATACTCAAATAAACCTTTAGATGCCAGGTTCTTCTCATTTCACTGAGAAGTGGGAACGCTGTAGAAATCAGAAGCGGTGTTTTGAGTCTGGGCTCTGCTATTTGTGATGCAGATGTGAGAGCCCCTAAAGAGGAGAAGGCAGTGAGCTCTGTGAGCATCAGGTGTGACACAGCACTGAAGGGCTTCACTGCTGCAGTTTTGTTTTTTACCTCTTAGCTTGACAACAACATGAGTCATGGCAGACAGTTAGGCAGAGGTCAGAAAATGTTCCATGGAGGTGACCAGGCAGTCGTTAGGCTATAATAACATAGCTGTGTTTGTAATGAGATGGCTTGTCATGTAATCTCCTGCTAGGGTAAGGTCTGTCTCAGTGGATCTGGAGAACTGTTCTGTCCTTTGATTGTCTTGCTTTGCTAACTGATATATAGTGCGCTTAGTTTTATTATGTTTGGCTTTATTAGTACAGACATTCATGTGCATTTTTAAGAGATTGTCATACTGCAGTTCTTTCAGAAAAAGTTTCAAGCAGTCTGAAAAACTGGTTTTAAGCTCTATGTCAATGATTATATATCTTCTGATAAACATTTTTGTGGGAATTTTTTTTTCAGTGCTGCTTTAATTGTGTTTGATGAAAGTAATTTTGGAACAGACTGGATTAACCATGCCAACCCTAAATTATCTGTGCTAACACAAATTTATGTTAACTCATTTCATTATTAAATAAAAAAATCTAACATCCTGGATGATTTCAGTTAAGAGCTTAGAGAAAGTGTTCAGCACCATATGCTGTATAAGAAAGACAATAATAAAATAAAGTTAGAACCAGATTTTAGTTGATGTAAAGAGCAATGATAACTATCCAGGAAGATTTCATAGGAAAATCTCCATATGTTAGGGCATCCATGATTTGTAGTAGTGCTTAGGAACTTACTAGTAAATGTTCAGGAAATAAGAGGACAAAAACCCCCTTAGTTCATGTTAATAAAAGCATAACATTTGGGAGAAAAGTTCAAAATTTGTTAACTCCTGCACAATTCAGTAGCTGTATGCACTAAACTCACTCCTTCAGTTCAGAGTCTTAGGAAAATAAGTGCAGTGTGTATTGCTCTATTTTGAAATGCTGCTTGAGAACAGAAAAAGAGAATGAAGGGTATAATTAGAAATCTCATAGGAGTTTTTGGGCTTCTAGTGTACAGTACTGTAACTTTGTACACTCCTGTCACTAGAAGTTGTCCCCCATGCCCTGTCCCCAGGACATGCTTTTGGAAGCTGGAGTGTTTATAGGTAGCATGGGATCTAAGACAAACTCTTAGAGCAGCACCTTGCAAGATCTTTGAAGGAAATATGGAGCAATGGAAAATATGTAAAAGAATGGAAGGGAAGGAATCATACAGGAGAAAAGCAGAGATCGCAAAAATGTGGTTATAAATTGTCCAGCAACATACAATCCTGCCATTTATTCCTTATAGTCTTCTCAAAATTATAGTAAAAAAGTTAATACTAGATAGGGAATGTAGTTTGCAGCTTTAGTTCAAAGTTTGTTAGTTTGATTGTTTTGATTTTGGTGTGGTTTGGGGGGGCAAAGGGGGGGCTGTTTATTTGCTTTTTATTTGTTTTTTTGGTAGGGTTTTTGGGGGGGGGGTTGTTTGTTTTGTTTCAGCAGCCAGGGTCTCCTAGTTTTTCTTCAAGGCTTTTAATGTTCTGCTTTCAACCTGTCAGGGTGTCGCTGTTGCGTATTTCTGGTTCATTGACAGCAGACTTCATGTGTTTCCAGAGACTTTAAAGCAAGAATAGTTAGCCTAAACATAGTTTTGGAATCAAGACATTTCTCTCATTTTTCTGTTGCTGGCGGAAGATACACTATCAACAGTAAGGAAGGATTCTGTTAAGAAAATAATTCTGCACCTGCTGCCAGAATTAGATGATTCCAAACTGTGTTGTTCTATCAAGTTCTTCTGTCCCGTTTCATATGCTGAATTGCCAAAATCAATCGCTTTAGATTTTCTTCCCTACCCACAGCTTCTTTCTTCCCATCAAAACCGGTTTAGCTTAGTTCAGATTCAGTTTAGCTCTTCTGCCCTTCCATATGAGTGCTTTAATTTTAATTACTATTTTATACCTGGTTTCATTCTTTCACTGATGCTTCAGAAAGATAAATCTCACAGTTTATTTTAGGATTATAAAACTTGCAGTTTTCCAGTGTTCAGAAGTTGTTCAAATGATATCTAATATGCTGTATGTGTCTCTTTCTGCTATTATATTTAACTGTGCAGGTTTAGTGTCTGTGTTCAGCAGGAACAAGAAGTAACAAATAATTGGAACTGTAAGAAGAAAGTCTTTCTAGGATTGCCTAACTTTTTACTGTTCAGAAAGACTAATGTGTGCTATTGACATTTAGGAAGTATGATAAGCACTAAGTTGCATAGCAGTTTTTCTGTGTTTCTGAAATTGTGATACAATGCAACAAACACCAAAGGAGTGATATTCTGTGAATTCTGTTTTTTCACTTGGATTTAACTTCTTTTCAGTTACTGAATATAACTGCTGAAGTGGCTACATATTTCCAAGTGCAAAGCCATGCAGTTTTTATCATGAATGTGAAAATAGGAAAGTATTTGAATCAAATTTTGAAGATAATTAGAAATAAAACATCGCTTTAAATGGTGATTGCTTGGAGCAGAAAAAAACACATTTTATCTCTAATCTAAATTTGATAGTAAAGAAACAGCAAACACTTGCAGTTTCAACAGCAGAGCATGTTCAGCCAAGAAATGTAATGCAGGAAACCAAAAGTAGCAATATTTATGCCATTGAATCCTGTCCCATTTATGTGACTTTGGTACATATGCATACACGCCACTTTTTGCTGAGCTTCAATTAAGTTTTGAGTACTTACAGAAAAAGCCATAAATAGGGAAACTAGTTCTATTACTGCTGGTTTTGGTATTGCTTTCTCAGTAAACAGAACATTGGTCAGGATGTCACATGATGGACCATTATTCCCCTTATATTTGAAAAAATTAACATCACTAATACAATTCAAAATTTATGCATTTTTTCCTGAAAGTGAGCTAATTCTGTTGCAACACTCACAAAATGGTGACATGGTGCTGAACATATTTTTATAGCTGTGCTGTACACATACCTGTGTACTAATAGAGTTACTTTTGGTTTTGAAGACTTGAAGTGGATCAGCAATACTTCTCTAACTTTACAGGCCTAGGGAAATGGGTCTGTTTAGCAGTTTTGATAACTGCTTGGTGAGAACATTTAGATATCCTCCTTTTTCCTCGTTGGATTCTCTGTTCGGAGTGATCTGCTGTAGGATCAGATAAGCAGACTTACTTTATGTCAGATACTTTGTCTCATTTCAGAATCTTGATGGAGTAAAGATATCTTTGTGGTTGCTACCCTTACTTGGAGCAGTAGGTCCATTGAATCATATTTCATCATCACTCCTTCTGGAGCATGTTTTTAATGCTTCTTTTATGCATATTTTTAACATATAGAAGAAGGCTTAGTATTCCCAAGTTCTCTGTTGTTCAGGAAAAAAAAAATCTTACACCCTATGTACTTCTTTCTTTAGATAATTTGCAGGTATTGGAAAAAATCATTTTTTTAAAAGGCCTCGTGTTTTCAAACATCAAAACTCCTTTCTCCTATTAAGAAATTTTCTTTAACAAACCTCATTGATCATGAGAACAATTTGAGACTTAGCTTGTAATTCCCAGAACAGTCCCATTTATCCTTCTGCCCCAGATGCCTTCCTGAAGGTCCCTAATGCTTCATGGTTATACTTTACTCTGTTTTACCTTTCATTTTTTTTCACTTCACATGTGATTACAATTTGCCCTGTAGAGCCTTTCTTCTGGGCCTGGATGCGATTCATATGGTCCTGTGTGGTCCTGATGAAGCAATATAATGTCAGCCATAGGACACCTACCTTGCCAAGAACCTTGGGAATCATAATTTATGTGGAAACTTCATCTTAGGGGGAAAAAAAATTTTCCTTCACAATCTTACATAGTGCACTTGAGTTTTATTCCTGAAAGTTCCTGGGGAGTACATTCCTGAATGGGTTATCCTTACTCTTTTGGGCAGGAGGATGTGGAGGAGTGGAAATGGATTTGTTTTTTTCACAGACCAGAAGCTAGAAGGCAACCCATGGGAATCATAGAAAATTTTAGTTATTTCTTTTCCTGTTTTTCACATGGAGTTTTGTATTCTGGTTTCATAAGCTAGCTAAGTATGTTTTTTGACAAAGGAGAACAAAAGACAACTTATTGTTACAAATCTTCATTGAATGTTTACAAGAAAACAAATGTTCATATAATTAGTTCATTTCTTCTGAAACCTTCACTGTGTCCCAAAGAATCATCTTTCAGATTACAGTGAGTAAAAAACTTAAAAGGAAACTTTAATTTGTGTTGGTGAAGTTAGTGGAAAGTTTGTTTCAGCCTTAATTATAAAGAAACTACTGTCTTTGTGTGGTTCTTTGCTTAGTTCCATTCTACATCTTTTCTGGTTTTGTTTGGGTTTTGTAGTTTTTGTTTTGTTCTGCTCCTTGTCCGGGCTAGCAAATTTTTTTGTGTTATTTGCAAATAAGTTTGGAGGGAAGACCTGAGGGTATAAGGATTGGAGTGAGGACAGGGATATGGGAGAGATGGACTGTCAGACCCAACAATCACAGATTAATCAAAAAGGAAGTCAGATGCCCCTAATTTTGTATAATGCTAGCCATAATTGGCATCTTTTTGTGCTCAGAATTCTCAGGCAGCTTTTTTCAAGCCACATCTTTTGTGCTTTCACCCCCACTGCCCCCTTGTTTTCTCTTTAAACCATAAACCTTCTGTCAAACTTGTTGCATCCTCCAAGCTGAGGCTTGACATGCATACAGGAACGTGCAGACTCAGAAAACAAAATAGCATTCGATCTCTCAAAATTAATTTTCTTTTCTGATAATTTTGCTGATTATGTAGCTTGGAGCTAGAAAAAAGTTCATTGGGAGCACTTTTCTTCCTGGCTTGCAGGAAGGTAGAGAGGAGTTCTGCTCTTTAAATGGGAGTTTTTAGTGGAGCTTCTCCATAATGTTTTATGTAGTCTAGACTAGCAAAACTTCCTTGGGTTGTTTACATTTCCCATTTTAATGGTATCTCTTATTTAAGAGTTTTTCAAAGGGATTAGATGACTTACACAGGAGCACAAAGCTACTGAAAAAATAAACTGAGAAGTGTGCAAGGAGTTGTGTAAGGAAGTCCAAGCTAATGTTATTTCCTTTAGCTTCCTGCTGAGAATATGTCCTTGCTTATGAAGAAGCTGTGTCTGTTTGAAAACTTGGTTCTGTAAATTTTACTTTGTCCACCTCCAATATTTTCTTCTCAAATAGTGAAAGGCCTACCTACCTCCTTTTGAAAGAAAAAAATGTGACTGGAACAGACCAGAATTAAGAAAACTCACCATGCATACTGTTTCTTGTTGTTCTCTTAGTGAAATAACTCAAAATACATTGTAAATAGATTAGATAACTTACTTACTCTAATCTAAATTCAACTGTTAATGATACTGAAAACTGAAGATTAAATATCATTGTCAGACACCGTATATGTTCTCTGCCAATGATTTTAAGATGCGTATTACTAAATATGAGGCTGTAGAAATAACACTTGCCCACAAACTTGCAGACAAATAATGCTTAAAAGACTTCTGTATGGGGGACCTTGAAGTGTGTGAAAAACTTGGAATTCAGTGTTCTCTTAAGATGATGCCATCCATGCCTTTTTTAGTGGGTTTAAATTCTTATTACATATTGGAACCTGCAGAAGATGACTAATGTGCAATTTGAATGGATTTACTTGTTTTGAAGTAATGTTCAGCCCTTACAGTTCAAATAAGGTGGTCATTATAGTTGTATTAAGCCCATTACAGTCAATATATATGGACATAGCATGTTCACTTTCTAGATTATTTTCTAAAACTACTGTTTTCTCCTTATTTGCATATGACACTTAATTTTTTTGTTGATTTGCTGTTTCTGAGGCCTGTGGCTGTTGTCCTCTTAATTTATGGATCCAAAAGTAGTGATGATCTCTTGTCAACATTTTTAAATTTCTCTTGCTATAGATAAGTGATGAGAAGCAAAACCTACACAACGCTTATTTTCTAGCTCTAAAAATAAATACCACTTTTATAACAAAGCAGATATATTTTTATCTGTTTACAATTTCAGTTATATTTAACACTTTCCTTACACTTTAAAGTAGTTAATACAACTAGGAATTAGTTTAATGTAGTTTATTCCTTTCTACATATTTCATGTTTTCCCAAGGAAAAAATTAATTTTTTACTTCTTTAATATGGTTTTTACTTTGTGATGCAATACTCTGCTGAAGTCATGTTACTCTTTTATGAAATTTCCTAGTGTTCTACTTAGCATTCCATCCAAGAGGAGGCTGAAAATTTGAGAGTAGCTGTTATCCCAGTTTAATCATTTTATGAAGTTATCCAGAATCTATTTTTATGTATTGCATTATATACTTTTTCTTGACCTAATGTGAAGTCAGTCATAAATACCCTAAATATTAACTGTGTTGAATACCAGCCTCTTATTTGGCATATATTTCATACCCAAGAGAAATTAGATATATCAATAGCAGAGAAGAGCGCCTTAATTGAAAAGATCTACATTATATATGAAGACATCTTAAACTAGCTTCAGATACATGGTAGATACTTCATATCTCCACAATGACTGTGAACACTTAGAATCCATTTGACGGAAGAGAATCTGGGTTTGTACCAATGGTATGTCTGCCGTTTACTGGCCTGGAGTAATATTCATCAGAAGGTGGTGCTTGTTTGATTACGTAATACATGATATTGGGTAAGAGGCTGGTGAAGATTAGAAAATCCTGGCAGAGCCGCTGTGGTTTCAGTGAATCTACACTGATTCACACCAGTTGCAGTCCATGTTCAGCAATTGCAGATAACTATTTTCCTTTGATTGTCCCAAGTTTCAAAAGATTTGCAACTTCTCAATGAGAAGAAACATTTTCATTTTAAAATTTATTTTTCTATTTAGTATTTTATTTTCATTGCTAGAATATATGTAGTGCGAATGTCTCCATCATAACAGATGTTGTAATGCATATAAACAGTATAGCACTACTGTTTATTTATTTCATCCAAACCACGTAAGAGTGACTTAAATGTCCCTTGTGATTGGTAATGTGATGAAAGAAGTCACTGTTGCCACCAAAGGCTTGCTTTCTAGCAAAGTGGTTCCAGAGTTAAACCTCCATTTTGCAATTTTGTTACAGGGCTAGAATATTCTGTTTGAAAATATTTTAATATATTCAGAACTCACAAAATAGGGTTATCTAATAAGGAAAGAAGCAGTATTGGAAAAATGAGACTAGTGTGAAAAGAAACTAAAACTCATCCAGCAGTACATGTTTTTCGGTTGTGTTTTAGTAAGGTACACATATGTGGTCAAATCTGAATACTGCTGAGTGGTTACAGAAAGCGACAAATAACATAATCATCTTCTTTCTTTATTGTGTAATGTGTCCTGAAAGGTGTATGTGCATATGTAGGGGCAGGACCTCTGTAAGTTGCATAATTTTTTAGAGCTCCTGACTATAAACACTTCTACTTCATTTTCTTCAATAAGTAACATGGAAGAAAGAATGGAAGTTTTAAGTTTCTCATACTGATTCTAAAAAAAAGGTGAAAATTTGTCTTGAATCAGTATATTTTGCTTCTAACCAAAACCATTCTATTGAACTATAACTTAAGCTGTACTCTTTTAATAAAATGAACCAATGAATCACCATTTAGAGATTTCAGTTTTTCAAATGTATTTATACAAGTGGAATAAATACGTAACTGTTCTTTGTTTACTGAAAGAGGAGCAATATTCATATAACACTGGGTCTCACTTAAAGAGTTACAAGCAAAATAACTGAGATTTATTTATATACAGCAAGTCTTAGCCTTCATCAACTCTAGAAAGAGTTTATATTATGCATACAGGAAAGGATGTGTGATAAGTGTCTTGATTCAGATATTATTGTAGTATAGGTGTTAGAAATCAGAACACTTAGGGAAGTTGGCAAAGGATAGTGCATTTTGAATACATTTCAGTCTGTATTAAAATAACGTAAAATATTTTATGTCAGCAGACCATTTACATTTCTAAAAAAAAAAAGCAGGTTTTAGCTGTTGCCCTTTAAAAGGCAGCATTTCTACTAGATATCTCATGAGTAAAACCAACTTGAGGATATGTACACCACAGAACTTTCTTGATGTTTACCTCATTTATGTTCCATATAATCATTTTTGCATCTTTCCTTCTCTGTTGTCATTGGGTGGGCAAGGATTGCTGCAGTGGAGGTGGCTGCAGGGGCTTGCAGTGCACCAGATACTCCTGGTTACCCACTCCTCCCATAATTTTCAACAGTGAAACAGAGTTAAGGGTGCTTTGTGTCGTTTGCCACCTTTCCTTGTAAACTGCCTACATGGTTCCTCCTGTCTTGTGGGTTCTTCTTGCAGAAAATCTTAATTCAGTAGTACATACAGTCCCATGAGTGATAAATCTAAATGATCTAATTTGCTGAAATTTCATTAGCATTTATTATAATGCTGATCTCTAGAGAAATAAATCCAGCACCTTGAAAATTGCAGTACCTCACCTTATTCTCAAGAGACCAAAAATCAGACTAAAAGTCAAAATCAAAAAAAGACTCAGAAGTCTTTTCCAATCTCTCATTCCTGGGCCAAGTAATTGAGAAAATAATAACTAACAGTCTCCATTAACACATGCCATCTGTGAACCTATCAGATGTCCCACACTCGGAGTTCAAACTAGGGCAGAGCTCACAGATGAGCAGGAGGTCCAGATATAAGCCAAGTTTTCATTCTAATACAGTTCTCTTTTTTTTTTTTTTCTGTAATCAGCCTGATCTGAATGATGGACTGTTTACTGTCTACACTTCATTTAGTTTTTCTGAGGATTTACATGCTTACATATGCAGGAAAGAAAAATGTAGGAAGGAACCTCTTAATTTATTAAAAAAGATACATTAAAAATTACGGTCCAGTATTGTATTTCTCACTGTTCAGAAAAGTGTGCAAAGAAATTTTTGAAAAAAGACAAAATACGTTGCATAAGCAATAGCTTAAATTAATACAAAAATTAATCAGTGAGTATAACTGCAATAAGCATAGCACGTATCTGGAGCTACAGTGGTGCTGTAAATATGTATATATATGTATAGTGTATCAAAGAGGAAACCCAAAGCAATTATTTCCAGCACAGTTCCTCAAGAACTGCATGTGTGCAGCTTTGGAATCCAGTAAAGCTTGTGATTCATTAAGAGCTCTCATACTGCCAAAGAGTGAACTCAATTTAAATATCTAGCTTTTATGTCCAGAAAATAAAGTGGCTGTTCCCATCTACGGTACACAATTACAGGAGTTATTTGCCTTTAGGATTCAGTAGACAGTATCTGTTCTTTTGTTTGGTTGATCTTTTCTTTTTAATATGATAAAGTGGTGTTCAGGAACATAAAAGCTAGATGGCTTACAAGCTTTCTGAAAGCACGCAGAACAGTTTCACATCTTTAAAGGAAGTTAAGGCCTAAATGTCTGGTTCCTGAACTGTAGTCCAACAGAACGTGAGAGAGTGTTAGTTTTGCAGTGCAGTAACAAGTCATGTGTTATTTATTGTTGGGTGTTTTCTTCAAGTGGGGGCTAGTTTATCGACTTACCTACAAGGCCTTCATCAAACAAAAGAGTTTAAAATTGCAGACAGAGCTGTTAATCAGAGCTGTTCATATATGATTATTTGTGTATATCTGTTAAGTTTTAAGAGCTTAGTGTGGGATAAAAATAAAGAAGTAATGGCTAGTGGAAGGTTGTCTGAGGAAACAATTAAGATGAGCATGGTTTTGGTGAAAAAGATGAACAGTACTTGTAAGGATGCAGTGGTGAAAAGTATGTGAGTGTGTTTGTGGTTTGTTTAGTGGGTTTTTTTCCTCTACAGCTTTCACTTTTGGTGGTTGGTCTGCTTAACAGTTCTGGTTTCAGAAAGTTGCTGTCTGGCTCCAATGTCGCCAGAAGTCTGTCTTCCTCCAGCAGCTTACCATTGCATTAACACAATTACATATACTTGATAGTTTTGTATGTCAAAGCCATCTTTTTGCCAGTTAAGTAGTAATGTTAGTGATAGCTGAGACATTAATCTTCAGGGTGATACATGCAAGGTAATCTATTCTGAATGTATGATTTCAGGTTTTAATTAAAGCAATATTTTTTTCCTATATTGATCAGAAGAGTGAAATCATAGGTTTTAGTTAGAAGATG
This sequence comes from Callaeas wilsoni, assembly GCA_013398955.1. Classification (NCBI taxonomy): domain Eukaryota; kingdom Metazoa; phylum Chordata; class Aves; order Passeriformes; family Callaeidae; genus Callaeas; species Callaeas wilsoni. Next base: position 153,341 of record VWPU01018039.1, read on the forward strand.
GAGAAATGCCCTTCCAGCCATTATCACATGACACCAAGGAAAGCAATTTTTATGTCAAAGGTTTTTGCTTGGTGCTTTTATTTTTTTTTCCTCTAATCACCCTGTTTAGTCTATAAATATGCATTTTTCAGATAAGTCAATAGGTACAGTTCACTGTAAGGTCCTGATTCAAGGCACTGGAGCTGCTTTCTCTTTGCCTTTTGGAGAAACTCTCGTGCAGAGTTGAGAAATGGCAGTTTCAGGTCCTCTTTCACAGTATTTCCTCTATTCACTGTTTGCTAACGTAGCTCCACATTTTCATTTGCAATAAGAATTTTGGATTATTTCCAGCCACGCCGTTTAAAAGTAGTGAAGCACATGTGCTGTATCTGGCATTTATTCACAATATTAAGCCTTGCTCTTCTGCTTTTCCTTATGTCTGTTCTGTTCCTCTATGTTCAGCACTTCCCAAAGCCTTGTTTTCTCTTCCAGAGTTACTGGTGCAGTACTGGCTTTGCTGATGACACAAATTGTACCAAAAAACCCCTAGCATTCAGATAAGCTCATTCAGGTAAATGTTGTCCAGAGTAAGTGATTCCCACAGTGTGTGACTTCTGAAAATTAAGATTCGTACAAACACAGAAGGATCAGTCTGTTCTAAATTTGGAGAACAGATCACAATATTGTAGCTTGAACAGAGAGTTTTGTTACCTGTGGTATACCTAACAGCGTGACTTGTTAGAATTGGTTTAGTTGTGAATTACCTTTTTGTAAAACACATTCCCTGTAGTACTTTTGTGTAAAAGATTTCTGCAATTTCTTTTAGGTCGTGGTAAGTTGCTGGTTTCTCACACAGTCATGTTACTGTGTGTGGTGTTTGCATATGACTGTAACCAAAGTGATGATGCTTATATCTTGAGGATCAGCTGAATGGACTATTTATCGTGTCTCTGGCAAGCAGCTTTATAAGTTTTATTTAGGATTAAGTACACATGTGTGGTTAGTATGAAAAGTAAAGATTTAGGGTGTACAGTATTGTTGTCAAAGTTTAGGCGCCGAGATGGGAACTGTAGTGGTGACATTTTTTGGGGTTTAGGATTGGCGTCAGTCTTCTTTGAAATGTGATGTAAAGGCAGTGGAAGCAGGAATGGAAAAAGAGAGATTTCTTCTCATTCATAAATTATCTTTTCTTCTATCTGCCTGCTTCCTGGTTTATCTGCGGTTATTAACCTCACCAGATTCTTCAGTTTCAGCTTTTCTTTTGCAGCCTGACTCAGACAACATACTTTAGGGATTACCAAATATAGTCCACAGTCAAATTCAGTCTCTGGTATTCTGCAAATGCAGTTCACAATTTAATTATGAAAGTGTAGAATCACTGGGCATGCCCAGCTTCTTCTATTCTGTAGAAACTCTTGGGCATCTCCATTGTTACACAGTTTAGGAGGAGCAGCTGTGTCCTGCTTTGTTTGATTTGCCTATGGTTCACAAGCTCATGGCAGGCTGTCACTGTTACACTTGGATGAGTAATTTGGTTTCTCTGAGTTCTTGTTCTGCTTGTTGCTTGTTCCAACATCTTTATTTATTCATGTTGGGAGGAAAGACCAGCATTAATATGGACAAGGCCTCTTGGTGAAAAGGGCTATTTACATCATCTATCTGCAGGTTTTTTGGGGGATGTATCTCTAAGGTTCAACAGTTAAGTTTTTGTGGTGGTGTGGGTGCTGCTGGTACATCACTTGAACATTTAGTACTGAGCTGTCCTTACCTGTAATTAGGTGCTTTAGATGATTGAACATGAAACTAGGCAATATGGTGGTGCATTCACCATGAAAATAATAGTAAAAAAATCTATAGCCATATGGTTAGAGCTGTGTTTCTCTGGTATTTTTACTAAATAAGAAATTCTTTACCTCACCCACTGAATCTCTGTATGAAACTGGGGAGACCAGTGTAGCAGCATCAGTTTAAATATTCTAGGAGTATTTTTGATATTTCCCTGGCTTCAGGGTATACAGTCTTCCTTTTATAATTATAATCGTATGATCTTAGAAGAGTAGGAGTTGACACTGCCCACAGGATACCATCCTTAAAGATGTAATTTCCTGTCTCTTCTTACTTGTTGCCATTATTTTGGGTTGGCTTTTTTTGTTTGATCAGTTGGTTGATGTTGATCTTTTGGGCTTTTTTTGTGGCACATGCAACAGGGAAATGCACTCAGGAGCTGTATTTTGTGTGAACAAAAGTAAGACTTGCTGTAAATTAACGCCACTGAATTCACAGTAACGCTCACAGAAGTATTGCAAAGCATTTTAAACATACAGAACCTGTAATTAGGCAACACGGCCTTTCAAACCACTCACTGTCGTTCATCAGATATATATGGTTGATAGATTTCCACTATGGTCTGATCCAAGACAAGGCAAGGAGAACAACACAACTTACAGATCTCTGTAAGACCCTGGTGAAGTTTGCCGGATTTATTGGGTTCTTGTAGGGATAGTGATTTCTGCAGTGCTCATTCAGTAAGACTTACAGGAGTTATTTGCGTTTAGATTTCAGTGGACAGAAGATGAGGCTGCTAAACTGCTGAGAAGTTAGAGAATTACGTTTTGTTGTTTATTCCCTTTTTCCTCCTTGTTCTCATTTTTTTCTTGACACAGACGTATTAGTGCCAGACCAAATACATTGCCATTGATCCTGTAAGTTGTAAAGGTGAAGAAGGTTGTGTGTGTTTGAAGGCCGGTAATGATTGAGCACTTTATTTATTTATTTATTTTTCTTGATTAAAGGCTTTGCTTACAGTTACCGCAATGGAGTTGCAAGGAGGCATGACAGAATTTGTGGATTCCTGTTAGACAGTAAATTATGTGGGAGAAAAACAAGCAGCGATACATCTCTGAAAGCACTGAGACACCAACAACAATTGTATATAAACACACTTAATTTGATGACACTGCTTGTCAAATCCTTGGTCTTCATTGGGTCAGAGTTAAATTCTAATTAGACTTGTGTTTCCTTCTTAGGAGCCTGCATTTTAACAAACCTAGTTAATTTTTTTCTTTGCTAAGGTGTTTCCCAGGTGGCTTGTCAGAGCTGAGGCAGTGTTTGGGACCTCTCAGTACTATGCAATACTTGTAGTACTGTGATGCAGGAGGCTGAGATGGCTTCTGCAGAGCAGCAGCCACAGAAGTGTGCACAGGCAGAGCCTCTGGTTCTTGTCCAGACTGTTTTGTTCTTTGTGTGATTTTTTCCCTCCATTAAACTTGAGTCATGTGCTGACCCTCAGGAGGAAGCACTGCAGACACTTTCAGCTTTTTGCTGCTGAAACTGAAAAGAGTATGGCCGACCAAGTACAAAAGAATTGCTGACCTCAGAATGGTAACATTTTTCCTTTACAAAATGGAATGGTTTTACTGCTCTGTGATTAGTGTTTTATGAAAGGTAAATGTGATTGCTGATCCAAATTTACATTTGGATAAATACTTCTCTTGGTAGTGAATTACTGGGACCTCTGGATATACTGGTAACGTTCTCTGTCATAGGTCCCCTAAATAAGGAAGTCTTTTCTGTACTGTAAAAAGCTGAATTTTGAAAAATAATAAAAAGACTGTTTTTAATCAAAGAAGAGGAGTGATTTCTGCATGGAAAAAAATCTTACAGCAGAATTTGATATCCTGTTTTCTAAGGGTTTTTTGTTGTGATTTTTTTTGGTTTTTTGAAGCCATATTCTACAACTTACAACAATTCAATATGGAGTAGTTTAACAGCTACAGCAACTAATGTGCTATAAAAGGAAGTTACTGATACGAAGAAAATGCAAGGGAAACAGCACTGAAATCTTCTGGAAAACATAAGTTCTGTGGTTCCTTTATCCTGTGAGACAAATAAGAGAAAGTTTAGTATTTTCTTAGAAGTGTACTGTGAATTTTCTAGCTTTCCATCGATTGATTTTTATACAGTTAAAAATAATGACACCAGTGTAGTGAATTATTTTGGCTACTGTAAATCCACTATAATCCACAGCCAGTCAGTTTCAGTTAAAACCCAGTTTTGATGGTATGTGGTGTGACAGGTTGCAACTGAGAGTACTTCTATAGAATAGGAAGTGCTCTAACATTGTTATGTTAATGCCTGAACCAATATATAACTGCATTTAGATCATAAAATTCAGACTTTATTTCAAGGGGCATTCCACACTACGTTCCATAGTTACCTGGTTAGCATGCATCATTAAGTGTTCTCTCTGTGTTCAGTGTTGGCCTTTTTAACTAAATCTGTCATTTAAATCAGTCATTTGAATATATATTATTAATAGCATGAAAATAACAGTGTGAAGGAAAGAGTACCAACATACAATGGAGGTGGCAGAGCCACATCCTTACATATTCTCCAAATTTCTAGCCTTCTAAACTTTTATCCTCCTCTGATAGCATTTCCATGTTAGGATTTGTGATGACAATTACGAAAGAGTGTTTTGTCCTGTGCAAGTCTCCTGCTGCTTTCTATGTAACATTACAGAGATTGTTGAATGACAGCAGTGGTCACATACCTGGATGCACAAACTGTGAGGTGCTGACTGGCATGGGCTGTCAGGTCATTCACTGTCATTGCAAGTTTGAGTGATTGTGGGGTTGTGCTTTGCAAATTCAGCGATCAGCATTTCTGAAGTGTTGGGTGGCTGCAAAACCAGCGTAAAGCTTGTTCTAATTCCTCCCCCCCCAGCAATGCTCTCTTTTATTTGATTAATAATGTCCTGACCTACCTGCAAAAATGCAAAAGTGTTCCTAGTTGGAGATGTGTTCTGCAGGTGGGGGATTACATGAAGTCAATGTACTATAATTATCCAGTGAAGCTAAATGTTATTAATGTTCAATCCAGTTTATGATTCATTTTATGCCAGAAGTCGGAAACAAAATACTTATTTACCCTGTCTAAAAAGTAATTAGGGTTATTTTCATATTGAGAGTTTAAAGCCCACTGAAGAAAACAAATTTTAATGATAGCATCAGGTGGTAACTTAGGGCAAGAGTGCTTTGCTAGCTTTTTTAACAAAATCCTTTCTTTTTTTTCTTATGGTGAATTAATTATTTTGTTCTAAAGACTAATTAAAGGTTATTTTTGTTAACCGTCTATTTCAGTCTTACTACCAACATTTGCGTTAATACTGTGATTCCAACTAAAAATGTTTGTATGTTGGTTGTAGTTGCATGCTGATTTCCAGAGTAGCTGCCTGTCTCTGATAATACCTGTGAACAGGGTAGATAAGGCCTATTAATATACGTTCTTTCTGGATAGCAGGATATAACTCAAACAGCCTGTCTTTTCTACATCAACAGCTTCCCTAAATTAACTTGATAAATTTGTTTTGAAGATTTTCTGGGAAATTGCCTTGGACGTCTCTGAAACTAACAAACAAAAAAAAAGAGAAGGACAGAATTAAGAGGGTAAATTTAGATATTTGTGGCTAAGTAGAACCTGTTGACTCCAGGAGACTCAATGTGATTGTCTGTATGTGACTGTTTATTTATCTTTCATGTTCACTTGTAGATCTTCATCTCCCTGTTTGGAGAATCTCCAGAGTATATTGAAGAGCAGGCTTAGGTGACAGAATTCAGAAACCTTGCTATACTAGAAATGAGGAGACGGTTTTTCTCAATAGACTGTGTTTGTGACTTTTCTGCCTGTGTTACTCAATTCCCACAAGCTTCTTCCAGATACAATTTAATCAAAATTAATTCAAAAAAGCCTTCAATTTTGTTTACCTTCACATAGATGTCACTCTTATTGAAAGCACGGGCTCTTATAAACCATTTAGATTATTAAAAATGTACTATAAGGAAGCAAAACACAACCCTTCAAAAATCTGTTTTCTCTCATGTGGTGACTAATGGTACATTTATGAAGAACATGCCTTATTTCTCCTGGGAGTCTCATCCAATTGTGTTTTGGTGGATAAATAAGCCTTCCCAAATGGTTGTTAAAAAGGCTACTGTGACCTCTCACCGTAAATACTGAATAGTTAATAAGCAAAGTTAATCATTGAAAAATACATATGAATCAAATTTACACGCACCAGGCAGTGAAGTGAGTAGCTTTTCAAGCTCTTAATAACAGAAAACTTGATTCTGTGTTTTCAGTATTGGAAAGATGTGTTTTATTGTTTTTTCTTTCTCCTTGCTAATGATGTAAGTTGGCAGCATGTTTCAGGACACTGGTATTTTGCTTGAAGCCTTGAAAAAGGAGTCAGCAGTGTTTTGCCATCCTCCTTTAAATAAGCTCTTGGTGTCTGATACCAGCCAGCACAAATAGAGTCTATTTCTAGGAATGGAGAAGATAGTACCTAATTTATAAGGAAACTATCACTTTTTTAGGTCACACATGGCATGAAACTTTATTTTAATTTTCCCTCAAGGCATTTTTCAAATACTCACTCATCACCATGGTATAATATGTCTGGGGTTTCCCTAGAGAAAATAATGTTGGGTTGCTATCTTTAACACCTTGGAGCTAAATTCATTCTTGTGTGGTCCTGTTCTAAACAACAGCTTTTCATCTGAGATTACATTTTGCCTCCTTACTTTAGCCTTGCCAACTCATTGCTCTGAACATCAAGGGATTAATGGGCACACTCAGATAAGTAGGTGATAGGGTGTCATGTATCTTTGCATGCCTAGGCTAAGTCTGAAGCTCAGAGTTTACTTCCAAGAAGTGAGATAATTGTTTAGAAGGACAATCTTCTTGGTTGGACAGCACACCAATGCAACCATTTAAGTTAGTTGCAATTTTTACAGAGGAAAATTCCTGCTGGAATCACTCATTATTTTGAAAGGGACCCTCCCAGTTCTCTGATATTTCTAGAAGTACCAGTTTGCAGTAAATGCCTCTGCTGTTATGTGTTAGTCAGCAGAGGGCACTCTGCTCCTTTAAAGATAAAAAAGTGTGGCTTAAAAATATGGAGGCAAAATGCTTTTCTTTTATATGCCCCTTTTTTTTTAAAACTTATCACATCTGACAATTCTAATTAGTATGACTTGTGTAGAGGGTTCTTTTTCCATATAATACTTCCTCTCCTGAATTGAAACACAGATATGATTACATGATTCCTTGTCCTGGTTTAATCCCAGCCTAGCAGTAAGTACCACACAGCCATTTGATTGCTACATCCGTGGTGGGGTGAAGAGTTAGAGAAAAAAATATTAAACTTCATGGGCTGAGATAAGAACAGTTTAATAATTGAATCAAGATAAAATACCGTAAGAAGAATAATAGGAATGAAAATGAGAGCGAGAGAGGAACAAAACCCAAGGGAAACAAGACATGCCCAGTACAGCTACTCAGCATCTGCTGAACAATGCCTAGCCCGTTGCTCAGCAGTGATCGGTGCCTCTCAGCTGACTTGCCCCAGTTTGTATACTGGGCATGACATTCTGTGGTATGGAGGATCCCCTTGGTAGCTCAGATCAACTGTCCTGGCAGTGCTGCCTCCCAGTTTCTTGTGCACCTGCTGACTTACAGTAAACATACTTAACAGCAACTAAAACATCAGTATGTCATCAATGTTATTCTCATACTAAATCCAAAACTGTACCAGTTGCTAAGAAGAAAACTAACTCCATCCCAGCCAAAACCAGGACATTACCTTAAAAAGAGCCTGCTGTTTGTTTCCCTGTGCCCTATGTTCACCATAGGTTCTTTTCTAGGTCTGAAATGCAGTGCAATTCCTGCAGTTTCTTTGTGAAAGCAGGTAGATGCTGAACTGCCTGAGTCAACTGGCCATGACCTGCACTCTCTGAAGAGGTGCATAGTCTTCTCAGTTCTAGATGTTTGAATCCATGAGACCAAGCAAGGCTGTTACTGCTCAGACTCTCTAAAAAAGTCTATAGTGCGGGACCAAGGCACAGGAGTGAGGCTGTGTTCTGTTCCATGGGAGTTCTGTTCAATCGTATGCTTCTTAAGTGAGAATTCTTGTACTGGAACATTGTCCTTCTATTTTGTTTTCTTTTAATGCACTTGGTCGTGTACTCCAGTGGTTGACTGAAGTAGCAGATTCTTGGAGGCTTATGAAGTACAGCCAGTTATTTTGCTTGCAGATGGAATGAAAATTTCAGTATGTCCATGTTTCCATAACATTTTCTTCCATAAATTCAACTGAACCACTATACAAAAATTTGGCGGATTTGTATTTGTATTTGTAGGATTATAGCACAATAATGGTTTGATGATCTCAGGTTAAAAGTGTTCTCAGGAGAAAAAAAAAAAGAACACAGCAAAAAAAAGGAAAAAAACTGGGGAAAAAATCTATGATATACATAGAATGGCCTGGAAGGGACCATAAAGATCACCTAGTTCCAAACCCCCTAGAGGGTGGTTGGACAAGAATATCTTCCAGTAGACCAGGATGCTTAGAGCTCCACGAATGTGTTTTTGTAAACATTTCGTGATAATACTATATTTTTATAAATAGAGCAGTAATTTGGATAATTCATGTTGACTACAAAAACTGTTGTGAGAGAAGATCTTGTTACCAGTTCTTACTTACGCTAGTTCAAATCTAAAACGGTTTTTGTTAGTTTCTGTCATTGAAGATTTCAATTAAATTTGTAAATACGTTTCATTGCTAGAAAAAGATTTTACCTATTTGGCTTTTTCAGTTATTAATTGTGAGGACTTGATGAGGATGTAATTTGTTCCTAGTGATTATGTCTAAAAGAAGAAGGTTTGGTTTAGTTTTATGTTCAGATTATCAATGTTAGAACTCAAATGCTACAATTAATTTTTAATAATGTCAAAACTTTAGTAGGTATATTCCATTGTATCCATAGGAATCTTAAGGATTTATCTGAACTGAAGTGTTAATCCTAGAATTGCATCAGCTGCTGAAAACCCTTGAAAATTTGTCAGTAAAAGTAACATTTGGAAAACAAGTCAAAATGTGATTTAATGGGACTGTTTACTTTTTAAACCCAGTAGTAACTTAGCAAAATAATTTTGCAGTCCAGTGCTTTAGATCTCTCTTTACTTACATGGACTTTATTGTACTTGTTGCTGTGTTTTCTTTAAAAAGGAATTTGGCAAAGCCTGGAAAACAAGTTGAACTTGTGAATTAATGTCATACAGTCCTAATCAAGCAGTTAAATATATATAAATGAATCCTGTAATTGAAGCTATTGTTTACAATTAGAATAAAATTGCATGTGTGAGGTTTGTTTGGGTTTCTTGAAGTATTTTAGAACTGAATGTAAACAAGTAGGATGTTTAGGCAGACTTGAGTAATATCAGGGAAGAATACCTAGTCTCCTTACAAGACAAAACCAGCTCTTTGGAGGGGAATTACTAAAGCAGTGGAAAGGGTGTGGCAGTTGGCTGATCTATAAAGATATTTCAGAAAGTCAGCAGTAGAATTTTCCCAGCTCTATGAAGCAAAAGTGTTTTCCAGAGAATAAAGCTGTTTCTATTGCTAGGGTCCTCAACAGCAAAAATGACACATCTTTACACCAAACATCAGTAAAGTATTCACTAGCTGCAAAATTTTAGGACCAGTGTGTGAAAACTTCAGCTAAGGTGCTACATTTATTACCAGCAGGACAAGATATGAAAGTGCAAATTTATAATCCGTTGCAAATGTAACATGCCACACACACAAAAGTAAATATTAGTTATGATTTTTTGTGATAGATTTTGCAACCTGCTGTTCAGTTTTTGCACAGTGATGTCATCTTCCAGCTTAGCTTTATAGCCGTGCCAGTATTTGAAGAGTATAACACCATATGCAGTCATTAACAAGCAAAGTTGTAGTGTTTAAAAGTTGCAATGCTTAATGATACCACCTTCTGGGAAAGAAACTAGCCAAAAGTCTTGAGGATCTGCCTGGAGAGTTGAAGGTATGGACTTTTAAAAGAGAGAATAAAAGACCCTATAATTTTTGTTTAATAAATCTGCATATTTTAGTCTATATCTACAGGTAGGACAACTAGATCCAGTGAAAAATATAAAAGAATTAATAACTAAAATCTGAAGGTGAAATTTTTCTCTTTTTCCTCTGTCATCACTCCAGTTGAGGAGATTATTGCATTATCTCTGTGGAGTTTAAATCTTGTATAGCAAAGAGAGGGAGTGAGATGTTCCCCCCTCTCTTCAAATAACAGGGGTTTCTTTTTCAGCTGTTTTTTCTTCATATTCCAGCAGCACAAGGAGTAAAAGGTGACAAGAAATTACTGTAATGTTATTAATGAAATGTAGTCAAATAATTTCAAATGTTAGAATACGTTTCAATTTGATTTTGCTGCTGAAAACCAAAGTTACGTCTGTAATTTACATCAAGCCTAAATCTGAAATGCCAGTATATCTGAAATGGTACTGTATCCCTGGTAAATTGCCTTATATACCAGACACAGACAAAACATCGGAAATACTTTGGTAATTAAGACTTCTATGGAGGTGAAAAAATGCCCCACCATACTACAGTTATGTTAGGTAACCTGGAGATGTAAGATTTTTGAGTAGTTCCTCAGAAATGGTGTACAATTTCTCGCATTTATGGAAGAGTTTACCTGCACAGTTTACATCTGCTTATTCCATATCTTAATTCTTGGGGATGTTTTTCAGATAACAAATTTGGTCATAGGGACATGAAAATATGAATTAATTTTGGGAAGTCATAAGAGTTGTGTAATACTTAGAGTACGTATTGTGTGCACTGTTTTCATTTGCATATTTATGAAGTATTTAAAATGTTTGAGTAGCTCCCTAATGGCATTACTAAGGTGAGCATAGAGTCCACTTCATAGCTTAGTTTACACAGGCTCTGTGTATGTTATTTTGAAATTCTCATGGATTTCAGTTCACCCGAGATTTCGCCCTTTCACTATGAAGAAAGAAATAAGCTATTATACACCCTTATTTCTCCCTTTGTGCCTTCATAGTCGTTTATATCTTTGTGTTGCAAGTGGAGCCATGGTGAGGCAGATGCTGCTCTAATAGGTTTTGTGAGGGTTTGGCAGCCTTATCTGTAAATGACTGACACATAGCACATACTGACAGACTGACAGCTGCAGCATTCTCAGTCTTTAAGTGTTACAATAGACATCCGTAGGTGCATTTAAGTTCAACCTACCAGAATGTGTTTGGATATCCAAAGCTGCTGTGGCATCGTCATTCTGTGGCTGGGATTTTAGAATGTGGTGATTGTCCTGCTCTGCTCTGCCCTGCGGCGGCATTACCTTGAGTCCAGTGTGCAGTTTTAAGTACCAGAATACAAGAAGAGTATTAAACTATAGAGAGTGTCCAAAAGAGGGCCATGAGGATGGTGAAGGGCCCTGAGGGGAAGCTATGTGAGGAGAGGCTGCAGTCACTTGGTCTGTTTAGCCTGGAGGAGACTGAGTACAGACCTCATTGCTGTCTACAGCTTCCTCATAAGGAGAAGAGGAGGGGCAGGCACTTGTGTGGTGACCAGTGACAGGACATCCCCAACAGGGAAGTTTTATGCTGGGTATTAGGAAAAGGTTCTTCACCCAGAGGATGGTAGGTCACTGGAGCAGCTCCCAGGGCAGTGGTCTCCACAGCAGGCTGACAGAATCAACAAGTGTTTGGACAATGCTCTCAGGCACATGGTGTGACTCTTGGGGTGTCCTGCACAAGCCCGGAAGTTGGACTTGATAATCCTTGTGGGTCCCTTTCAGTCCAGCATATTATGTGATTCTCTGTCTTAGTATGTTTTAACAAAATGTAAAACACTCAAATTAGAGATGTTTAATGAAAATTGTGGCATGATTTTTAGACAGGAACATACAAGTCTTGTATTCATTAACACCTAAAGTCACATCAGCATTCTAATATAGTAACATAAATACAAGAAAGTTGTGTAGTAGAATGGGCAGGGAAGTGTTTAGTTATCCATTAATTTATAAACATTTTGGATCAGAAGCTACTTCAAATCTCTTTTCTGAGGTCTCCCATAAATTTTTGGATGTTGTAATTTTGGATGTTGTAATTTTGGATGATCGCGCATATAATTCTTGGAAATGAACTTACTAAATATGCTGTCTGGGTAGGTCCCAATTTTTTAAAAATCACTGCTGTAGAAAATTTGAACTTGCTTCATGCATGAAATTGAAACTTCAGCTTTCATTCTTTTTTTTTATATGATCCAGAAGCCAAAGACATGCTTAAGGAAAGTGATACTATTGTATTTATTTTATTAGGTTTTCCATTCCAACTGTGCCAGTAATGTTCTCTTTTTCATATTTTGTCTGGTGACCTGATCTCAAACCAAGCTAGGCAGTGAATGGTTTTTAGCAGTAAAAATATATATAAGGAAACATTTAAGGAGTTCTTCACTGCACTTTGCTTTTATTGTCAATTAGTCCATTAAAATTAATTCAGATTTGGGGGAGTTTCACAAGAAAACCAGCACTGGCAGACATTTGGCAGCAAGCAGATGATTTCTTTCTTATTTTCTCCTGTTCAATCTGTGGTTTTCTTTATCTGTCTGTCAGCTAGGTCTGAAATCCTGTTGCAGAGTTTTTATGAGAGAAATTTCAGACTTGATAGCAGTTTCTGGTTCATAATTCAGTTCAGTCACAGAACTACAGTAGCCTGTGGCAGCATCAGATTTCTGGGGTGGTTATCCCCCCCAGTCCTTATGTGGTACCTGCTTTTCAAATGAGACGAACATCCAAATATAATAACAAAGGGAAGAGAAAAAAGGTCTGTGACTTTTCCTGTAGCATGTTTATGGAGAGGCTCTCCTGGCATATTTGTTAGAAATCAGGCATTTGGAAAACATGCTCTGCTCTGTGGTTGCTTTACCCTTCCATATTCAATGGGCTCATGAATTGTCCAGGAGAGGATGACAGGCCCGTCTTCAGACTTCTAATGGTTTGAGTTGATCTCTGGGCATTTTTGCTCTGTACAAAGACTGCAGAACACAGAAGCTTTTTGGTTGATGAAGCTTTTCCTCAGAGGTTTGGCTAATGTTTCGTTCTGAAGATTTACACTGATTTACAAAAAAAAAACCAAAGGTGACTGGTTTAGTTCCTCCTATACGTGGAAAAGGGAAATGCATTTTTTGCATTAAACATTTTTATTCACTCAGTTTGTTCAGCTAACTGCTATTGTTGTTATAACCACTGTGGTAGTTCAGGAAAATACATAAAACATTTTGGTAAAACCTAGTTTAATTTAAATGCGCTAATAGCCAAAGAAAGCAAGTGCTTCACAGTAGTGAAATGTCAACTCACTGGTCTTGTGCAAATCTAACCACCATTAACATGGTCCTACAAACTAAAGAACAGAGAAAGTATGAACCTTTTTCTTAATAATAGTGCTGAATTACTAGAACTTTTTCAGCTCTTCTGAAGTAGGTTCTGTAGGATCTTGTAGTTACTTGGGAATTTCATCATTTTCCTGTTACTATAAAAATAAGAGATAGTAAAGATAATAAGTAGAAGACTGAGATGATGAAGCCTAGATACAGAAAAAATAGTTTTGTAAGTATATAATAGGTTGTGGCAAAAAGAGTATTACCAGGAAAACCAGAATAAAGCTGTAACACTGTTTAAGCTCAGAATCAGTTTTTAACCCTGCCCATAGTTTTCTGAGGGGAATGAAGAAGGAGAAGACATGGTAGCTATTTCAGTATCTTGTCAAGTGCAGATGTCATGATTACCATTCCCAAAAATTCCAGTTTTTTTATTCTGGAAATAAATTGTTTTAAATACTTCTAGAAACCCATGAAGAAGCTCCTAAATGTAGGAGACGTGGTTTGCCAAAAAGAATTGAGTAAGCGTTCACAAGATTTCTGGTAAATAAGGGGCAAATTGTTATATTCTCAGAAGGCCATGGAAAATGTTGTCTACTGTTGTCAAAAGTGTATTGGACTAAGCAGTGACCTACACCATCTAGGTTTTGGTTGTGGAATGATTGGGTTGAACTAGCAGCAGTTAGATCTTAATGACCAGTTTGAATTTGCTGGTACTTACAGAATCCTTCCGTTTCATCTGTCATTTTTGTTTTTAATTTGTTTTAATGTTTTGGTAACAATTATTGGTGTCCCAAAAGAAAGAAGTCTAAGAGGATGCAATTTTTCCAGAGCAACTTCACTCCCTGTAATGTTAGCTTAAAGGTTACCTCCTTTTTTCATCTTCACAATCATCTTCATGGGATTTTATTTCTCAAATTGAGCATACGTGGTGGTGATGTGACCAATGTGAAGAATTATTAATCTTGTTCATTGTGTATGAGCTGTCTGCAAACATAGAAAATGAGGTAAATTTTACTGTTTTGTTTGTTTTGAATTAGGTTCATGCACTGTTAGTTCGAGAAGTTGATGTAGAGAAGGTGTCAAGTTTTGAGAACCCATATGTAGATGCAATAAGAAGCTTATGGAATGACCCTGGAATTCAGGAGTGTTACGATAGACGACGGGAATATCAATTATCAGATTCAACTAAATAGTAAGTACATGGTAGTGATGAACAACTATATATAACTTTCTGTTTCTAACAAAGTAATTTTTACTTTTCACCTTATTGTAATATATGTCTGTGTACATGTTTGTATGCATATGCAGCACAAACATAGCTGAATATAAACGTACCAAAATGAATTAAGGAGCAGCATACATCTGTTTTAGGATTATATCTGCACTTATTTCACAAAATCACAGTCTGTGATCATTCAAAGTCTTAAATTAACATTCTAACTAGGGATGGTTAATTTGGGGGGCAGGGTTTTTTGTTAAACCTATCCAACTACTCTCTTTCAACGTATAGTCACAAAAGCAAGATGGGCAAAAATAATTTCATGTCGTGTGATAGTAGTGAATACTGGGAAGTGCAGTCAAAGTAGACCTCCATACAACAATAAAAATTGAAATGTCCAAGAACTCCTATTTTCCAGGTTTTCCATTTTCCTTCCCTGGCATTTGCAGTCTTAGTGGTGAGGTAAACAGTACTAAACAAAGGGATTTGTTTTGTACTGAACTGCCTTTCTATTATGGAAACAAAGTCTAAACTTTAAAGAACATGGCTGCCAGGAAGACATCAGGAAAGCACTCCAAGTTAAATTGTTTGTTCTAGGTAAACAATAATAAAAATGCGTATGTGACTAAAAAATGCCTGAAATGTTATGCCTTTAGTTTCTTGGGACCAGAATCTGATGAAAAAACAAGGTGAAATTTGTCATTGGAATCTGATGTCAGACTGAAGGTTTACGCCATGAATCTTAGTTATTTTCTTAGCGATGTAGCATACAGCTCAGGTAAAATTTCTCATCTGCTGTCAAAGAAACAGATGATGGCCTTTCGATGTTGACCAGTACTACAGAACACAGCATAGTTTGTTATTAAAGCCATGGCAAAAACCTCTGTGGATTCTACATTGTTTTTTGTCTTAGTGAAGAAAAAAAATTATTCCAGTGATTAAATTCCAGTCTCCATTTGGCATGTGTACATGAATGGAAGCCTCTTACTTATGAAGATGCACCATGAAGCTTCTGTTAAGCTCATTGTAGCAGGACATTAGACGTGAGAGGTGTGGAATGACACTTACCTGCACAGTAGGCTGAGCATCCTTATCTAGCACAGCACTTTATAGGTGAATTAGTCAAGATAAACTTACTAGGATCTTGCTGATACAATTTAGGCAGCTGAAGACCTAATAATGCATAACATAAGTCTCCTCAGATTTGTTGCAATATTATCACCATGCCATGACTTCCTTTTGCCCTGTGCGTGAGGTTTCTGTTGTCCTGTGCAGTTCTCTGTCCTGGTTACCTTCCCAGCCCATCATTTTTGCACATATATTTTGGTTTAGAGTGGTGCAAAGCACAATGGCATCTCTCTTGTATTGTTTACATTCTCACTGTCCCCAAAGATAACATACTGTGTTTTAACGTTAGGTGGTAAGGAAACAAATACGATACTACATAAAGAGAAAAATTTCAGCATGCATAAACGGTTAAAAGAAAATTTTAGAGACACGTTACTAACAATATATTTTCACATCATTTCTGAAACGAGTGGCAAAGTTAAGTAGAAGGTGAAGCAGAGCTCATCTCATATTTTGAATTTCTTGTATTTGTAGGTCCTAACTTTGTTTCCACAACAGATGTGATACTGGTTTTAAAGTTGAAATAAATGTATGTATTTTGTGTGCTCTACCTTAGAGGCTAAAAATAGAGTTACTCCCTTAAGTAGGAAATAATGATCTGATGCTACTTCAGATCAGATTGTGCTGAATACCATAGTTTTGACGTACTTTTAATTAAATTGTCACCACAGTGGATCTTTTGAGTAGCATTAAAAATAGTAGGGAATAATCATTAAGTAGCTATAAAAAAAAATCCTAGTACATTGTCTTGCAAAAGGTACATGCGCTAGCTGATTGGTTATTTCTCAAGTGCAGTGTGTTTAGCAGTTTACCATGAGTTTTTGCAGATCTGGTGACTTTTATTATAGTTCATACTATGGATTTCTGCAAAATCTTTTAAATTAGACTTGTTAATCACTGTATATGAGTCTTTAGAAAAGCCTCTATGTATATTTATGCTTGCAAGTAGAGTTTTTTCCTGGTATGTGAGTCCACTAAAAAAATCAGCAGAAACAAAAGAAACATTGTTTCAAAAATACAGTATGTGTGTTTATCAGTAAAACTTCCAAACAAATTTATTAGCATTATATCCCTGTTACAAAGCAAGAAACAAATTGCTTAAAAGTTACTACTGGGATTCGCAAGGCAGTGAGACAGAAACAAGCACTTGGTGCTCGTTGTCTTCTGACTTGATATATCAGCCAAAATGGTTTGTTGTCCACAAGCTCTCTTGTAAGCATATGTGCCAATGTCTGGTAAGTGTATGTGTCAGTGTCAGATATGTTCTTTGTTCATCCTTTGCACGAGCCTCTCATCTTCTCAGTAGGTTTCCACTGTTTTTGTAGTAGTAGTAGTAGTAGTAGTAGTAGTATTTTCAATCTGCTCCCTATATTGCTTTTTTCTGCCATCAGTCTTCAACAAGGCCAAGTGCTAAGTCCTGCTCTTTGGTCACAGCAGGACAAGGCAGTGATACAGGCAGAGGCAGAGTAGCTGGAAAGCTGCCCAGCAGAAGATGACCTCAGGGTGCTGGTTGACAGCAGCTGTACATGAGCCAACTTGTGCCCAAGTGGCCCAGAAGGCCAGTGGCATCCCGGCTTGGATCAGAAATAGTGTGATTGGCAGGACCACATCTGATATTTCTTGTATCGGACAGAGTGTGGCAGGGTTCATCCTCCTGCACTCAGCAGTGGTCATGCCGCACCTCAGATCCTGTGCCCACTTCTGGCCCCCTCAGTGCAGGACAGACATTGAGGGGCTGCAGCGTGTCCAGAGAGGGGTAACAGATCTGGTGAAGGGTCTGGAGCACAAGTCCTATGAGGAGCAGCTGAAGGAGCTGGGGGTCTTTAGCCTGGAGTAAAGGAGGCTCAGTTGTGAACTTACCACTCCACAACTGCCTTGAAAGGAGGGGCTAGCCAGGTGGGGGTCAGACACTTCTCCAGGTAACAAGAGATAAAACAAGACTACATAGCCTCAAGTTGCACCAGCTGAGGTTCATTTTTCTGAGCATCAAGAATAATTTCTTCTTGGGAAGAGTTGCTAAGCATTGAAACAGACTGCCTAGGGAAGTAGTGGAGTTGCCATCCTTAGAGTTGTTCAAGAAGTAATTGGATATTGTACTTAGTGCTGTGGTCTAAGTGATGAGGTGGTGATTGATCAAGTGTTGGACTCATTGATCTTTGAGGTCTTTTGCATTCTCTTACTACACATAGTCTTCTTCCTGTTATTTTATTGTTTCTAAATTATGTTTCAGGTTTCTAGTATGTCCTGTATATCATAATACTTTCATTTTCTCCCATCTTTTGACCTGCTTTGTCATTCTTGTCATTGTTAGCTTCACTTTTGATTTCTATAGTTTCTATACTTACTGCTTGTACTCTGGAAGAATACATCCAATGTATGTTTACTAGAAAATGTGAGGGTAGTGTCTAAGAAAGAGAATTCCCTGCATTATGGGAGTTGATTTGAACTTCTTGGAGGCTTAACAAATACATTCTGTTCTCTTTCCTAATTGGATTCTCCAAAGCTTGGATGTTCATATTGTTTTAAAATCAACTTTTAGACTTCTCTGCAGCAAAGTCAAGAGCACATGAGATACACAGAGGTTATTTGCTTTCCATGTGCATTACTGGATGACTTAGCAACTTAATTACCATCAAAGTGCTTCCCTTTAAGGTGCTGCCTCACAGTGTGAGACAGAGGTAAACTAGTAACACAGAGAATTGCCTTTAGTAGTAGCTGTGTGAGATGAGATCATGCAGAATATACTGTACTGGGTGCCTAGACCTTAACCCAAATATAAAAAGGTTACTAGTCGACAGTTTGATTGTATCATACCTTTTCAAAGCCTAAGGAAAGGAGAGTCAATAGTCTTCTGTGTTAAAAAATTTGGGTTGCAATTGGAGTTTTCGAAGATTCATCACCATTTTTCTCCAGTATGACACTAAGGGCTTACCATTCATGAACAAAATGTAGGAAGTGTTAAGACCTGGAAAGACCCAGAGCCTTGCTTGGCTCAGATTTTCAATTTCATCTTTCTCTGACCACATGAAATTGAAGCATTTGGCCACTGTGTGCCTCCAGCCAAGAACTTTCTAGTTGCTGCACAAGTTCTGAGCATATCTGTTTAGTTTCCCTTCTATGGCTATGTTTTCTAACACTTCAGATAATTAAATATAATTTTCCCATAAGTGTGTTAGCTGTGCCGGTGGATATCTATAGCGCATTTTGTTATTATGTAATGCACTGCTTTGAGTCATACATGCCATGGCATTCTCATACATGTATAGTCTTTCAGGCTTTTGTTTCCGCATTTGCTGCTTTCCAGCTGCTGATTTCCAGCTCAGTTCCTGGAGCTGCACAGCTTTGCATGTACTGTGAGCTGAGGTAGCTGGACAGTTAGTATAGAAATGCAAATTCCTGTACTTCACTGTGTAATAAGAGCTCAAGGGTGTGAATCTGAGGTCATTGACAGCATATCACTGATGTTTAACAGGAAAGAAGAGGTGAAACCTAGTGTTGTCTGCTCAGTAAAGTACACCTCTTGTGAAACTGTTGCAGGATTTGTAAGGCTTTGGTCATCTACTAATTTTTGAATGATAGTATTCCATTTGAGTTTGAAGTATTTTTGGAACCTCAGCTAAACAATTCATTTATACCTGTTGACTAAAAATACCATCTCACTTCTGTGTTACTCTTCTGAAACAGGTAAATTTCAATGGAATTTGAACCTGTTAAATACAATATACTTGAGGCTACACAGGGGGAAGATCAGTGTATGTATCTAAGTTTTTACTAACATAGTTTACTCCATTTCTTGTCATTATCTTTAGCAATCATTCTTTTATTTCGTAAAGGTGAAGGGCACTCTTAGAGCAGGATGGATCTTTCAAAAGGAATAATACTATCCGAAATTGGGACCTCCTATGCAGCTGAACTGATGGCAGATTCTGAACAACTGTCTGGGATATCTGTGTAGCAGTCATTAGGTTGCAGTGAGAAAATGATACAGTCATAATTTAAAAGATTCATAATTACATTATTATTTAATAAACTGTTAATTAGTTCTTGCTTACCTTCATTTGTAAAAATGTACCTGAAAGTCCTAAATCTATACTTGAGGGCAGTTTGTGTTGCAGAATCATAGATTCTGCTTCTATGTATTCACAGTTTACACAGCCTTTTGTAAGGTTTAGAG
Source organism: Callaeas wilsoni (assembly GCA_013398955.1). Taxonomy (NCBI): domain Eukaryota; kingdom Metazoa; phylum Chordata; class Aves; order Passeriformes; family Callaeidae; genus Callaeas; species Callaeas wilsoni. The sequence goes on from VWPU01018039.1 coordinate 173,105, forward strand.
TAAAGTAGAAGCAGCAAATAAAAATGAAAGTCTGAAACTCAAAGACCAAGCACTAGCAGCAGAACCATGCTATTCCTATCTTATGCCTAAGATACAGTCCCAAAAATAGAAGCAATGTCTGAAGAAAGATGGGACATGCATACCAAAGTACTGCTTCCCATAGAAAAACTGCAGATTATATGACAGGACTTGGGAAATTCAGAAAGGGAAGTGGGACTGTGTAAAGCAGTATGCAGTATATATTTCTTTCAGGATGCTTTTTTCATGCAGTGCCAAACATGTTCTTAATGACTGTATAGTTTTTACACCACACTTCCTAAAAATAAAAATTTGCATGAGCAGTTGTTTATTTGGTGACTTGTCTTTTTTAGCTTTTCCTAAGTTTAGCTTTTTGTGGTGTAGAAAGTTGAGGAAGACAGCTACGTAGGATTTGGGTGGAATATGGTTTAAAACAATGCTGTGCAGACTTCTTCCTACCTCACTTCAATCTTAAGTTTATTGTGTTTACTTTAGATTAAGATGAGATAGTTCTGGAAATTGGTAATTTACCTCAACTTTTCATCAATGTTGTAGAGTCTTAGAAACGCAAACCTCTACAGAAATTCTGAGAACACAGCCAGTACTTGTTTACATTTAGTTTTGTACACTGAAAAATTATTCCATTTACTGGACTGCTGCCTGTTAGCATAGGGGACACTTATGTCAATTACTCTGGCAGCTCTGTGAGGCAGAAAAAATCCTGAGAAAAAATCCTGAGAAAAAATCCTGCTACAGCAGCTTTAGCATTTTGCATATGTGCTGTTTAAAGTCAAGCCAGTTGGATGTTTTCTCAAAGATGCAATAAAAGAAAGGCTTTTGTTTTTCAGCACATGGTCAAAATTAGTGCTAGGAGTTTTTAGGAGAGCGGTCTCATGAACTGGCTCAAAGTTTTGCAGAACAAACTAAAAAACTCCAACCCCACCCCAGAGCCACACCAAACCCCAACACCAGTATGGAGTATAGCCCCACCCCACTCCAGAACAGCCAGGCTCCAAAGGACAGAGATATATCAAATCTTATTAAATATCTTGTGTAATTATCCTTAGTCATAGACTTTGGTAAGGTTTCTATTTTCTTTTGCACTGCCATTGTCTGTGTATGAAACAGAGCACTTGGAGAAGGTAATACCATGAACTATCTTAATAGTGAGGAAAAGACTTCTTTTGCATTAAACCTCAGAACTCTGGGGTTGAAAAGATGTAAATGTTTGCTATCATACCAAAATCTATCTTGTCATTGAACACAGTGAGAAAGCATTTGTATATGAAATGTTGCTGGTAAGGGTTGCTTTTATAGCTATGGTTATACTGAAATCACCCAACAAACTTTTATATTAAACAACAGAGTTTGTAGAATTTCTTGAGGTTTGTCCCTTCCCCTCTTCCCTGGACTCTCATTCTTCCCATATAGATATGTTGGCTGGCTGGGTGGTAACAAATCATCTTCACTGGTTTTATGCTGACCTTTCTATCAGTGTCAATAATTACTTCCATCTCTACATGTTTGATTTTATTTAGAGATTTGTAACAGAGTGTTTCTGGTGTGGTGCCAGTCAGATCCTTTCTCCTCAGCAGTGCGTTTCAGAGGCATTGTGCTCTCCAGGGACTTCTGTGCTCAAAGTGTCTTTCAGACTCCTTCTAAGCACAGGGTTTGATAGTGTGCTAGTGAGTATTAATTCAGCACCTTGCTACATCAGTTTTGCCTGCTGAGTTTAGGAAAAGTTATTAGACGGTACTGATGAGCAGACGAGTCTCATTTTTAACCTCAGAAGGGGAAATAATGTTAGAGATGGATTGAAGGCTGTACCCTTTCTACCTTTATCTGCCCATGCCTTACTGCCTGCACCTCATCAATTATGCTATATGCTGAACATAGTTTAATGTTACAGAAATTCATCCTATGGATTTATTCCTTAGAAAATGCTTCTTTATCACCTGATTAGTTGGAAAAATGTGGTAAGATGCTAGGAAGTAGTAGCTCATGGCTGGAGGAGGGTGTTTCTTTGAAGTGTCTGCCCCATCTTGAAGGTGCTCCAAGATCTTAATTTCTGAAAGTAAATTCAAGTTTTGATGGTCTATCTTCATTAGGTGACATACCCCTAGGAAAATAAGGCTCAGTGTTGAGCTACTTGTTCATGGTGACTGGAGTCATACTCAATTTCTTGAAGAACTTTACTGGTTAAAACAACTGTGGTCTGCTTATTAAGTTTAGGAGTCTCACTTCCTTGCTTGATTTCTGTATGGGAAATACAGGTAGGGAAAGTACAGAGCCAGTCAGTCTGCTCCCATAAGCCCATTCCTGCTATTTATTTGGGAACGTGGACTGACAGTACCTTTGACTTGTGCTTTCTTTCAAGGGCGTTGTTGCACCTCCATAGCCTGGGAGCTTCCCTGAAGCTGGCTGCAGACTTGGACCTTGTCATAGGTGATATAAAGTGCATTAAAAATAATTACTTTGCTCTTGATGCTGACTGGGAAACGAAAGGCTTCCTCTGCTTCTAGTCAGCGTGCAGATCACAAGCATGTTGCTAGATGCTGGCAGCTTGTCCTGACGTCAAGGGAGGGCCACTGCCAGCAGCTCATTACATACTCACTGCCTCAGTAATGCACTTCTGCCTGTCACTATAGCAACCCCCTGGAAAATTACCTCAGCAGTCACTAAAATTCATTTTTATTAAAACTAATTGGCAGATATAATTAACTTTTGAAACTTTGTCTGTATTATAAATTTTCTCAGAGCCATGTATTTTCCCATTTTATTTCCTTTGTATAATGCTTAGCTGAGTATGTACTGTTTGGGTGAGAGGCCATATAGCTACACTGTGACTCATCAAAACAAGATTCTTATTAGGTGGTGAAAATGAACTGAGTACTAGGTAGCTGCGACCTAAGTGTCTTGCACAGTTGCTAGTACCTGTACTACTGAATTTCCTGTGTTGTTGCTGGTCGTTCCTCACTATTGGACTAGCCCTCAGGATGGCTTCCAGGGTATTTCCAATACCCATATTGTTATTATGACTTTAAAATTCGAAGCTAATAAACTGAAAAAATACCTGGTCTGGGCAATTAGTGGCTACTCTCGTTTTGTGGAAAATTGTGGTTATGTCAAGTCTTGTGGTTTGTTTGCAAGAGTGTGTGTGTGTAGCCTATTGTAGAATACATTAGAGAGTTAGGTGCCTTGGTAAGACTGATTGCAGTATTTGTTAATTCATTTCGAGTTTGGCATCTACCCTTAAACACGCTGTGCGTATCTCTTACGTGCTTAAATTTTTTGATTGTGTGTAGGATTTGTTTGCCCAGGAGGGCAGTATAGTTTTCGATACTTTAAGACTGCATTAGCTAAGTGCTTTAGAAACACAGTGAATCAGTTTATTAGTAAGCAGATACATAAAAAACCCATCAAAATCTTCATTTTCATTTGCTTCTCATCCATCTGCATTCAAAAACCCAACACATTTCACACAGCTGTGGCTTCCCAAGTTCTCTTCTGGTTGCAGATAAGCCAGTGAGGAAGTAACTCTACCCTGCTTTCCTGCTGGAGTTTATGGACTTGCCACATTCCAGGATATATCCATCAGATAAACTGTAATCGGAACAATCTCAGTAGCATTTCTTCACTATTCCAAATCATTTTGACGGAAATGTGTTATCAAGCCATTGCACAAGTGAAAGAGCTGGCAGCTGGGGATGGGCAGAGGAGCAGCTGGGGTGGTCTGGAGCCAACAAGTTGAAAACAGAAGACAACTTGCATTAGCTAGCACTTTAGATGGTTTAAGTTTCTGCCTGATAAAGTAATTTAAAAATAAATAAATAACTAGTTTAATAAGCTGTAGGATGTTTAAAGCTTATGTGTGCAATGCTGCACTTCCCTGGTGATCAGGGAATTTCTTTAAACCCCAGGTTCATGCACATTAAAAAAAAAATGTTAAATATCAAATTCTTTTGGTACAAGGAAGATTTGAAAGTAAAAGTCTTTATTGTGACAGTAAATAAACCATGATAAGCCAAACAATAAATTTTCAATGTTACAGGAACAGTTAGAATAGTAATATGTGAAAAATGTGTGTGCTGCTGGTATGTCTTTAAATATTAATTGTATCCTAGGTGTCTTTTCTTTTTATGTAGTCAGCTACATTCACTTACATATTCCCTCTCAGCATTTTGAAATAGTGACTCAGCTCAACAACCAGTTGTTCAGAATAGTCAGACTGTCACCTCACCCCTTCTAATGCAATGCAAAAATCCATTCTTATGCTTCATAAAGAGAAGATGTCTTGGGTTTTGTCTGTGTAGCACCATGAATGTAGAGGTGTAGTGTTTCACAATTAATACACAAGTTATGATAATGTATTGAGCTTATGTGTGTTGATTTGCTCCCACTGGTATATTAGGAAGATTGTACTTGACTGAAAAGAGACATTTTATTTCTACAATATATCAAAAGTCACTTCAGACAGTGATATAAAACAGTGCGTAAAATGGAAAGACCCTGATGTCAATCCCAATGATGGATGTTTTTACTTAAAGAAAATAGAGGTTTTTTTAAATTCTTGCTTTAATTTAGGGGTTATGGATATTTTAGAAGAGACTTGCAGCATTTTTAGTGATTTTAGACTATCTTGAAGGCAACTTTGTGTTGCTGCTGCTGGCAGAGCTTTCAGTTTGATTTTCAGAAATGTGTTTAATCCCCCTGAAGTTGATTGCAGAGCACGAAGTTACATATCTTCATGGGGTAACAGGAAGTGTAATTGTCTGCAGAGCTGTCAGTAGCAGAAAATACCTATTTCTTTGCTTCAGATTTAAATCTGAATTCCAGCACAAGTAATTTTTCAGCAGAAGTGTCGCTGTTAAAATAAAATGTAACGAAACCTCCAAAGACCAGGAAAAAAACCCAACATCCCCCACCAAAAAAAAAAACACCAAAAAAAACAAAAAACCAGCAAAAGTAATTTTTCAGCAGAAGTAACACTGATAAAATAAAATGAAACGAAACCTCCAAAGACCAGGAAAAAAACCCAACATCCCCCACCAAAAAAAAAAAACAAACAAAAAAAACCAAACCCAAATCAAAATTAAAACAGTTTTTTTCTATCTGGGAAGAATTTCATTGACTGTTTGCCTTATGGTCACAGCATGAAAATAGCAATAATAAAAGACTTCCAGTTGTGCAACAAAGACCTGGGATATTTTCATTTAAATAAATTGATACAGTAATACATTCATTTACTAGGTTTTAAGTTAGAAGAAAAAGTGATACAGGCTAAATATTACTGGAAAACAAAAAAAAAAGCAGGATGTATTCTGAATGGCAGAGTGTAGATTCTGATTATGATTGTCAAAAACATTTTCTTTTCAAGGGTTTTGATGCATCCTTCTGATTTTTTTTCTGTGAGATACTCCTGCTGGTTTTGACACTAATTCCTTGATTCTGGGTTTGAATGTATAATTCAGGACAATTCTTAGAGAGCCTAACACTCTTTATTCTTGTAAGTGGAGAAATCCAGGGAATTAAGTAAGGCTCCATAAGGATACATAAGGTCTCTTCTGTGGACTGTGTAGGCTCTGTAAGGGGCTGTAGGTGAAATGGGTGAAAAGGTAGTGACCTGAGTTTGGTTACTGTGTGAGCAGAACTTGAGCATAAAGAATGAGGACAAGGAAAAAGGTAAGAATTTTTTAAGGATAAAGTAATGTTTCTGAAACTTTGGATAAAAAAACCCCACAAAACCTCATCTGCTTGTTTACTGATTTCTAGAAACATGAGTGAGATGTAACAATTTAATAGTATCTGTCTCCTTGCTTTATCACTTTTCTAAAATCAGCCAGATGTGCATTACTAGAAAGCTTAGTAACATGTCCACTGTGCAGAGATGCAGTAACCAGGCTCACCCTGGAGACTGCTTCTAAAGCTTGCCAAAGGAATGCAACAAGACAATTGTGTAAATGGGCCACCTGCCAGTTTGTTGAGTTAAAATTCTCTTGCTCTTATGAATACCACTGTAGCATGTAATAACTGTGGGCTTCCAAGCAGGGGTTCAGAGATACAGCGAGGCAAGAGTCCAAAGCGAGGAATGAATTATTTATTAAATTTACAATACCATTTATATATGCGAGTTGCATAGAGTAATTGAACAGTGTTCACACTTCTCCTAGGGTGATTGGTCAAGTCTCAGACACCCACTTAGAAATGTTTTTTCCTAATATAATGTACGCAAGGTCAGAAGATACCAGATATGAATGCTATTTACAAAAACCCTATCTATTGTTTACATAGCTTACACGGCAAAGGAAAAGTTCTCACAGAATGAATGCAAGAAGAGAAAATTTCCCTGCTAACAGCATTTCAGCATCCACATAATGACTGGCAATGCTTCTTTATGTACTTCCAAAATTTCATCACAAAATAGAACTAATTATTTTGTGGGTGAGAGGGAATAAGAATCTAGATCAGGATCTGTCACTTTCTTATGGTGATGGTTATGGATTTCATTCACTTACTTTCTTTTTTCCTTTTCCACCAACAAACTGATGATGTGCTTGTTCCTGCTGCTTTTTGTGTAGAAAATCCCTGAGGGCAGGTCCAGTGCTCAGACTCTCAAGCCTTTTTCTCACTGCCAGAAACTAATTAGCATTCTCAGAAAATATTTTCAGACGAGTACCTTCTGGCTTACCTGAGATACAGTGCTCGATACATCTTTCTCACATTGGTATTTACTATTGGATTGATACTCCACTGGTAAAATCATACTGAAGGAAATTTGAAAATAAAATTTTATAATTGATCCAATAATAATTTGAGTCCTCCCCAAAGGTAACAAAATAATTCTTCTGTATTTTTACTGTAAGGTAAAAATTAAACGTCATTATTTCTGTCATTGTTCAGGATAACTTTGTCTTACTTGTTAAAAAGTAATTCAGAACATCTTGAAGTCTGATTATTTCTTTTGTGGGTTTATTTAAGAAGAGCGCTTTCAGTAATTACTACAGGGGAAAGAACATGTTCAGAAGTTGGTGACATTTCATCTTCATTTAATAAATTACAAGACCATTGCTCTCATCCCCTAGAATGAATGAGGGAATCCCTAGGTTAGTTTATCTTCTCAGTGGCTAACTGCAGGTAATTTTTCTGCTGTGAACTAGCCAAATGTCAAAGACCTTGGTTTCCTGCACCTGTCTTTTTGCCAGATGTCCACAATGGGGAGGGTGTAAGCTTTCTGGTGAGCTGACTTCATGAGATGCCCAGCTCCTGGACACACACATGGGTACCTTCTTTTTTTGGAGGATGTTTTTCGTTACAGCTAGTTAAAACCTTCAGTACACTGGTGCTTTATGGTTGAAACTCACCATTAACCAATAAGCAGAATAGTTCTATGTTGTAGTTACTGTACCTTTACAAGCAATTTTTTAGCAATTTTGGGTTATTTGCTAGGCACCTGGAGTGTGTTCCATGTACTGCAGGCATATCAACCTAATCAGAAGTTTCAGTGTGAATTCAGGATTTCAGGTGCCGGAGATCCCACTATTTAGTCTGTGCTGCCTTCTGATAACAAGATCTGGAGAGTGTTTTAATTGTCAGTAGTTGGGCTTCTCCATTTTTAATTTAGTCTCAAAACAGTGTTCTTTATCCTCCTGTCTTTTTATAACTGGTAATGGTCTACTCTATAGCAGTCCATTGTTCTTTGGAAGGTTCATCTTAGTTTATCCAGGCGTGTGTATGTGGGCATTACAGACTGAATAGCAAGAAATATGTTACATATTCAAAGCAGTTTTTTATTTCTCACACCTTGTATAATACTATGTCTCTAAATTTCCTAGAATTATGTAATTTACACCTTTGGTGATTTTACATGTGAAAGCCAAGCAAAGTTGTACCACGGGAAAAAACCCGTGATAATTATGCTACCTTTCTTGTAGAATTAGCTTGAAGCTATGTAAGTGGGGATGGAGTACATTTTTATATTTTGACCCCTCTTTTCTGCCAATAATGCTTTCCTTTTTTCTGTTGTACTTCTCCCTACCCCACAGCCCATTTCCTTCCCAAGTTTTCCTTTCTCTTTTCCTCAGTGGGATGATGGTGTCACTGTCTAGCATTCCTGTTGTTTCTCCCTGTTTATAGCTATCTTAATGACTTGGACCGCATAGCAGATTCCACCTATCTGCCAACCCAGCAGGATGTGCTCAGAGTTCGAGTCCCAACAACAGGCATCATTGAATATCCATTTGACTTACAAAGCGTCATTTTCAGGTAGGAAAAAAAGTTTTAGCACCCACTTGCTTTGTTTCTTTGTTTCCTTTTATATTAGTAAAGCCAAGTAAGGATATTGGTTTAAAGTACATAAAAAGCAATTCTTCTGTTTCTAAAATTTGAGCTTGGTCTATTTATCTTCATGTAATTGTCCACATATATTAAGGAGCTCATGTTAAAGATGTCAGAAGGATCAAAGACAGTTGGGTTTGTTATTTTTGAGAGTAGTTTTTACTGATAGAAAATCCGCAATTCATCTTTTCAATGATATATATCAAACTTTCACTGGACGTGATAATCTGAAAATATAACCGTATATCCTTGTCATTCATGTAAATTATGGAATAAAAGGTTACCATTTGTGTAGTTGATATTTAGAGAGATATCACCTTACTTTACTGCAAGTACCGTTGTTTAAAAATGAACTACGGAATTCTAATTACGAATTAGACACCCATGGTTACACTGAGACATGGGATGAAGTGGGAATACACTGCCAGCAAACATAAGTTCTGATTTTGGCTATCAAAACCTTTAGTAGATACATATTGTATTCTATTTGTCTGCTTAAAATGGGGCAGCTTTAACAAGTTGTGGATTTCGATTCTGGTAATTTGCAGGGAAAAATGTGGTCCACCGTCTGTTTTGTTTGTGTCTCTTTTGCTGAATACATGGGACATACATTGCCAAATCTCATTGCTCGTGAGACCTTTATATCTCATAATTCTGAGGGCTTTGAGACTCACAATAGTTCAAACACAGAAAACCGACCAGACTTAAAGCAAACATGATTAACTGTCTGCTTACAACAGATTCTATTAAATATCAGTGGAAAAAAAATCATTAGGAAAACCAAACCAAATTGTGTTTTTAACTAAATCCTTGAATTTTGTTGTTTTTGTGATCAAGTGTTTAGCTGTTAAAGTGTTCATGGAGTTGATGCAGTTGTTAATTTTGCAGAATGGTGGACGTAGGAGGCCAACGATCAGAAAGAAGAAAATGGATACATTGCTTTGAAAATGTCACATCTATCATGTTCCTAGTAGCTCTTAGTGAATATGATCAAGTGCTTGTGGAGTCAGATAATGAGGTAAGTAATTGTCAACAAAACCCATGAGTTCAAGAAAAAAGTAGTTTTATCAGTCCAGTGCCAGGTGTTTTCTAAATGCATCTACAAGCAGTCATGCACAACTGGCACCCAGTGGAGTTGAGAAGCACTTTAGGGATCAAAGGAGGGGAGGAAGGGTTCAATCTTCAAGTATGGCAAAGCTGATTCACTCCATGAAGGATTCAAAGAAGTCTCTATTTTGTGTTGAAGAGGAATACAGTTGAGTACAGAGAAATGTTTGTTCTGTTACTGTTCTGAGCAGAGGCACAATAATAGGTGGTGTAAATGAAGACAAAATTTATAGATTCCGAAGGAACAGACCCTAGGGTAGTAAACTCCGTATTGTATTTTTATTTCAGAAAACAAGAGAAGGAAGCAAGCGGGTGGGCTGAGGGTTCAAAGCACGCTGTCCATTATTTTGAATGCAGTTTTGGATGCAGATGAAGGATGTTTTTTTATTTTGAGGATATTTTGTCTCTCCTGAAGACTCTTTTTAAGTTACTCATCAAAGTTCTATGGATTTTATTCATTATCTCTGTCCTGTGCAAATTGTTCAGCACATACTTTAAAAAGTTAGATGAAAAAAGGAGAACATTTGACAGTATCTTCTTCATGGCTGCATACATGTTGCACTGTTTAAGACAGTGGATGACATAAGGTAAAACAGGTGTCCATGGACAATTACATTTTGTATGTTGAGCTTTCTTTAATTTTTTTAAAAAGCCTTGGAGCTCTGGAAACTTTTACATTTGTAGATCTTTCCTAAAACAGAATTATTGTTACATTAATTGTATCATCATCTATGTCATTCAAAGCTGAATTTCCAGAAATTATGATGTAGTCTGCACTAGCTTCATCTCCTGTAATTTTGGAAGCTAGACATGTGTAGGTAAAAAAGAGAAATCTGTCAGACTTGGTTTGTTTCAAGTCAAACTGGAAATGTCTGGTTCTATCTTTTTCTGTTTGCATTATTCTTTTGTAGCCACAAAGTCAACGCACAAATACTAAGCATTTTAATTATACAGATCAAAGCAAAATGTATTGGAAATTGCATAAAGAAAAATGAGTTCTGATAATTTTCAAATACTGTTCTAACTATCGAAAATAATCTTCATGGTAGTCAAAACCTTCTTGCAGGTGGATTTCATACCTCACTAGTGAACTATTTATGTTTCTTTTTAACAACAGAGGGAAACTTCTGAACCTTTTTAACTTTTAGTTTAACATATATTCATGGCTTTAATTCAAACCAATCTTTGTTTTCAAGTCATAGCCTAGTAGGCTTTCCAGCACACTTAGGCCAGTGTCACTCTAACTCTGGAAAGGATACAGATAGTCTTAGAGCTGAGCACCAGTCTGGACAGCTTAAGTTTTGGCTTTCAGCAGTTCCGTAGCCTGTCTGGCTAGATTTTGTTGGTATGCCAGGACACTGCCTTCTATCCGTCTTTTTCTCTCCACTGTATCTCTAAACATTGCAGTCCCAGAATTAATGGAAGAATGTGTTTATTTATTCCACATAAAGCAAAGCATAGTTTGCCTGAATGTAGTGTGGCAGAAATAGGGGTTGACATGTGTTTGTTGACACCTTGAATTAAGAAATTTAACCCACAAAGATATTTTTGTTCTTCCCTGAGGTCTGACAACCTCAGGAGGGAAGACAGTGATTTAACTCGAAGACTTTGGTAACCAGCCAAGAGATATTTTTCACACTTAGCTTTAAATTGTGGAACAGTATTGGAATTTTAGCACCAAAGTGAAAGGAGTGTGTGTGAATGCTCTACTTTCTTAATATGTATGCCATCAGTGTGATACTGGGATAGAATCTAATCCTTCTTTGGTCTGTGTGCCTCATACTGAAATTAAAATATCTGACTTGACAATTTACAGTGTTCTGCTATTTCCTTTTCATTGCTCTCATGGCCTGATTAAACCATGATTATTGTAAGGTGGCCTACTTTCTTTTTCTAATTAGTCCACTGCATATTGCCTGAAGTCTCATTTCTTGTAGTACATTTTTACAAAGAATAGTGTAATGCTTAATCATTTGTGTCATCCTTTTTAGTTAATACAGTTTTTCATTAATATCATTGTCATGAGTAAATAGAAATCTTTTAAAAGTACTATTTTCTATTTGGTCAGGGGGAGTAGAGGTGGTTGTGGTTATATGACCTTCCTCATTATGAAAGAAAGACTCTTGATTTTTATTTCAAAATGTAGTGCCTGATGAATGGTCAGTTGTAAATCTGTTTCTTTCCTTGTTTACCTTACTCACGAGAAATACATTTGGATTATATGTCAGATGAGGTTACACTTAGTTGGGCATCTTTGTTAGTGTCTCTCACTGGATATATGTGAGGTGGAGCTGGGAACTGCTTCTATTTTCATGCCCTTGAAGGAGTTAAGAATTAAAAGTTCTGAGGAATATAACTCTTGTGTAAGGGGACATACAAAGAAAATAAGATGAGAGTTCAGACTGCCTGTTATTCAGAGACATGTGCAAGATGACTTCTAAATGACACATCCATGAAATTGCACTCCCATGACAAATATCTGAAGAGTTGGGAGTTTCAGTCCTGAAGATAAGCATGCCTGTCTGTCCCACTGTATTTTAGCTATGATTTCTCTAACAGGCGATGCTCAGGCCCAATGGCATATCTTTTAAGTGTGCGTCTAGATTGTACATAACTTGATTTTAGTGCATAAATACAAAATGGGAAGAGTCAGTAAGGGTGGTATATTTTAACACACCCTGCAAAAATTTCAATTGATGTACAGTCATGAAGTGCTTCTCTCTTCTAACAAACACGAAGGAGAGATAGCTAACTGTTCCAAATTCTGCCCTTAATAAAATGGAAAGTCTATCTAGATTCATTGCTGAAAATGAGGACAAAATTTGAACCAGAGGACATAATATACTAATTACATTAATAGTACTGTAAATTAAGTAAATATTCTATTAGTCTTATGTGATGTGACAAAGGAGAACATGTTATAAATTAAATTATTAGACGTTTGACTTTTTCAGTTTTTCAGAAAACTGCAGTAGGATTAGAAGCAAGATAAAAAATGACGGAATCATCTCTCTGTTAAACGGATTTATGATATATTATGGCTTGTGGGTCATGCTCTGGCTCTGAATTATGCCAGCAAATTTGGAGAAATTGGCAGTTTTATCAAATGGCAAAGTTTAGAACTTTTTCTATGTTTCAAATCAACTTATTTTTTTAAATAGTGTGGAGTTTTTTCTAGATTTTCAGGACATACTGCGTTTGAATACGTATTAGAGGTAGTTCCTTTCAACATATAAAAAAATCTCAGCATCTCCGTGCAATAATTAGAAAAGTGAGTTCCGGCTTTGCAAGAGAACCATAACCACTTGGAGTTATGGAAGAACTAGAGACATAACAGTATGTCTATAAAGCAGAGTTCCATAAAAAAGTGGTTTTCATTATCTTTGCACAGCTAGTTAAGTACTTAGAAGCCGCAGAATAGAGAACAGTGTTTATTGAAGCTTGTACATATTTATTAGTGCACTAAAAGTCTTAAGGTGTATAAGATTTCATATCGTTTATATAGCTCTGTGGTGGTTATATATATGTTTTTATTTTTCTAGGGTTCTCAGAGCAAAACCAGAAAAGACAGAATACAATTTCCTCAGTTCAGCCAAATTAGTGAATTAATAGACTAAGTGAAAATTACAGATTTTCTAAACTATCAAAGAGTAAATGCTGCCTTTCCTGAGGTATTTTCAGAGGCTGCAAAGCAACCGAGGCATTGGACAGCATGAAGTATGCATTGATAACAGATCATTTTTAGATGTAAGTCATCATGAGTATTCTGAACATTACACAAAATATATTGGTGGAAAATGCCAGTTTATCTTATTCTTATCAGAGATGATGCACTTTGGTTAAATAGTAAAATGTGAAATTCTGAAAGGATTGGAGGTAAATTGTGGACCTCCTTGGTAAGAGGAGATTGTTTTTAAGTAGAGTACTGTACATTTTAAAAAACACCTTTTGTTTTAAAGCCCTTTTTAAAGTTTGTACTATGTCTTAAGAAATGACATTTTGTTAACTGCAGCCAAAATTGGCAATTTTAACATTATAATACCGTGGAATTTCTCTTCAAACAGTAGTACCTTCCCTTCCCTTTTATCCTCAAACTGCCACTCAATTTTCATTAGTTTTATCAAAAGTACCATCTGCTTATGATCTATGTATTTACAAGTTTGATCCCAGATTGCAGTTCTTGTGGGAAAGGATTGTAATGTATGGAGCAGGCAGGAATGGCTTAAGAATTCTGATATTTTAAACTAATAGGAAAATTGATTCTTTGGCTTAAGAAATCCTAGACACATTATCCTATAGGTGTTTTCCAACTTAAACCATTCTATGATTCTGTGCCTTCAAGCTGTGTCTAATATTGCTATTACTTCTGCCTGTTCTGCTTTCACACATATTAAGGTGTTTTCTAGGATCTGAGAGCTTGGCAAATGCCGTGTTGCTCAATGGACATTAAAAAAAATGGTGCCAGAAAGATAATTTGTCCATGTTTTGTCCACTGGCTTTCACTTCCTTACAATATGGAACCAAATGGTTTAAGGGACCTGCATCATCTAACTTGGTAGGATAACCAGATTGGATCTTTTTTGTTTTAGTCTTGATCAGTGACTTTTGAAATATTCTAACATCGATTTTTGCATGAGGTACAATTCTCTTCGTTCTGAACTGAAGGAGTTCCTCAGAAACTTGTCTAAACCTGCTCCATTGCTGTAGTGGGACATACAGTGGTGTAGCAGCCAGATGTGTGAAGACTGCTGCTTGCACTGTTGAGAATTCTGCTGCTGTAACTTTATGCTTTCTAATTCTGTGTTCTGCATCCTGTTGTCTTACAGCTTTTTATCCTGAGTTTACAGACTTGTAAAGCAGTAGCTGTTACTTACAAAGTGCAGCTGTGATCCCCCATAAAGTCTTCCAGGTTTCTGAAACGCAGAATAGCAGGTTCATTTACCAGTACCAGATGTTTCCATGGCACTAGCAGTAAGAAGGCATAATTTTGTAATTTGAGATGTGAACAGAACCAGTAGGTCTAGAGGTGGCTTGAGCAAGATTTCCAATAGCCATTGCACAATTTTTTCAGGAATTCAAGTGGTCTCAGACTACCTAGAACATCCATATCTCTGGAACAGGATAGATGAAAGGAAGAAGGGACCATCTGACTGAGTCTCTTATGGAAGCAGCATGGAGCTAAATACTCCAGGAAGAAAGTTGCTCTTAAAATTTTTTTGTCTAAAACATTACCAACAGAGGATCGTTAAAATGACTTAATAGTCTGTAAATACAGTAAAACAGTTTTTAACCTAGTGTTTCTGTATCATGAGGGCTGAAAGCAGAACTGTTTGTTTAGAGAGGTAGGATCTCCACCCTGAAGAGAGATGTACGAAGCTTGACTGAACACAGCCATGAGTAAAATGATATGATGACAAAAGTTTTTCCTGCTGGGAGCGAGGAGTTGTACCTCATGACTTCCACGTAAAGATCCAGTCCAGTGTAAATTCTTCTTTGATTCTAGAAAAAACATTGTATGACAAGTGAAAGGAGGGTCTTTTTCTTTTTTTCCTCGGGAAGCATCTTTGTAGTTGTGTCATAAGGTCTTTCTGTAGCGTCTTTAATACCCCTGAAGAACCCTACTTTATTTGACAGTGGATATCTGCATTAATGTAGTTTCCTTCTTTATACTTAATTTACACTGAAGAGCTGTCTCACAGTTTTATCAGATGAAGGCAAAACAGGATATTGAGAAAATTAGGGCTTCAGTATCTCAGCCACAACTGCAAATTGAAACTGAACAAATTTTGTAGAGTGGTTTTCCACAATGTTTTTGTGCTTCAAGTAACTGAGTAAAGGCACTGTTCTTTCGACTGATGGAAAATTTTGTTATTTGTAGATTGCCCCACGTAGAAAGGATCAATGTTGCCTGGTTTCTTAAAAAACATTCCAGTTAAAATCTAATTTATTAAAATTACATTAAAATAATTACATGAAAGCCAGGATAGGTATTTTTACTGTTAGCTCATTTATGCTTATATAGGTATGGAGATGCAGGCACACATGCTTATATTTTGAATCTGGACAGAAATACATCTGCAAAACAGATCAGCCTAGATGGCACTTGTGTTCATTTGTGTAATACATTAACAGGTGACAAATTGGTACAGTGTTCCAGTCGCACTTTGTTTTGATGTGGGCAAAAATAAGAAATGGCATGAGGCTGCACAGTTCAGGATATGTTTACTCTTCATAGATGCAATTATCTGAACAACGTCTTTCGTTTTTTCATCAGAACTCTGATGCTGTACACATCTGAGCATGCTTCCACTTCTCTTCCAGCACTCTGTGTTCCTTATTCACAGATTAGTCATACATGGCTTAGCATGAAGGCTGAAAGAAAACAATTCTGAGATCAGAGCACTTCTGTCTTTCTACATCATAAATAAATGTAATGCTTCAGTTGGCTGGTTTTCTTCATCAACAGCCAACAATCCAGAACAATTGAGCATATGGCAGAGGGATAATATAAACTCCCAGTTAGAATTAAAATCCTCAAATAGTCTTCATACTTACTTATATAATGATTTTTTCCCATGGGAAATCAGCTCTCCAGGACTGATTGTTTATTTGGAAACTTGAGAAAATAGCACAATAACTACCTGTGCCAAAGCTCACTGCTGGATGTGTTGTATCTGTTCATACCTGTCCACACAAATGCATATTTGTTTTTGGCTTGTGCATAAAGAACCTTTTGAATGTAAACTATCAGTGCTGGGAAAGATTTGCATTAGGAACAGTCAGAGCCTCTCTCTCTTTTGTTGAAGTGGGTGGTTCATAATGGAAATGGGGGATTAGATGATCATGAACTGGCATACAGAGGCTGCCAGAAATGCTGCTGGTAAATGTTGCTACTGGCGAAGATGTGACTGCCGCTTTTTTTTCCTTTCTATCTTTTCCAGCTCCTCCCCGCCCCCCTTTTTTTTTTCTCAATAACCGGTGTCAGAACTGTCCAGAACAGAGTTTTTTCAGGGACAATTTGATTTTAAAATATTTTCACCCATTTTTCTCAAATACATGTAGGTATTAAAAAAATAGCCAATTTTGGCATTCATGTTTTGTCATGACAAATAATTCAAGAGCCATTTTTGCATTTAAAAAATACTTGACAGCAATACTTGAACCACCTTTTGTGCCTACTTTATAGACCATTTTTGTTTTGGACAGTATTTTTGTCTTTTGATGGTTGTTGAACATGTTGATTTGGTGGATTTCAGCTGTCACTTGCTTCATCTGTGTATCTGCTAGGTACATAAAATTGCGATGTATTTTCAAGTGCTGTCTTGCAAATTCAGTTTGTTGGAGGGTTGAGAGTTCTTCTTCCGAGTGATTTAAAAATACAGTTCTTATCTACAGAGAGGTCTTCCCAGTCCTCTACCAGAAGGTTTTTTTTTCAGTCTAGTTTACAGAAAGATTGAAGACAGTGAACAAAATAAAGGAATTATTCCTAAGCTCTGTTTGAAATGGCCTCTGACTGCATTTGTGTTACTCATCAAAATATTTGTACAACCACTGCAGTTTTTACTTAGATGACTAGTTACAGCAGTAGAGCTACAAGATTATACTTCATACTGGTGGCAGAAATGTGAAGCACATCCAGTTCTGATACTGTGTTTATTTTTTTACATAGTGGAGGACTCTGCACTTACCTCCCACTTCCTGATTTCCTCTACTGTTTCCCAGCTTTTGCATAGCAGCTTTATTAAATTTTTAGTGAAGAAATACACTGTAGGTCTTTCTGTACAGCTTAACATTGCTTCTATGAAAATAATTGCTGGAAGTGTTACTTGGATAATGGAGACATTCCTAGTTAATATAGAATTGTACATAAAAAACATTCACAATGAAGGTTTTGTGAACCAAAATAATAGAGTCCATTACAGTGACACTAACCTTGACTTCTGCTTTTTCTGAAGCTCTCTTGTGTCGCTATCTCTTTTTCTACAGATAACATCTCTGAATGCCCTCTGACTCAAATAAGCATTTTTGCCAGCGTACACATACATACACAGAACAAGTTGTTCACTGAACAATGCCTCTTGCTTACCTCCTTGCCACCTTCTCTCTCACTGCATTCCAACAAAATATAGTTCCTCAGAATCTGTGAAATCCTGATTTTTTTTTAACAGACACTACTTATATTGCTAACAATTTTTCAAGAGAGAAGTAATTACTACATTTTTCATTCAGTATGTGAGTTACAGTACGCCCACTAGATGCTACCCTAGATAATCATAAAGACAATAATGGGTGAAACTCCACTATTGCTTCTCTGTTGTTTCAGATTAATACTGTACTTTGTGTTTTCTGTCAAAGCACTGTTTGTCAGCTGGGAAACGCTGCTTTCCCTTTACTGGGTACCAGCTGATACAGCTCTTCAATGCTGTTTTAGCACCCTTGCAGGTATTCTTCAGGATCTGACAAGTGAGTGGTTATAAATTATCCCAGTTTTGTTATTTCCCTAATTGCAGGAGTAATTGCATTTTTCCAGAGCAACAGATAACAAAGAGAATTTCAGTATTTACATCCAAACTAGAAATCCATCATTTTAATAGGAAAACTGAAAGTGTACACACAAAAAAAAAATTGGAAGGAAGTATATTCATTAAAACTTACGGAAGAGTAAGTTTGAATTTGGATAAAAATGTGGGAAAACGTGTTTTATACTTCTTCTTGTATTTGTGTCAATGTTTAATGGATACACAAAAACTTTCCAGCATAAAATCTTTTATATAAGAGGTACATGATAGAAATTTCATTTTATTTTTGTTTCGTAAAAACACGTTTCTGGTCATAAAATTGGACAGTCATGTGATTCATTACTAAGTTCAGTGTTTTTTCTTGGTGTTTATTTAAATATTAGGATAACTTTTTCCAAGATTATGTAACCTGTTTATAGTTAACAAATTCACTATTGGAGTATGTCTGCTGTCATTCTTACTCTGTTTCGTAATGATATTTTTACATTGAACTGGCAACTCTGTCAGGTTGTATGGAAGATGGGGAATTTTACACTGGCATCTGTGTATCCTAACAAGAAAAACAGAGGAACAGCTGGTGATATCAATGTGTTTTTATGCAGTTTGGGACTGACTGCTGACAAAAGCTGAGCAGGGAAGTTCCCCAGGCCAGCAGATCTTCAGGAATAGTGAAAACAGTAATCCTGCTGCTCATTTTCCATGTCCCAAGCCAGGAAGGGTGTGATGAGCTGTTGCTGCTGTTGAGCAGGGCTTGCTGGTGAAGGCTGGCTTCACTGCTGGCATCAGCTGTCAGCTACTGAGAAAGCCTTGAGACAGATCCAGCTGCACGTGTCTGTACGTTACTTGATTCAGGTTTCTATCTGCAACATTTTTTGTTGAAGCTGAAATAAGATTTTTCTGGAAACAATTTAGTGAGATAGAGCTGCTGATAAAAGGAGATAAAGTACTTGAACAAACTCTTAAATATTGCCTGCTCCCCTCTGTTGCTGGTTGATTTTTTTTTGAAGAGCCACACTGTCTTGCTTGGTTAGGCAGAGCTTCCTTCATGTTGCATCTGACAGAAGGTGAGATCCCCAATGCTGGACGCTTCCTATACTCTTTGTAATCCTATGCCTACTTCCAGTAAAAATACTGTAACATGAAACTTTTTTACACGAGAAATAATGCATCCTGTTAAAGAAAAGTTTTTGTCAGAACAGTAGTTCAACCACATCATCTTGTGATTAATTAAACTGATTAAAAATATTATGGCCCTAAATGTTGCACGTATATTCAATAAAGCAAAAGAGTGAGCATGCAAAGGAGTGAGCTATCATTAGAAACAGAAAACCAGTTTAAGACAAATTTTAGAGGATAATAAGCGGTATTGTTGGAGGAATTAACTCTGGCATAAAAATCGTTTTTATCTGCTGTGACATCCATAAAAGTTGAATTGCCCTTAGTAATGGGATAGAGACATGAAAGACAGCAGAAGGTTAATCAGAGATTGATTAGCCAAAAATTAATCACTTCATATTTTTTTCTTAATCAGTCAGTCATAGTAAAATAAAATAATGAAACCATTTTAGCATTTTAATCTGTTATGGCAAGCTGAGGACCTGTATTCCTTTATACGGGCAGATAAAATTTACGTGAAAATCTCTAGGCCATCTTTCAGCTCCTACAAAACATCTGCAGACTACACATCTGAATGACAACATACCAAAATGTCAGTTCACTGTCCTTAACACAATTTGCTTCGATTTCCCTTTGAAATAATTTGTAAAGGGTTTATAAATGCAATTTCATGGTCACCTAATCTGTTGGGCAAAGCATGAAGGGCCCAGAGCCAATATCCTGTGAAGACAGTGTGAGAGACCTGAGCCTGTCTAGTGAGGAAGACACTAATACTTGCCAACAAGTCTTTCTGGAGTTGCAGGTGTGCCATGGAGCTGAGCTTTTTAAGGTGGACCATATAACGGATATAACTATACTATGTAGTTCCCATTGCCTTTTCTTAAGGTCTTGTTAAGAGAAGAAGTCTATATAGAATGTTGAGAAGAAAATACTGTCTTATTAACCATTAGTCTAAGGAGTTATGTTTTATGCTCAGCTCTGTTGACATTAGTGTTTCTTTCCTTTGGAATGAAATCCTGGCACTATTGAAGTCAGTATGAGTCAAGGGATCTGACTGCATGAAAGCAAATGTTTTATTACTCTGCATTAGTTTCTCGATATATAAACTCAGCTATTTGTTTTCAGGCACCACAGCAACATGCAATAAAGTTTAACAGACCAAATCATCAACTTTTACTACAAAATTGAATTAGTTAACTGTTTGTTTTTTGTTTTCCTTTTTTTGTTTTGTGTTTGTTTCGGGTTTTTCAAGTTCCTGTTCATGTTTATGTTGGCCTCTCTAAAATGCGAGTTAATGGAAGTAAAGATACACTTAACGGCAAAACTGCCTTGAGTTATCTGGCAGATTGTTGTATGGCTCAGCAAGAGCAGAATCTGCAGGATTCATGTTCTTGTTGTTCTCTGGGGCCCCATTTGGTGGTGAAACAGTTTTTCAGGGGGCTGCAGCTTTAAATAATAATAATAATAAAAGGAGTAAGTTAGTTCCTGTGTTTCAAACCATATTTGCTCTGACTCTGTATTAACCATGTCATGTCCACCTAACAGGTCAGAACTAATTGAATTGTAGCATTATGCTACAATGACAAAAGAGTGTTACGAACAGAACTAACTGTAGGCTTTGCTGGTATTTCAGCTATAATGCAAAGTGGTTTCAGAAGCAGCTGAAGAGTCAAAGGCTAATCTAATGATGTTGTTATCAAAAATCAGTAAAAATAAAAATCCTTAGCCCCAGTGGGCATTCTTTATTCAGCCAGATGCATGAGGGGTAGCTCCTCCAAAAACTGTGCATGCTGAGTACAGGATATTTTCTGTTTATATACTATATTTTATATACGTGTTCACTGATTGTCCCAGAATAAACATACATATGATAACCATTTCCCCAAAATCCTTGAAATGTGGTCCCTCCCCTCTGTACATGCATTCTTTTGTCTTGGGGGTCTCTTTGGTGGTACCTGGTGGTCAGCAACCCCAGAGTCATACCTGACTGCCTGGTATAGCATAACTGGGCTGGCTGGTTGCTTTCCAGGTTTTCTTCCAACAGAGTAAGCGTTGTGTTGTTCCATAGGCTAGTGGGTTTTGAACAATAAGCATTGTATTAGTCCACCAGGTGCAAACAATTTTTCATCTGGCAACAATGCTAGAAACAAAGTTAACAATTCACAGTTTTTTTAATTTCTCTGTCGTAAACCTTTGGTGTTGTCAAAATGTTCTCAGGTTTAAAATTTACTAGCAATTATTTTTAAGCTGATCTCTAAGCATTGCTGAACTCTGTATTCAAAATATGGGAAAGGGATGTAAAATAAATAATGTCCTTACACCTTGAATTGGTTGTCTTGTGGTATTGTATGTGTCTCTACCATGAATCACTTGCATTTCAGTAACCACCAGTGTGTTGGCTGATTGTATATTCAGATATATGAATATGTATATGCATATTCAGACTTCACAAATATACCTGTTACAACTTTCATGTTCATGGCTAGTGTTTTAAAGAATACTTACACTTAACTAGCTGAATTTGCAAAAGGAAAGTGTGTGAATATTTAATTAACTGCTTACTTATTACTTTTAATTTAATTGGAAAGTGCAAAACAGGACTTTCACCAAATGAAGTGCAAATGCATGAATTTATTTAAAAAAGAAAATCTCATGACCACCAAAATTCTGCTCTCTTTTTTATTCCAGAATCGAATGGAAGAAAGCAAAGCACTCTTTAGGACAATTATCACTTATCCGTGGTTCCAGAACTCTTCAGTTATTCTGTTCTTAAATAAAAAAGATCTGTTAGAGGAGAAAATCATGTACTCCCATCTAGTTGATTATTTTCCAGAGTATGATGGTAAGTATAATGACATCAGAGCTCATGCTCTCTTTACACTGTAGTAATGGCAAATTGGGCTAGACTTGTCCAAATGCTAGACAGATAGGTCCATTGATATATTCTTTAAAAGAATACTCAAAAATTGTGAAATGTGATTGAACTTCTGTGGGATTTTTAGACTGCTAAGATTTTATTTTATACTGCAATGAGTTGTGAGTAGGATGGCAGAACCTTTATTGGGAAATTGTTGGCTTTTAGATGAGTGTTGTCATATTAATAGTGAACCACATTCTGTCATTTTTCCACGTTAGGATGAGGGTTTAAAATTAAATCCAAGAGTTAAAAGTAAAGAGAAACACATCCCTCAATTGTCCATATTGTCTTTTATATTTTTGATGTTTTGAGGTTTGCTTTTATATAACATCGAACACCTAAGGGGAAGTGTCGTAAGCTCTCTGCAACACTCAAGAGAAACAAGCACTACCCCTTGCACCTTTTTAAATTGTGTTTTAATTTTACATTAATTATGTGAAGTTAATGTGTTTGTCCCTAAAAAAAAAATTTGGCATGTGTAGGTGTTTCTACTAAAGCTGTACTTTCAGAAAGTTCTCATGAGGGGAAAAGCTAAGTATTTTGAGGTAACTGAGTGGAGGAGGCCTTGGTAAGAGAGAAGAATCAAACTCATATAATAAGAGGTCTAAAGAACTAAATATCCCTATTTTTTTAAAAAGAAAATCGATTTTGTCCTACCAGGAAGGAACAGCTGATTGGGAAGCTGAGAAAAAGATTAAAACTCTCATGTTCAAATATGGAAAGTAGTAATGGGCAAAACGTACATTTTGTTTCCTGTTAAAGGGGAAGAGAACAGTAAAAAGCCTGCAGGATCAGATCATATTATTTATGAGTCAGTGTAAATTTAGTTTCATAGTGCTGTACGGAAGAGAACTGGCAGTTGAATAAAAATATGCTTGCTCTTTTGAATTTATTTGTGTAACAGGTTTCCTAGATGACATCCCAATAGTGAGAAGACCCTCCAGTCTGCTCTGTTACCTCCTCTCAAATGTTAACTAAGCCTGTGTAAAGTGCTTGTCCAGAAAAACAAAAAGACAGAATTCAAACACTTAGTTCGTAGAAACTTTGTTTCTCCTATCCTTTGCCATTGTTGAGGGAAAGAAGACATTATGGACTATCAGGGATGTGGAAGTCAAGATCTGCAAGTCTTTGAGAATCTTTTGTTTCTCAATTCTGCAGATCTTGCAGAACCTAACTCCAGAGACAAAACTACAGTTTTATTTGATTACTTCTGGTGGCAGGGTGGGATCTGTTGCTTGCAGAGGTCACCATGTGATTCCTCTTCTGTCACAGTACAATGGGGGTGTGGGAAGTGGGAGATCTGAGGAAGGTATCAGAAATAGGGATTTTTCAGCTCGATCACTTCTCTCATTTATTTTCCTGCAGAAGGGAGAAAGTAGGCTAGGGATGAGAACTGCTGGCCAGGGTGGCAAATTGGACAGATTAAATTAAACTAAGGAGTTCTGCTGCCCAGTGCATTAGTAAGAGCTTTGGAAGAGAGGCCAAGCCATGCTGCTAGGTCAGTGTATCACATGAAGACACGCTTTGCATGCTCGTACTAGACAACTGACTCACAGTGTGGGAGAGGGAGAGAGGACAAACACAAAAAGAGGCTATAGTTGGGAGGAAAAGAAGAGAAAAATACTGATCTAGCACTTGCATAGATCTTCATTGTATCATATAGAGACAGGTGTTGAAAACTGCTTATTAGGGAGAACACTGGGCAGGAAAGCTACTAACTCATATGATGGTTCTTTTCTAAGTCTCTTACTTAGACCAGAACCAGTTTGCCATCTAAATTTAACATTAACTCATCCCATTTTTTAACTAAGTTCCTGGGGTCATAAACATACTTTTCCATACTTGAACTTCAGTCAAATAAAAGTTTAAGTAACATAAGAGCAGAGGTGTGCAAATTTGGGTATATCTCTGAATAGGCCAATAGATTTGGAGAACACGCTGTGTGTAGCTTCTGTGAAACTGTTTAACAAAATTCTAGGAAACCGTTTAAAAAACTAAGTTACTTATTTTGAGGAAACCATGGTCTTTGGAAGCCCAAGAGTTTTCTTCACAATTACTCGAATTTATTTGTGCTATTGTGAGACTTAATATTGTGGCTCTTCATCTATGGAGTCTAGTGACCAAGCTAAAGGCTAGAGCCAGTTGTGTTTTAGAAGCTGTAGAAGTGTTGGACAGTCCTCTGTCCTGCCTCAGGGAGCTTATGATCTGTTTACATCCCTAAATCTCAGAAAGTGTTTCATCTATGTATGCGTGTACATAAATGTACATCTGTTCGAGTACAAACACCTGTATATTGCAAAAGCTTATGCCCCCTCCACACAGATTTGCAGCACACCAGAAAGTATGTGCTTTCTCTTCCTTACATTCCCTTCCTAAATTTTACAGTTAAGCAAATTGGAAGTGTTACAAATTTTAAGCTTGAAGTATTAAAAATAAAGTCTGTTACCCAGTTTGTTGAAATGTGCGGACATGTGCTGGACGCCAAGCTATTGATTTTATAATTACTGAAGGACAGAACTACACGTAACAGCGAGGTGCTGGTATTTATATTGCTGTGTAAGGAGAGGGCTAATGAAGAGAATACGAGGAGGCAACAGCACAGAAAAAGTGTGTTCTGTAGAAACCCACATTTCAGAAATAGGAGAGCAAGGGAACAATGACTTTTGGTGGCAGCACTAGAATAATGGAACAGAATTCACCAACATGTGGCTTATGTTCTTGCTTCTGCACTGCTCTTTTGGCTATGAACATGAATGAATCCTCACTGTTCCAGGCTGAAAGTAATTACTTCACCTTCTGTGATCTTTTAAGCTGAAAATGTAGTTTGGTTAGATTGACTCTGTCCTTCTGAGAGTTACAGCCTTAATTTAGATCTGATAGGATCATTAACATACATAATTTAGATATCAACTGATTGGTTAGAGCATGAGCCTTTTGCAGGCAACAGTTTCAGCTGGAGAGCAGCTGTGTATTTTATTATCACTGAAATTAAGTTCTGTTGATGACAGTGTCAGACCCAGTTCAGGATATAATTTCACTGTGCTTCCTACTGAAATCCGTATAAAACTAGTAAATCTTGCAGTGCTAAAATAACTGAAGTATAATTTAAATATAGTAGGTTTGGACTGAACATTCAGCATTTCTACTAACATTTTAAAGATTTAATTATATACCTAATTTTTTTGTTTTCATTCTGTGCATTTATAAATCACCTGGTTTAAAACAGGTGATTTATTTTGGTGAAGAAAGAAGATAGCAGCAAAAGAGCAGGTCTGACTTGCTGAACTTCTAAAATTTCCTTCCATCTTTATTTTTAGTAGTTCCTACCACGAGGAATGCAGCCTGTATATGATACTATTGATTAGTAAAAGGTTCCCCATCTTCTCTTATGTGGGGATCACAGACTAAACCTTCCTTATTTTCTTGTAAAGAAGTGGAAATATGAAATCAACTTTAAGAAAACTGAATTTCTCTTCTTACAGGACCACAGCGGGATGCACAGGCAGCACGAGAGTTCATCCTGAAGATGTTCGTAGACCTGAATCCAGACAGTGACAAAATTATCTACTCTCACTTCACATGTGCTACAGACACAGAGAACATCCGCTTCGTCTTTGCTGCTGTCAAGGACACAATCCTACAGTTAAACCTGAAGGAGTACAACCTGGTCTAACTGTACCTGGGGGGTCCTCCAAAACCAACTTTCCATGATTGAAGATACACAAGAGGGACTGTATTATAATCTGTGAAAACAATTTACATAATACTAATTTATTGCCGGCCTGGACTCTGTGAATGTCCACAGAGTTTGTAGTTAATATTATGATTTTATTTAAACTATATGGAGGAAAAACAAAAGATGCTGAAGTACATTCACAGCACATTTCCTCATTTTTTAGGCAAAACCTTGTGACTCAATGTGTTTCAAATTCTCAGTCGTACATTTACAAAGGATAGCATTTTTTTGCTATTGAAGCAAAATAGAGCTGGTTTCCTCTTTACCTAACCCTTTCTCTTCCCCTCCTTTCCTACTCCCCTTATCTTTTAAAAGGTACAATGGCCTTTTTTTTCCCCAGTTGCATTCCTGGGTGAAATACTTTCTGTTGAGTGATTTGGTCAGGAAAACACTATCATCACAATTTAAGTCATCAGTCATTCTCATTTTACAGTATGTACTTTTTTTGAAGGATCAAAAAGTATTGATACTGTGATTTTTAAATTCTTTACATGGGTGTCTTCGTTCTGTCTCCACTTCTGAGACTAAAATATTGGGATTGCAAAACAGAATTGCAGTTGTCTAAGGATAATAAATTTAACCATAGCTTTACAGTGAAGAAAGGTGCACAGAAGACAGTAATGAATTAATTAAGGCACAATCTGGGGTGTACATGGAATATGTTAGAATCTCTTTTTAATTGCCATGTGCCATTTTTTTCTCTCTTCCTTTATTCACAAATGCCAAATAGAAAAGTCATAGACACTACATTTTCCCAGTGGCTACAGCCTGAAACAGTGTTCTTCTCAGTTGTGTGGGGTGTTGTTTCTTAAGTTAGAGCTTTTTTAAGTGTTCTTTTCCCACAGTAGAAAAATTATTTTTATTGTACAAAATTCATGTTGCCAAATCTGGCTTTTTATAAAACCAGTGCGCTTGAAACATAAGATACTGATTGAAATGCCAAATGGGTGGGTTGGGAACTGACCTGATTGAATCAACTGCCAAATGATTAACACACACCGTTTCAGCTTATACGTTCCCTTTTTTAGAAAGTGTACCATTTTCTAATGCCAAAACCAACATGTAAGTGAATATGCTATGCGGTGTACCATGCACCCACATTTAGTCTAGTAATTTAAAGACAGTTTAGATCTCTCCTTTTGTCTGTTACGACATGAGATTGTTTTCTGTAATAATGTCAAGGCACCTCTAGTTGTATTACAAGAAATTATTGATGAGAGATCATGTTCAGGAACCTTTTTTGATAAGGTTGATTGTTAATTGATTCACAGGCATTTGATAGGCTTTCATGCAAAATAGCCTCTCTCAATGTTCTTTAGAAGAGATTTATAAATGTAAATGAAGCAGTGAGAAAATCATTCTTGAAATTTAAATGTGCAATTTTTTAACAACAAAAGTGCAGCACACATTGATGAGCCTTTATTCTGCAGCTTAGGTTGAAAGGTGTTTTTTGACCAGGTGCATGATTGCTAGCAAGAAAACTCAAGAGTTCAAACATGTAATTTGATTGATTATCTATAATGCCAACTGGCACTAGAGTGCACTTAACACAAAAAGGGCTGCCACATAGCAGCGGATGGGAGGTGGAAAAAAGAATGGCTTATTAGTTGATTACCAAAGTTAACAATAAATACTAATGAGACGTTTTTCATCCTTAACCCTCCCAAATCCAAAAGAACGATAATAAGAACAGTTGTTATTTTTTGCTCCCTCTTAAAACACCTTGTAATTTAAAACTGGTTGTAGGTATAGTGCAATTATGAATGCTATAATCATTGTACATACATATATATATATATATATATGGCAGCATCCATATTGGCTTTGTAATCATTAATTTTTGGCAAATTGAATGTGCTGTATTGATATGTATCTATGTAATTGTATTGTATGTCTTATAGCTAATTCACATTTTAAATAATGTTATTTTATTTACTTTTTTAAGAGAGAAGAATGTAAATTTTGTCAGTTTATTTCTGACTAGGGAGTTGTTGTTGTTTTTATTTACAAAACAAAATACTATAGTACAGAGCGGTACTAGCATCATGCTGTATAAAATCATTTGCACATTCCTGAGTAGAATTGGAGACACCAAGACAGAGATTCACATTCAAAACAATGCTCAAATCTTGTCACGGCTTTATACAGCTACAGAAAACAATCCTATTAGAAGAAATTACACCATTATATCTCATATTGGAACATAAGCTTTAAATATAAATTTAATTTTTATTTGACCAATTTGCATTAGGTTACTTTTATTTTTCTAATAGCTTTATTGGAAAAGTAAATTCTGAGATATTTCAAACCATTGTACATAAATACTAATGCATATATGCCCAAAAAGTACCATGATAAAATGCAAAACATCAGATCAATCAGTCTTTCAGAAACTGCGGAAACCGTAGGTATAAAAACAACAACCAAAAAGTCACTATTGTTAACGTTTTTAAGGAGTTAAATTGTTTTATTTAATGAAGCTAAAGCAGGTAGATCTAGATTATAAAAAGTGACACTGACATTCTGAATAGGGGATCAGAGCAGTGACTCTTTATTACATACAGCTTAACAAAATTGGTCCTGATCATGCTATAAATGCAACAGAGCTTCTGTTTTCACAGTTCCACTAATGATAATGTCCCTTTTTTTAACCTGGGAATACATTGCCCACACTGGATTCAGTGCTATAAATGGAACTGTAGCCAAAAAAAGGAAAAAAAAAAAGGAAAAAGAAAGAAGGAAAAAAAAAAAAACATAACCAAACAAAAAGCCACACCAGACAGTGGTGTCTAACAAAAGTTCTGGGTTTTTTAATTTTTGGGTTTTTTTTTTCTTACGGAGTGTTGGGTGGGGGATAAGGAAATGCGGTTCCAAGTTTTGTATAAAAACAAAACAAAAGTTTACTCATGCTTTATAGTTATATTGTGATTGCAGAAGTTTTCAAGAGTGTGTGCCACTGGGCTATTTTCTGGTGTTTTTTAGGTGAGTTGAACCTGTGGCAATGTTTAGATCATTTGAGCATGTTCTGGAAAAAAAAAATATTTGGCATGCCAAGGCGAGCTTTACATGAATCACCTAACACAGCATTGCAGTATGACGGTTTACAAAACATTTTCTTTTTAAATAACACAGCTGTTCCCACTTGTTGTATATTCCATTGTGGTGGTGGTGGTGGTGTTGCTGTTGTTTTAATTGGTGGTTTCTACCATGCCTTATAGTGCTTAAGTCCAGAAGTTTGTGCCTCTAACATGAAGCTGAAGGCAGAAACATCAAGACAGAAACCCTTTTAACTTTGCCAAAATGATGTGTTTTCTTTGAATGTTATAAATGGGGGAGGAGGGAAGGAAAATGTCTTGGGAACCTGTGTATTCTAAATGTTCACTAGCACAAGAAAACTGTAATACGTGTTTTACAGAAACCTGGAACTTGCCTTTTTCACTAATTAACTGGCGCTGTCCTTACAGATGTAGGATGATGCAGCTATAAGGGCAGTTTACTTTTTATAATTCCGTCTCTTTTGATTGTCAAGGTGTATGGACTGTACTTTTTAATCATACTGCCACATGATTGTGAATCACTTTTTAAAGTTTGAAAGTGGAGAAGAGACTTTTAATGCTGGATAACAGTCAGAATTGACTGCATGATTTGCAAAAACTCTATATATGGGGGAAAAGGGCTGCATATAGATATTGCTAGACTCCCAGCCTTGAGCTGTAAGGTGCAGAAGACTTTCAGATTACTCAACCTCATTACCCTTTCCTTGTTAAACATTCTTCACAAAAGAATGAAATACTAGGATAAAACAAAGACATGTTAACCCACATGAAAAAAATAAAATTTAGACATTTAATTTATTACATGTGCTGCTATTCTTGGAGCTCTGTGCATAGTTATCCTGCAGACTATTGCAGTAGTGAACTAATGAAATGTTCACAGCATATTAACAAGGCCTACACATGACCTACCTCTAGTGAAGAGATCAGTAAAGTAGCTATGTTTTGCAGAGACTGACATAAGTAAGTTAGAAAATTTTAATGTCCTGGTATTAAATTAACTATGGTCTTTTAGAAATTGACTCTTTTGCAAATACGGTCCCTCTTTTGACATAAACCATAAATTCTAGAATTTAATAGACATTAAACAACTGAAGCCCTGAAGCCTGTCCAGCTTGTTAGTTTAGTAGAAATCTTGCAAAACAGTATCTTTAGTTAGAGAAGTGGAGCTACTGATACTTCCTCTGTTTTTCCTTTTGGTTATCTATAGCATTTTGAGTTCTATCAGTCAAACAAGACATTTGTCTATCTAGTCAATACATTGGGGTCACAGTTTAGATGATTAAAGAATTTTACTGTAAGTCTGTCTTAAGCTTTTTCACAGTAGTCATGCTGCAGGTAAGAAAGGACTAGAGATTTTGAAAACAGTGTCAAAAGATACATGAAGTTTAATGTAAATCAGTTGACTTTTTTTCTCTCAAAATACCGTTTAAGCTGATTTTGTCATTTACCATGCTGCAGGAAATCCTTATTTGACCAGTTTTTCATTTTTTTTTCTTTTAAGGAAGGAGTGTCAGATGCTTTTTTAAACTTGAGTATTTAAAAATAACATTTGCTGTTCTTAAAGTGTCACTTAAATGCATGTATTATGTGTTGCTTGAGGGACTGAAATAGTTTTTTTGAAATAATACTGTACAGTTACTGCCCCTCAAAAAGGTTGCTGGTTAAAAATACAGTATTTTTGGCCTCATCTTCGTACTATAGCATCTTCATTCCTTGAAATTTACTTTTTTTGAAATACTTGGGCTTATTGTTCCCCTAAAATGCTTCCTATTATGGTAAATGTTGGACAGATGTATTACTTCAAAATTACTTTATACATGCCCCATCATCATTGTCTAAATATTAAAATTTCCAGAGTATCTTCGTTACAGCCAGAAGTTCAAAACATTGAGGGTTTGTTACAGTGGAGAAGGTAATTTGACAGTATTATAAAAGGCTTGGGGTTTTTTTGGCTTGTGTACAATGGAAACTCAGAAGCATGGTAGAAAATAAGTAAAACCTATGCCTCCGGAAAAGAAAACTCAGACTTTGCAGACAGGCAGATTTTGTAAGGATTTTTGGATGACTGCAGTAGTACTGCGAGAGCAGTGTGTTTCTTAGATCTTTTTGTTCACCTATGTTGTGATAGGAGTAACAGGAAGAGGCCTGTGTGCTACTTTTCAGGAGTTTGACTCAAACCTGGTCAACAATCAGTGGATCTCAGATCTTCATTACTGAAGAAATAGTATTTCAGGCAAGTTGCAAAAATTAGTTTGTTCTCTATTAAGTGAACAGAACAGTTGAGGTAAGATTCCTGGAGTGCAAACAGTTTGCCTAAGCGAAGACTGGGGTGAATGGTTCCTCATTTTTCTTTCCAGTTGCAGAATGTATAGGAGAAGGATCAGTCACTGGGGAAGGATTTATTTTATGTCTGTGTCTCAGTGAAGATAATGTCAACAAACTACAGTGTCAGTTGTGACCTTTAGATACATGAAATAGATGTAGAAACTGTATCTATGTGATAAGTTGTGCATACTTGTGATTAAAACCTTACATCAGATACTATGATCATCTCAACCAAATACCAAGAACATTGTAGGATACTGTCCCAAACATTTAGAAGTTCCAGAATATTTATAAACTGCCACAAAATGCACAGTTCCCAGATCCTCAGGAGCACACCTGGTATCAATATCTGATCCAAAGGCACCAGACCCCCTCTCACAGCGCATTACTACCAAAAGGAGCTGCCCTCCAAGACCTCCTCTGATCCTGGTTTTCATCTTCTGGAAGCGTTCCCTCTCCCTTTATGTTAAGCGTGCTGCTTAGCCAATGAACTGGATAAAAAACCCCCTACCTTATTTTCGCTCTTCTTGCTTGGGTGCTTTATTAGTGTAATTTTCAGAGGTTTCAGCCAATTTGGCTGACCAATGGTTCCAACAAGTGCCAAGGTGACCAAGTGGAAGAGGTAGAATTGTGTGGCCCAAAAGCTTAGAAATTAGGAAAAAAGGGTGTAACACTTTCCTTCCAGAAAACCTAGTCCTAGTGCTGTAGTTTCTAAACCCTTTATTTTATGCACTTTGTGGGCTATTAGCTATTCTGGGTTGGAAGTGTTGCACTTTCAACTTTGAAAGGTCTAGATTGCATACTTAACTCTGAATAAAAAAGAAATTATAGAACAAGGCAAACTCTTTCTTGCTCCCTTTTAAGAATCCCAAGTTTCTGTGTACATGGACTAAATGCAACTGTAGTCAGACTGATGACTGATGCCAAGAAGTCAAACTTAGTGTTAAGGATGGAAAAATACAAGAATTGGACTTTCATTCATCTCACCAAAAAAAAAAAAAAATTTAAAAAAAAAAAAATTCTTTTCCAGTAAGATCTAAAAAGAAAAAGAAAATGTTTTCTATCTTCTTTAAAATGCTGTGTTGCTGGGCATGAAATTCAAGGTTTACTGTGTCCTTGTCCAAGGCACTTCTTTATCCATTCACACTCATCTATCCCACTCATTAATTGCTTCCTGCCATCTAAAGAAAATACAGTATTGCTTTACATATGTGCACTCTGGAATACTTTCTGATCCTTGTGAATTAAATGTAAATTGATCTGGTAAAGTTCAACAACTGATGATGTGTAGTACAGCTGAAGAGGAACACACTTTCTGCTTAATCTTGTTCCTCCTGCCATTTTGTTTTGATTATTTTTTGTATCTTTTCTTTATCCTGTTTGCCACAAAGAGAAGGTTTCTTGACATACCAGATTGAATTCTGGTAGTCATTACATTGTTGATAATACTGGCTGCATTAAAGACAAATTGTGAATGAGAACAGCTTCAGAAGATTTCTGTAATCAGGGGCAGATTGAATTAGCCTTTTGAACAGACATTTCAGAAAACAAAACTATGTAGTTGGAATACAATCAATTGAAGAATGTATTAGGCAAACATGGGCCAAATTTTGCCATTTTAGTGTATCATTTCGCATTGTCAGTAGAGAGCTGTTTGCTACAATGTTGCTGAAAATTTGCCTTTTTTTCCTGCAGTCCTGTATGAGGTGGTTAATGCAATGATCAGGCTGGCACTCAACTGAAGAGATGCATTAATTCGACAATAAGTTCAAATGTATTCTTGCAGAGACTATTGCATAAGATTACTTTATATGATGCTAACAACGGCGAAAAAAGATACTTGCATGCAGTAAATATTTAAGATATTGCACTTTTATACATTTATTATAAAGAGGAATCACTCTCTCCCTAAAAATAAAATTCCATTTATCTCACAATGAAGTATCTGGAGTCTCTTAACAATTGTCAGTTACTTGTGCACACAAGTGTGATTATTGTATACTAGAGGTTAATTAATCTGTTGTCACATGCTACAGAATACTTGGTTTAATTCAAATGCTGATTTTGGAAAGGCAGAATACTGTTTTTGTTAGTATCTTGGTGACTACTTTTCTCAGCATGTTTTTAGGAGCACCCTCACAGTTACTGATAAGACCTGGTTTATTTTCACTCAAGAAATTAACTGATTCAGTAATCATTATCAAGGTTTTTCTTCAAGAGCTTTAGAACTTCACTGTTTCATCTCACTTTGCTGAAGTTAAGAAACCTGAGTGTAATTGAGAGGCAAAAGGCTAGATATAAACATAGTCAAATTTGATATTTCCCTTGCATAATAATCTCTTAACGTATAAATCAATTACATTACTTTAATTTAGCTGATGGAGCTGTTCCTCTTGAATTGCAACAGGCTGTGGTGGTACTAAGAAGAAATCAGTTTTCCTTATCTTACATACATAATTATATTATTCAGATTCTTTACAAGATGTCAGAAGTGTTCAAATAATGTTATGACTAATACATGTAAAAACTGCTTAATTGATTTTCAGTATTATTTAATATGGTCTAGAAATTGCTGGAGTCTCTTGTAAGAAATTATAGAAATGGTGCTACAAGTGGAAGATTTCTGTGGTTATGGATTAAACAATTCTCTTTTGATACATATTCACACTCATACATGCTGATTTTATTTCTGCTAATAGGAAACAAAAGCAATTCTACTGTAGATAGCAAAACGTAATCCTCAATTAAAAACCAGAAGAGCAAAACATATAGCTAGAAGGTAGATACAGGGCTAACCTAGATTATGGTGTACAATGTAAATGAGCACAACAAATTTCCTAAGAAGAAAAAAGTTTATGTAAACTGAGAAATCATTTGTGAGTTGTTTAGGTGACTGTTCACTTGTTCAAGGTTAATAGAAAAAGAACAAACTGGGTTTGAGATACTTTGTTAGCATCTCTCAGAGACTTCTATAAACTTTTTGCAGTACAAAGTAGTGTAGGTTAAAAGATCTTTCTCCCTTACTCTGATGTTCAAGAGTTGAGTAATACACACTGATACATTGCAGGATGCTTAAATGGATGCCTTTGAATTTCAGCAGAGGGGAATAGTGTAATGCTGCAAGGCATGGAAGGCAAACTTTATGCCCCCAGTCATAAGAAATTATTTTGCTAGTTTACTTGCAAAATCGCATCATTTAATTATTTGATTTGTCTTCTCAGTAGAAAATATTATTACGGCTTCAGTATCTAGCACATAGTCTTTTTAATTCTAATTTAAGTGTTGTTAATTAACAACTCTTCCGTTATTTTGATGGAAATAGGAAAGAATGGTTGTCCTACCCTAGGCTACAAAAACAGCTTAATGCCTTTCCTGAAGTCTCCATCATTTAATGTTCTGATTTGGTGTCTTAGCCACAAGTATGACCTTTATTTAGCCTTCTGTTGCACAGCAAGCAAAAAGAGAGGTCCTAACCACAAGAAATTAATGAAAGGGCAGACAAGTTTAGCCACTGCAGATTCTTTTTCTGCAATCTATTCACACCAGCTTAGTCTCTGCTTTCAATAATTCTGTGACCAACACAGTTTAGGAGAAGGAAAATAGTTTGCCTTGTCTGCCTGGAGGTCTTTTGAGTAAAACTTGATTCCACTAACATCTATGAAAAGGAAATCTGCTTCTCAGTAGAGGCTTCTTTTACAGCTGATTATCTGAAATTTCCAAACATTAACTTGGTAGCTGAAGATCTGTAAGTGACAGAGGTTGAAGCATTAAAACAAAGTGTGTATTTCCATCACTTAGGCTCACAAGGCATTATTTAAAATGCTTATGGGTACATGGAGATGGCTATTCAGTGCACAGCGATCACCTTGGCCTGCTGTGTCACCTGTGAACCCAGGGCCCTAAAGAGTGGAAGTTTTAACAGGGAGTCATAGTATCTGATGTTTCTGCATTCAAAGCAGGAGCGGATGTGGAGCAAAATTTCTCTACAACAGAGATACCTGTTTTCTTCCTTCTCCCTATCATTTTTATTTAAAACAAAACAAAACCAAACAAAACCCCAACAAACAAACAAAACCTCCCGAAGGAGCTGGGAAGGCTTATGACAACCTACACACACATTCCCGACCACAGCCATGCTGTTCGAGCCTACAAGTGGCCCAGTAGGTTTGCAAATATGACCACTGGCTGTTCACATTGAGCCTGTAATTACGTCAAGCCTGTAATGTCAGGGGGGATTTGATGGGTGGTGTGAAATAATGTGTGTACTTTGTATAAGAATGTGCCTTTCTCAAGTGGCAAGAGAAGAAGTAGGTGATGATAGATGGCCATTAACCATCTACTGAGATCTGTGGTGAGAACAGGCAGGACACTGGATTGTGAAGCATCCACAGACCGAAGTTAGTGGTGCAGGAGGGGACTTTATTATTGCAGAAAACTATTTGAGTAACTACTTATGCTTAGGCCAAAAGTACACTGGGAAAACAGCAGTGTGGAATACATAATACCACTTAATAAAAATTCCTTTGAAAAGAAAAATGGTAAAGTCTGAGGCATTTTGCCAAGACTTCAAGGCTGTCATTAAGGAAAACACGAGAATATATCTGTGCATATACTACCTAGCTCTAAATTCAGGAGACATTTGGAAAATGGCATATATAAATAATGACATAAAGAATTCAACACTAAGCCAATGGCAGGCCACACAATTTTACTTCTTTCATCAGAGACAGGTACAAACACTTTTAAGTATATTTTTCTATTTGTACATGCACCTTTCTATTGTCATATCAAGCATATCCAGGCATTTTGTGATGTCTGAGGAGTGCCGTAGTCTTACAGATAATGCTTACCTATGTAAAGAATTTTCAGAAAGTTATTGTAAAACCATTGTAATTTCATAGTTGTTAATGAAAACTACAAGTTGGGAGTTGGGGGGGGGGGGGGCTCTTGTTTTTGTTTTTTTTTTTTTTTTTTTGGCATTAAATTAAACAAGTTTATTTTAAAGGTGTTTTCCAAAGAGCCTGACTTTCTTGATATTTTATGTATAACTACAGCTATGGTTTTGCTGCTAGCTGAAGGGGATTAGGTTTCACAGACTATAATGATAATGAGGAAATCATTAATGCTGTGGTAAGAGACCAAAAGTACCCTGTGAGAACCAGGTGCCTCTCCTGACTCTACCTCCTTGCCCTTTCCCCAGGAGTAACGGGAACCAAGAGAAACTGGGCCAGAAGCTTCCTGGCTGGGGCTCGTGAGAGGCTGAGGAGGAAAGCCGGAGCTGCCCGTGCGGTGCTGCCCGCACCGGCCGGAGACACCGGCGGGGGTCCCTGGGGACACTGGGCATCGGAGCCAGGCTCTTCGCCCCGACCGCCCTCGAAACCCGCTCTGCTGCACTGCCACTCGCACGGCAGCCCGCCTCTGCCTGCACACCAGCCTCTCGCCCCTCGCACAGCACCTCGGCCCCACGCCAGCACCGCCAGCCCCCACCTCCATCTGAGCCATGCGCGACCACCACAGCCCCTCGCTGCCTCCGCGCTTCCCTGCTGGGGGTCGGGCAGCATCACCGACAATTCACACCCAGCTCATATCCCCCCGCCCCCGCACGCACACACACCCCGCTGCTCTGCAAAGTGACTCTCACCTCTGGCGTGCTGTTACCATCCGTCCGCTGCTGTCTTGAGTGAAACATCCACATCTGGCCACAGGGACTGCCCTGTGACACAAGGTGATAGCAGGGCTTGGCAGAGGTGTTGGGGGTGCTGGGTCATCCTCTCATCCTCGGCATCCTCTCATCAGTCCACGAGTGTCCTTTATTTCTCCAGATGGGAACTGTCCCTTTCCTTGCAATAAGCTGGGGTCATTTAATCATGTTTACTTAGCCATGACTGCACAGTAGACAATACCAGCTACCTATCTGTGTACCTCTGTACGTATGTATGCATGCGTGTGTGTGTATATGGATGGATGGATGGATCTCTTCAGAAAGTTCATACAATTTAGAATCGGGATCATTTAGGCTGGAAAAACCCTTAAGATCGTCAAGCCCAACCAGTGAGTCCAACTTCCAGGTTCACCACTAACCCATGTCCCTCAGTGCCACATCTACTCAGCTTTTAAATTTCTCCAGGGATGGTGACTCAGGCACTTCATGGGGCAGTCTGTTCCAGTGCCTGACAACCCTTACAGTGAAGAAGTTTTCCTGATATTGAGTCTTAATCTCCCCGGCACAACTTGAGATCATTTCCTCTAGTCCTGCTGCTTGTTAAGTGGGAGAAGGGACTGACCCCACCTCCCTACAGCCTTCTGTCAGGCAGTTGCAGAGAGCAATAAGGTCTCCCCTGAGCCTCCTCTTCTCCAGACTGAACGATCCCAATACCTGGTATTTATTACTGGTGAGAAAGGAGAGTTCCTGGAAGTAATTTATGTACCTGATACTTTGAAAATGCTGGTTTGCAATACCTTGGGAGAATTTTAAGTGAGGTATGGAATAAAAAGAAGCACAAAGTTCTGCAAAGGAAGACTGATGCCTTGTAGAGGCTGCCCTGGAACAGAGGCTAGACAGAGTGAAAGGATAAAGGGCAGGGATTTATTGAAAGGCCTTCACAGGGTACACCTTGGGCAGTGCAGGAGTCTTGCAGAGACTACACCC
Source organism: Callaeas wilsoni (assembly GCA_013398955.1). Classification (NCBI taxonomy): domain Eukaryota; kingdom Metazoa; phylum Chordata; class Aves; order Passeriformes; family Callaeidae; genus Callaeas; species Callaeas wilsoni. The sequence goes on from VWPU01018039.1 coordinate 210,882, forward strand.
AGGATGGACGACAGTCACAAGTTTTTCGGACAGATACAAGTTTTGTCCATTTGCACGTCAGAGGTTAATTGTCCAATTACAGCTTCAGGCAGTAGAGTCCCATTGTCCCAGATTGCTCCCCTCAACTCACTTTTGTTTACATTTCTCGGGGCCTGAGACAGCGAGGTGTCCTTGATTCTCAGGCCTAGAGAGGAATTGTTGTGTCTGACCAAAATGGGAAAAGCAGTTGCTAACACTCTGTATGGAGTTCAGAGTTATACATTAAAGAATTGCAGGGTTACAGATATATGAAAATATAAAAGCTAAAATCCTAAGGCATCAAGACCACAACTTTTAAGACATGTACTAGATTAGTAATGAAGATTCAGTAATAAGAGAGCTATTGCGGTACATTCATTTTTACTCAGTAGCAAAGGGAAGTGAAAGGCAATACAACACACAGAAAAAACATCTAGTCATAAATCATCAGAATTCAAGGGTAGGGAGTACAAAAATTGTTAAAGGGAAGTTTAAATACCAAAGGATGAGGTAGCACTAAAAAGACAGATAGTTTTAAGTACATTAGAATAATATTAGCAATGTTATAGGTCCTACTTGGTTTTACCCAAATGGTGAAACGTAAGTATGAAGAAATTAGGAAGCAGGCATACAAGATGCCTATGTCTGGTACATGTCTGAAGGGAACATAGCAAGGTGCTGTCAAGTGAGTATGATTAAATACTTTCTAATCCATTAGTCACTAAGGATAATTGTGAAAAATATTGAGTGGAAATTAAAACAGGCCTAGATAACCTGCAGCCAAAAATTCCAAAAACGTTTTGTTTCATTTAATGTAAAATTTTAATAAATCAGGAACTCCGAGAGAAACACCAGAAGATTGGAACAATGGTGCTGTTGTGCTACGATGAGCTGCAGTTTAACTAATTAAACACTGCCAACAGTGAGCACAAGTAAACACCCTGATGAATTTTCAAAAACATTTGCCTGAATGTTACTGAGTGCTTTATGATAAACTGAACAATGGTGATTATACTCAAGCTTCCTGTTCCAGCTCTACCATATTTGTGATGTGATCCAGTGGAACTGCTCTCCTGCCTTCTATGTACAGTCAGGGCAGGACAGGGAAAAAAACAGTCCATCCAAACAGAATTTTGTGGGAGGCAATGCAGTTATTTTTGGTGACGTTTAGACTAATAAAAGATAATATAAAAGTGCGAAACTTCATTGTATTTGCCAGCAGTAGAAACATGTTTTATTCCCCAGACAGGATTTAACCCAATATGTTTCTAAGTCTCTCTGAACCTGCTGTTACTTTATGTATTTTTACCAGCATTATAAAATACTTAAAGCTCAGAGAAGACTGCTGCTGGGGCATCACTCTAACAGGAGATGGTGGGTTTAAACTCTCTGCAGATACAGAACCATTTACGTAACATTAATCTTAATTAGTGGTTTTAATAATAAAAAGATGGGAATTTTTTCCTCATACCTCAGGATTGCACATTGTGGATTTACTTGGGAAAATTTTCCTATGTGATCAAACCTTTAGGATTTATGAGAGGTCCTGGACTTATTCTCTCACTTACATGAATGATAATAAGAAAAATGCTTCCTCATTTGGTCATCCATAATGTCTTTTTTACTTCTCTCAGTAGATAAGGTACACCAGCAGTTTTATTTTGCTCTCATAATTTCTTGTTTGTTTGCAATGTTACGATAGTGGACAACTTCACATTGCCAGATGAGATTAGCCTACCATGAAATTAAATTAGCAGAATCTGGCCATGATAACTCTCAGACATCTGGTAGAAAGAAACCTGGGCTGCTGGTGGTTGTTTTCAAAGTATTCCTACTGCAAGGACAAGCTTTTCGTTTTGAGAATTAGACTGGTTTGTGATTTTTATACAATTCATTATTCACATTCTAAGAGCTACTTTAAATCATATCCTTTAACCCAGGCATTTCTCTTGAAGGGTAAGAGTATGTTATATAGTGTGCACTTGAAAGGTGGTTGAATCTGGGATATTTTTCACTGCACCAGGATTTGGGGTCATTGAACCTGTCAAACTAGTTTGGGCCAGTAAGAAAGTTTCTCTGAGTCTATTCCTTTTAAGGAGTGCAGCTACTGTGAGTTACTGAGCAATGACATGCACAAAGTACACAAAGTGCGAAAGAAAATAAAAAAGTCAGCTGAAGTAAAATTTTATCAAAGTGTAAAATAGCAAAACAATAGAATAGCAAAACAAATAGAAACTAAACCCACCACCCTAAAGAGAAAGCTACACATGGTGCTAGAGCAAAATTAAGCTTATTTTAATCTTCCAGTTTTGGAATATGCATAACATTTGGGGTCTGATTCTGTTTGAATGTCTGTGTCCTACATAGCTCCTTGCTCCTAAGAAAAGTGGATATAAGGCACTGCCAAATAAAAATATGTATCCATTTTTCACAGGTTAAAATGATCATGCTCTATGAAGGCTCAGAAAAAATAAGAGATTTCTCATTTTTCAGTACTTCTTGAGTGAATGACAGCAGGATTTCTTGTGGTCTTCTACCACTACTCTTGCTCATAGTAACTAACATATACATAGCTAGAAATAGTTTAAAAGGTGTATGTGTAATTTAGGAGTAAAACTAAAATATTCTTGGTATTCTGCCTTGAAGTCTCCTCTCTATATCAACAGGACCCAAAAAGCTGCTGTGAGCCATCAAAAAAACCCCAAGCAAACATTTAAAAATATAAAAACTGGTTACTTCCCCACTGAACCTACATTAATACATTTTTGCTTATGTTTTTTCTAAAACATCATCTGCCTCACTCCTATATTCATTATCTTTTTTACTCAATCAACTACTTCCATGTAAAACACATAATAAAATACAAGCATGTGAAACATATAAACATTTCCTTCTACTTCCTACCTCTACTCAAAATATCACTTCTCTTCCTGGTTGCAACAGAGCACTACTTCATGGTCTTTTTGGTTGGTACTCTCCTGATTTAAAGACTATGTTCACCTTCAAGGAATCATAACCACAATGAAAACCTGATCAGCAGAAGAGAGCAGTAAATGATTGTGAGTGCCTCTGCTCTTGAAGAATAACAATATGCAGACAGGAGAGAACTCCCTGCAGCTGTTTTATGATTTCATTACAAGATATTCACTGAAAATTACTTCTGACTATCCTCCATGAGGCCAAATGTAACTACCACCCAGCTTAACAAAAAGGGGTGATTTACAGCTTTTCCCAACTGCATGCAAGCACAGCTTTTGAGGTAGTTTTCAGCACTATGGGCATGTCAGACAGTGAGATGATTGAGTTATAACAATTTTTACATCACAGCAGATTTTTAAAAATTTCAGAGCTACCACTAGTAAATCATACATTTTTCTTTTTAGCTGAGGGCAGAATTTTCACTCCTTATGGTACAATAAAATTTATATTGTAATCAGCTCTCAAGAAAAATTGTACTGACACCAACCATTTACATACTCCTTTGTTTTTGGCAACTTTATCAAGATTGTTGTGAGTTCATATGCCTGAATCTCTGTGAGTGGGCATGACTCATTAATGGTGGACCAGCCATAGGAGTTAAAAGGAAAGGAGCAAGATGCTCATATCTAGTCTAGAAAATGCCACCGGCTGACAGATATTTTGGGTGGCTGTATTTCTCTTCAGCTGCACTGTGCTGGTTTTGGTTGGGTTAGAGTTAATGGTCTTCACAGTGGCTGATATGGGGCTGTGTTTTGGATTTGTGCTGAACACAGCGTTGATAATACAGAGATGTTTTTGTTATTGCTGAGCAGGGCTTACACACAGCCAAGGCTTTTTCTGTTTTTCATGCTGCCACACTGGGGAGGAGACTGGAAATGCATGGGAGGTTAGGTGACACATCAGGGACAGGTGACCCAAAATGACCAAAGGGATATTCCAGACCATATGACATCATGCTCAGTGTATAAAGTGGGGGGAAGAAGGAGGAAGGGAAAGACATTTGGAGTGATGGCCTTTGTTTTCCCAAGTCACCATTACATGTGATGGGGCCCTACTCTCCTGGAGATGGCTGAACACCTGCCTGCCCACAGGAAACAAAAAAAATTCCTTGTTTTGCTTTGCTTGTGTGCACAGCTTTCACCTTCCCTGTTAAACTGCCTTCATCTCAACCTGTGAATTTTCTAACTTTTACTGTCCCAATTCTCTCCCAGCCCCACTGGTGGGGGAGTGAGTGAGTGGCTGTGTGGGGCTTGGCTTCTGGCTGGGGTTAAACCACCAAGAGAGATGGAGAATTTTGAACTGACAAAGCCCACAGGGGCTCAGCAGAAAATATTGACAGCCTTGTAGTCTGCATAATTCTATTATTCAGCTACAGAATAACCAAACTGTAAGTAGTGCAAGCTTATTGAATAAAGTAGTAAGTAAGCTGGAAAAAAAGACCATTAGTGATTGGAAGAAAGCTTAAGAATATCACATAAATGTTTGTTCCAAGCATAAATTGCCCAGAGGATTGCCTGCGTTATACTGACTTGTTTTAGATGAAGAAATACATGAACCAGAGTGTGATATGTTGGGAAATATTGCCTGAAAGTGTTAAAAAAGTGTGTGGATATGACATTTGGGGATCTGTTTCAGTGGTGAGCATGGAAGTGCTGAGTTAAATGGTTGGACTCGGTTCTGTCAGAGGTCTTTTCCAACTTTACAGTTCTATGATTCTATGAAAGTTCTTCAGCCTGTTAAAAGGTGCTTTGAATAAAGCTCATAAAGATAAGACCTTAAATAAATTTAGACCTTGATTTCTTTCCTTGGAGAGCCAGCCCTAATGTGGGAACAGAGATATGATACAAGTTTTCAAAGTGGTTAGCATAGTGGGAATTGTACTACTGTGTACATCCTTCTGTTGTTCCAACAAAAAAACCTAATTCTGGCACTTATCTCAAACTGTATGTACAGGTCATCAAATGCTATTAAACAACGCAAATATTTACTTGCAGTAGCAATGAGTAACATCATTCAGAGGATAGCCACATTTGTATGAAACTCCATGATCAGCAAACTCAGAGATCCTGACTCCTTTAAAACCTGCCACATCCTTATGTCAGGAAAGTGTTCTAAAAAGTTAATATCAATAAAAACTACAAAAATATTTCACTTCAAATTTTAAAAGAACTGTTATATAATTTCTTACTCCTATGTATTTACTTTGTAAAGTTGGAGACAATTGGTTTCCACCGTCGTAGAAATACTAAGCTTAGATTTTAAAAAATATTTTATATTCAGGATATAAACACAAATGCCTATGGGAAAAAAATCACCTTATGCTTGTTTAAATGTTTGTTTCTATTTCTATTTTCTAATAGTTTCACCTATCCCTGTTGCGCAAATGTTAAATCAAAAGCTTGTTCCTAGTTATTAAAAGCGTTTAAAACTCTGGAAGTTCAAAAGTTCAAGTATCATTAGAAGGTTTGTTTTCTTTAGAATAAAACAGTAGAGAAAAACATGATAGGAGGATTACAAAGTAAAGTAGCAATCTCTAAGGAAACTTTGAACACATGCATGGAGAAAGAAAAGCCAAGGGAAAAGAACCCCTATAACAGTTTAATTTTTAATGCAAACAGTGTTAGTACAAACTTGAGTATCTAGCTTCTATGCAATAAATGTTTCTCCCCATCACAAAAAAAAGAAAAATAAACAGAAAAAAAAAAAAGGCTTTCTGAACCTGAAATAACCTTGAAGAGAGATTTTTAAATTATGTTTTTATTTTACAGAACTTCAGTACATTTAGAAGGTCATAAAGACTCTATTCTCCACTGTTTGCAAACCTGTAAATGAGTCTCAGACTCTGGAACATAGAGTATGACATAGTGCTACAGTAGCAAGTGTGTCCTTAAACGCCTATGGAATTGATTCTAGCCTGAGAACAGAAGGGGCTGAACCTGAAAAAAATTACTGAAGCTATGGGATCTCTAGCCTGAAGGAGTTCCCACTTCGACCACGCTCAGCATAGAGGTGTATTTGCAATTTTAGCACAACTAGCTATGCAGCTATCTGTGGCTATGGTAGTTAAGCAGCTTGCTTGCAGCTCCGTGTCCTCAAAGGAAACAATAATAATTGTTCTAAGTCAGTGACTTCTGTATTAAGAACATCAAACATGCCTTTTGTAATGCTGCTGCTAATTGCAGGACACCCGAGGCAGCCCCTGCCACTGCACTGCAGCCACCCTGAAAGACGCTTTGCTACAGCTGCACCAAGACTCGAGTGCGAGTGATATTCCCACACTGTATGCCTTAAAAAACACAAAATGGTAGGCTCACTGCTAGATTCAATTATACAAGCAATGAATGAAATACAGGTAAGTCCAAAAAAGACCTCCAAAATGAAAACTGGCCGACACCGATGGCAGGCACGCCCCCCGCCTTTCACAGCTTCCAGTCACCTCGGGGAGCCTGAGCTCTGCTGCGACAAGCATCTTCCCGCTCCCTCTCCCCTTCCCCTTCCGCTTCCCTTCCCTGGTGCCTGGGTGGTTTTCCTTCGAGAGGAGCCAAAGGAGAGCCCGAGGCGGCAGGGCAGCGTGAGGACGCTGTGGTGTCACGGCTGGCTGCGCTGAGGCCCAGCAGTCGGTGTCTGTAGGCCTGAGCCCGGCGCCCGGGGTCGCCCTGCGGAGCGTCCCTTCTGCGCTCCCGCATCCTGCATCGACCACACGACTTCTTCCACGAGTTCTGTTTCCCTGGTGTTCATCTTGGCGAGATGTCGGTGAGGGCTCCAGTACAGCTGAAGCTGACAGCTTTAAGTCTTTCTAGCCACTGGTAGAAAGCTCCGCACAGATGCCAAATACAGATCTAATAGAATTCCTGCTGGTCAGGAACTGGCTCGGGGTGGAAACTAAGCCCACAGCAGTGGCTGAAAGAAATCCAGATACTTGAAACTGCCTGATACAAGCTATTAAACTAGGGTGAAGCAGCCTCAGTCAGGAAAGTTTTGGTTTTCTGTGGCAGCTGTTTGTGTCCCACAGCTTGACGCAAAAGGTCTCGGGAGTCAAATCTTGCAGTGTAGGAGCTGCTACTCTGCCAAAACCAGCACCAGAGAAGTCTGTGAGTGCAGTGAGCTGGCAGTATGCTGCACTAGTGCTAACACTCCCTTGCTACAGACTGTCTTCAGCTCTGATGCCCATGGGTCAAGACTTAGCAGCATGAATGATGTACCTCACCAAATAAACGACCAGGCTTCAAACAGAAAGTTGTCACAAAGACTGAACCAAACTGGAGGTCGGGAACTAAGTTTAAATGGGCTTCTCTCAATGTTGGATTAAAAAACTTTTTTAAGGCAAAACTGATTTTTAAAAAAAGAAAACCCCAAATACTGATCCACCTTCAGTGTCATATATGTTCTGCAATTACTTGTGCCTGTTAACCAAGTAGAAATCTGTGTCTGACTGCTCTAACAGTCTACATTGATGTCTGTTGGATTGTGTTGTGAATATTTATAAGAAATAAGAATTGTCTGTTAAAACACTGCACTATAGGAGTTTTTAATCTGTTCTGCTGACGTCTTGAAATATTGTGAAGTAACTTTTACTCCAATTTGCTTTTTTTCAGTATAATGCTCTACCTTTATGCAATTTTCATCTTAGAGTGTTTACTGTTTTCTGTTTCTCTCCTGTTTGCTTTTAGGATATCATGTGCTGTACAATGTTGCTGTGCTTTAACTGAAAACACTGCAGATGGTTTTCTATATTCATTTACTGTTTTTACCAGGAAAACAGGTGAACATGAGAACAGTTCCATTTGTTTTGAAAAACATAGGACTAACAAAAAAAAAAAAAGACACTAAGCTAAAAGAGTTATAAATATATATATATATATATATAGTTTGTATTTTTTCTTACTGAAATAACTGTAAAACACACTTTCTCCAGCTACATGCAGCAGTGTATGTTATGCACAATTGGACAAATTGTTTTGTTGAACAGGGTGGCTGTTTGAAAATAAAGCAGAATATATAAATAATATTTGCAGTTTCAGGCCAAGCATAATTTTGTAGATTTTTGAACAAGAAATAACAGAATCTTAGTGTGATTTTAGTAAAAGATATAGGAAAGTAAATGGAAAGACAGAATCTAGCAGGCAAATCAGAAGGAGTTGCTTCATCTAGAAACTGTGTATAGCTTCATAAGAGATGAGGTAAAAATTTTAACTGGGCATGGTGTCCTTAAGTAACTTCTGCCTTCCTGTGTACAGCTTGGTTAACATTGCTGAGTCATGGCGGAGTGAGCCCTGGGATGAGCAGCCAGGAGAGGCTTGGTTCTGCAGCCTGGATTTCTCCAACCCCTGAGTTATTTAGATGAAAATATTTTTCTTAGTGTATTGATTATTACTGAGCTGGAGTTCATTTCCTCACAGCAGCCCTCACAGTGCTTTGCATTGGTGTCTGGAAAGGTGTTGATAACACAGCAGTGTTTTGGCTGCTGCTGAGAAGTGCCGGCACAGCATCAGCCCTGTCTCTCAGCATTTTGCCCCATCAGCAGGCTGGGGATGGGCAAGGTCCTGGGAGGGGACACAACTAGGCCAGCTGACCCAAACTGGCCTAAGGGAATTCCATACCATGTGATGTCACTCAGATATAAAACTAAGGGAAGGAGAAGGAAGTAGGACACTTTTTATTTACAATGTTTGCCTTCTGGAGAAACCTCTATATAAGCTGGAGCCCTGTTTCCCAGGAGGTGGCCAGACAACACTTGCTGATGGAAAGCAGGGAAAAATTTTTTTCCCTCTTTGCTTGTAATCACACAAACTTTCACTTTTGTTTTACCAAGCTGCCTTATCTCAACCTACAAGTTGTTTTCCGTCTGATTTTCCTTCCCCTGTCCAGCTGAGAAGGGGAAATGATAGGTCAGCTTGGTAAGCACCTGGCATCCTGCCAAGGTCAACGCACCACACATAACTATTGGAGGAAAGATTTTGGCTAGCTTAAGACTTAGATTTGATGGAGAAATTAGGGTGAAATCCTGTGTCCCTATTAACTGTGATGTAAAATGAGAATTTATTTGTTTTGAGAGTGAACCTCTCCATTACAATGTTTGAGACCAAGTTTAAATTTTAAACAACTGTAATGCTATAACTTTAAAGGGCCAGACTAAGTTTGACTACTCTCTGGGTTCATCCACTGGTTCTTCTTGCACTCTCTTCAGCTTCTCCTTCTTTAAAAAGTACTTTATTTGTTTGTTGTAGTGCAAAACCATCAGAGAAAACCATAGGCAGAGCAAGAATATTAGTATTTACTATTAGTATTCATTAGTATTTAGAAAGCTGTGAAGTTGCTGATTCAGAGAAAACAAGAAGAAAGGAGGATGAGGAAAGTCTTAATAATTTGCAGTTAAGATTAATATGTGGGGGGTTAGGGGGTTTTTATGTTTGTTTTCTGAATAGCCCCAAATTTTTTTTCTGGCAATCCATAATCTTACTGGCGGACTCCAAACTGTTTACCTGCTATCTTTTCTGATATAAAGTCTGTACTTTAGCCTTTTTTGAGCAGAACTAAGTAATACTTCTAGTAAAAAAAAAAAAAAATCTGTTGGAGAGTAATAGAAGATCTGCGGTCTGTAGTCCAAACATCTACATGAAAATTGGACGGTATGCAGAACTGGAAACACAGCAGCCCTGCTTTCATCCAACTCAGCCTCTTAGGAGACTGTTTCCATGTAGCCACCACTCTTTCTCTAGGTAGGATCCTGTTTGGTTCATCTCCCAGAGCTGGGTAGGACTGGTGGTGTTCGGGTTCTTCTCTTGTCCTCTTTTGACCTGAATAACCTTTACAAGCTCAGTAATATTTTGGCTCAATGGAAGTTTTATATGTGGTGTCCCTGCCTCTGAGGACAGGGTTTCTGTCAACTTGCAGATTCTCGCTGCTGCACTGCTGTGTTATTTCAGGCAGTGTTTTTATCCACCCAGTCATAAAATGACAATCATCGATGTAGGAAGGAACCTTGGAGATTGCATCAGCTATGCCCTTGCTCAAAGGGTCACCTGGAGCAGTCTGCTCAGCACTGAGTCTGGTTGGGTTTTGAACATCCTCCCATGATAAAGACAACCTCCTTGGACAGAGTGGTTGTATATTAAGCCACCTTCACATTAAATAAAAAGGCTTTTTCTTATGTTTAAATATAATCTCTTATATTCCAGTCAATGTCCATTGGCTCCTGTTGTCCATTGGGCGACACTAGAGGAGTTTAACCCCATCTTCTTTGCACCCACTATCAGATATTCATGCACACTGACAGTATTCATTTGTAAGCGAAAGTAAACACAACTGTGGGAACAGTAAATTAGCCTTCTTGTGTTCAGCAGCACAAAATGCTAATATAAGAGCCAGCTAATGAAGGATAGTCTCAACAAATATTTTAGAAAAAATAATTTGCAATTAATGTATTTGAGCAGTGTATATCACTGGATCATAAAGTGTGGAAGACTGTTCGTGGTTCAGAGGTAAATCATGAGTAATGCTTGGCAGATTTTTCTTTTGTTTTAAAGGAATTTCAGTCAAGAGTCTAAGTTTCATAAAGTAGAGAGAACTTGGGGTGCTAGATTGCTCAGGTCCTCCAGAAGCAGATAGGCTCCAGCCTTCATGAGAGAAAGTTTTTAAAAAAATAAAAGTGGGAGAGGAGGGGAAATGTTGTCCTGGAAAACTTCTGTTTTAATTGAGTGCTTGCTCTGTGAATGTATCTATGTCTATAATATGACACATGGAATTTTTTGTGTAGTTGTGAGCAAGTGTTGATAGATTAGTGTTTAGACTGGTCCTTAAAATGATCTTTTGATAGAGCTCAAACTGTTAATACGGAGTGCTGCTGATCTGCATTTTGTCTGAGAGTAACTTGGGGTTTTGTCTTTGTCCCGTGTATCACAGGGCTTGTCCAGTTACTCCACGCTTTCTCTTAGGATTGTGCCAAATCCACATGTAAAAGGCTGATGTTTGAACTCTGTGGTTGCTTTCTCATATCACTGAAATAGGTGGTATTTCCCTGGTGATGTGTGTTCCAGAGGTAAGATCCCTTAAGGAAATACTTCCTATTGTCAGACCTGGTCTTCCATTCTAAGAGAAAGAAGATGCCTTTTGTGCATGTAGTTTTTACTTTCCTTACATAGTGAGGATGGCTTTTGATTTCAGATCTGGTTTCCAGATTCTCTCCTGTCTTCATAGCTGATTTAACTAATGCAGAAAATGTGAGCAGTGAAAAATGCGTGAATATCTTCATCACATTTCACCTTAAGGTTGGAAAGCTCTGCTCCCAGGACTCCTGGGAGGATATGATATAGAGGAGCTATTTTGACAAATCCAAAGCTACTTATGGATACAAAGTCTTTAGCTGCTGCCTATTTAAAAGTTTCTTTCAAATTCTAGCTGGACTTTCTGGTGTGGAGAGATAGTTTTGGATTTTTTTGTTTGATTTGGTTTTTTGGTGGTGGTGGTGGTTGTGGGGATCTTTGGGTTTGTTTATTTTTGTTTGGTTTTTATTTAATCTTTTTACTTGTAAGTAACTTTTTTTTACAACAGCATAATTATCATCAAAAGTTGATGACATTTAAAAACAATTGTGATACAGAATCATGGAATCACTGAATATTCTGAGGTGGAAAGGAGCTGTCAGAATAATTGTGTCCAACCCCTGGCCTGGTGCAGAACACTCCAAGAGTCACACCATGTACCTGAGAGCATTGTCCAAATGCTTCTTGAGCTCTGTCAGGCTGGTGCTGTGACCACTGCCCTGGGGAGCTGTTCCAGTGCCCACCCACCCTCTCGGGAAAGAACCTTTTCCTGATATCCAACCTAAACCTCCTCCATCACAACTTCAAGCCATTCCCTCAGGTTCTGTCACTGATCATAAGAGTAAAGAGATTTGTACCTACCACCCCCTCACAGGAAGTTGCAGACTGCAATGAGGTCTCCCCTCAGTCTCCTTCAGGCTGAACAGACCAAGTGATCTCAGCTCCTCCTCATACGGCTTCCTTCAAGGCCCTTCACCATCTTCATAGCTCTCCTTTAGACGCTTTCTAACAGTTTAATGTCTTTCTTATATTGTGACACAAAAAACTGCCCCCAGCAGTTGAGGTGAGGCCTCCCTAGTGCAAAGCAGAGTGGGACAATCCCCTCCCTTTCCCAGCTGGCCATGCTGTGCCTGATGCACCCCAGGACAGGGTTGGCCCTCCTGGCTGCCAGGGCACTGCTGACTCATGTTCAACTTTCCATCGAGCGGGACACTCAGGTTCATTTCTGTGGAGTTTCACTCCAGCCAGTCATTCCCCAGTCTGTCCACGCTGCTGCAACTCCAATTTGCCTCTACACAATGACTTCTGTAGCTATGTAAAGGACAAATTTCTCTCTTTCTGCCATATTAAGCAATTATTGATGCGATCTTGCCAAAATAAATAAAAACAATGTATAAAGTTTACATCTGAATAATGAGGGATAATTTTGGAATAAGCAAGACTGTCACAAAATGGAGGAGCATGGCTGTGCTGTAACATGCAGGTTGCTCTGGCCTACCTGTTCTCTGCATGATTTTTCCAGTCTTCCTGTATAACACTTTCAGTTATATATTATGGCAGCTCTATCATCATCTGTATTTTCATTAAATTATTCTGTAATATGTCATTAAGATTCTCTAATTCCTGTAGGAGTTTTATTTTTTTTAAAGAGTTTGCAGAATATTTAAAAATGCAAAAGTTCTGGTCGGTGTTGACGACCTCCTTAGATTATTACTGGTTGGGTGGTTTTTTTCACCTTTTTGACTAGATTTTTTTTGCATTGTATATGAATTTTTTCTGTATTGCAACTGCCAGCATTAGAGGACAAGTAGAGTGTTTTAGGGTTTTTTGTTTGGTTTGGTTTTCTGTCACTAAATCCATCTGTAGTCCACCCAGAAAGGAGTGAGAGAATTTTTCCGGTTCCGTTCTGGGTCTCAACACAAACTGTTTCCACATCCTCGCTGTATTTTCTGTCTGTCACAGAAGTGGTGAGACAGTTGGTGGTTTTGACTGGGTAGTCTTCTTCTCTCCACTTTCTTGTTTGGTCTCAGAACCTGGGTTATGGCATGGACTATTGGACATGGCTTGTCTACCTAGTGAGATGGCCTTAAGCAGCCAGCTTGAGCGTGAAGTGTGTGAACTCTGTTGTGTGGGAAAAGTATATTATTTGGGGAATATTCACTGTCAGTTAATAATGAGTAATGTAACACTGGCTGGCATAAGATCCTTACACAGATACTGATAAGTGATAGACTGGAAGAGCAGCCAATGAGGTGCATTGAGCACTGGCTGGCCAGGTGCAGAGAGTGTTGATCAGCACAAAGTATGATTGGAGGCTGGGTAACTAGGGGTGTATCACAGAGGGCAATACCGGTTTCAGTCCTGCTTAACATTTTCTTTACGCATAGAATCATGCAATGATGGAGTCAAATGCTGATGACACCAAAGTGAGAGGAGTGGCTGACAAACCCAAGGGTTGTACTGCTGTCAAGATCTCCAGGACCTCAACAGCCTGACAGAAAGCTCATGCAATGAATACAAACCTCATGCAAAACAAAAGAAAGTGCACCTCCTGGGGGGAAACAGCCCAATGCACCAGTTGCTGTGGGCTGACTTGCTGGAAAACAGCTTTGGAAAGGTCCTGGTGAACAGCAAGCTGAACGTGAGCCAGCAAGGTGCCTTTGAGACAGTAAAGGCTAGTTGTATGCTGGTGCATTAGGAGGAGCGCAGTCAGTAGGTGGAAGGAGGTGACCTTCCACCTCTTCCATGCTGGTGTGGCCACTCTTTGAGTTATGGGTCCAGTTATGGTCTCCCAAGTACAAGTGAAGATTAATCAGAGAATTATTGAGGGAAGTTGTTCCTGAAAAGTTTTTGGTTTTTGTTTCCTATTTAAAGCCTGTCCAGGTGCTACTGTCCAGGTGCTAAAGGATATATATGCACATATGCATGCGTACACACGTATGTCGTGTGTCTGCATTTTCTGTGGTTTACCTTTTCTATTTTTTAAATGAAAATATTAAAGAAATACTTTTAGTTTTGGTATTTTCAACAGTAGCAGACTCTTTGGGGGGTGGGGATGAGGACAGTAGCTTTTGCTTGTTAAGCATGTGAAATGTTTTACAAAGCCTCACACCACACGAGTGCAACCTTAGAGGATTTGACCAGAGGTTGTAAGTTTTGGTTCCAGTGCTGATTTTGCTCTTATGCTTTCTTTCAAGATGTTTGGAATTACTTAGAATGATGGAATTAAGACTAACTTGGTCCTGCACTTCTATAGCATGAAAGATTGGAATGAGACATGGAACTTTAACGTTGTGTAATTGTTCCTCACTAAAAAATTATGTATTTAATATTTTTTTGTTTTCTAAGACTTTTATCATTTAAAGGCTTATTTGAAGATACATTGTCATTTCCACCTTTACAGTTAGTAGCAAAAATAACATTGAAGTAACAAGTTATGTAGGTGTCAAATAAATCGTGCCAGAAGCAGACATTCAGATATATGCATAGCAATAGTCCATATGGACTTATAAATAATTTTTTTAAAAGTTTTTTCTTCTCCTCTACAGAAATTTTGATGGTTATTATTAAATATGTTTGGAGCCTCTCCCTCTGTTAATTTAACTTTGGAAATGGAAAAACTCTTATTCTGAATCATATTCCCTGTCATCAGCAGGGAAAAATTCTCCAGAATGTGCTTTTAACATGTGGGATTTTAGAATGCATGAGAGCTGTTTCCCTGGTAACCAATGTGGAAGATGGTTCTGAATTGTACAGAATATGAATGGCATATCTGAAATAGCTGCTGGGTTTTGGGGGGATGTTTTTTTCAGTTTTTGTTCCCCACCTCATCTCCCTGGCCAAATTTGTTTCTTTATACATCCATGGAAGGATAACTTTTTTGTTGTTGGTTAGTAAAAAGTGACAGATAACACTTCAAAACATTGCCTGGCACAGATATCAGGAACGCTTATTGGTAAATGAACAAGAGAAATGAAAACACATTTTATTTTTGGCTTACATCCCTAGTGGAAAACAATGACTTGTTATGAGTACTAGAGATTAAATCTGCTTTGGCTTTTCCCCAGGTCTTGTCACTGCCTTGTAGTAGTGGAAATGGTCATGGATTTGTTTTCATGTCACTATGTGCATTACATTGTGAAGCTAATTTCAGCATTTGTTATAGTACCTCCATGAAAGTGGTTAACAGAATGGGCATGATAGTCTTCCAAAAGTGCTGAATTAGTATAAAGATTTTCCTTTCTGATAACCCTTAAAAATTTCCTTTCTGCTGCTTCAAGTCTCCTCTTTGAAATAAACATTCTGAAAAATTTTCTACCTCTGTTATAATTAAAACCGTATGGTTTTGTTATAACTTTATGTATTTTCAGTAATTCAGGTTTATTTATTTGAAAGCCATTTTCATTATATACACATTTGCACACTAGCTCCATTTAGTTCTGCATATGGAACTGTTATTCCTACAGTTATAGATGTTTCCTTCTTTCAGTGGAACAAGTCTAACAGCTGCAATACAAACTATTGCAGATCCTGAGTTAAGGTGGTTTAATTTTTCATGCAACAGTGAATCTCCTGATTTAATCACTAAATGTTGCTATCTTTATTCTCCTAAATATTTCTGCCCCTTTTTTTCTGTAGAGAGTCAGAAATATGGCCTGCCAGAGAGGTTTAAGAGCAGAGGCTTGAGGGTACTGAGTTTTGCAGAGGTGTTAAGTCACCTCAAGTTAGAAACATGATTCTCTTCAGGACCCTTTTTCAGTGGCCATGCCTAACTGGAGAACTGGTTGTACTTACCTATGTGGCAGTCAGTATTTGGAAGCAGAGGGAAAAAAGACGAATGTTTGAAGTGACTGGGAGGAAGGTAATTGTATGACATTCACTGAAGTATTTGCATGTCACCTTTTTTCTTTTACCTGGTCACTAGAATATATATGCCATATTGTGGCAGTAATGATTCAAGAGATAATTTCCTGAAAATAAATCCACTAAATGTATTCTGAGAAAATGCTTATCAGAAATGTCACTGAGGAGTAACATACAATTTGCCTATTTTTTGGGGTACATTTTAAATTTTTTTAAGCACAAATAACATTTTTAAACTTGCTAGTAATGACAGAATCCCAAGAACTTGCTGATATATAGCCATGTTTCAAAGACTCCTGTTCTCTAATGCTGCTAGAATGGACCATTTAAGATGTGATTATATATTTCTAGGTATATAATGCATCACTATCTGTTCTATTATCTATACTTTCTGTGCTACCAATTTTTATTCCCTTTTTAGCATTTTTGTTATTCCTAATGTAGCAACTATACTTTGTTTTCTAAAGATGCACCAGCTGAGGTCTTAAAAGGTCGTTTCAATTTGTGTGTCCATTTATTTTCCAGATATTTTAATTAGAAAGATATTCAGTCCAAGTCTGACTGTGTATGCTGTTCCATCCTGAATTTCAATTATCTTTAGTTTAATGTCTCAGAAGTATGCATATTGGCTGGAGTACTCCATATTCAAGCTCTTTTTGAAAGCCCAGCCGTTTCTTAACATGCTTTAAAATGATGCTCTGTCAAGATGTGCTTCAAGAGCCTTGTTTCATTTTAGCTAATGAGCCCTGAAAAGTTTTATGGGAATAGAGTGAAAAACACTTTGTATTGTGGGATTTGCACAGAGACCCAGTATTCAGGGGTTATGTCAAGAGGCACAGCAAAGCACATAAGGAGTTGCTGGAAGGAAAAATAGAAGAGGAAGACTGTGTACTGTACTTAATGTCAGGTGGGGAGCACAAAACCTGTAAATCATCTTGTATTCAGGGTTATGAAAGGCCATGGGGTAAAGCAGGATGGCTCTGGTTTTTAGCTGTGTATTTCATGCCATTTTGCGAATCACTTCCATAGCCCATTTTCTTTTGCTATAGGTTGATATGGAGTAGATAACTTGTATATTAATAAAATATTAACATAAAATTCTTTAAAAATTAAATTGGTTGCATGCAGTGAAGAACTGCATGAATGAAAGGAACAGGAGAACTCAGAGTATCAAAAAGTGGCTTAAAGGCTGGTGTCATTGGCAGAATTTTGGGTTCTTTGATCACCTGGCCTGCTGGAGCCAGATGGGCTCCATCTATGTGTTAAGAGCAAAAGGATTCTAGCCCACGAATTGGTAGAACTCATTGAGAGGGCTTCAGGTTCGAAGGGGGAAGGGGATGCAGCTAGGCTCCCCAGACACAAGCCCAAGGGTGGTGAGCCAGAATCAGGGGTAAAATCAGCAGCCCAGTTGAACTGCATGTACACTAATGCACGCAGCATGGGTACCAAACAAGAGGAGCTGGAAGCTATGGTACAACAGCAAAGCTGTGACGCAGTCACCATCACGGAAATGCGTTGGGATGACTTGCATGACTGGAGCGCTGCAATGGATGGCTACAAGCTCTTCAGAAGAGACAGGAGAGGGAGAAGAAGTGGAGGGGTGGCTCTTTGTATTAGGGAGGCTCTTGATGCCATGGAAATTGAGGTTAAAGTCGAGTGCCTATGGGTAAGAATCAGGGGGAAGGCCAATAAGGCTGACATCCTGGTGGGAGTCTGTTGTAGACCACCCAACCAGGAAGAACAGGTGGATAACTTATTCTACAAGCAGCTGGAGGATGTTTCAAGATCACCAGCCCTTGTTCTTGTAGGTGACTTTAACCTGCCAGACATCTGCTGGGAAGTCAACACAGCAGAGAAGAGGCAGTCTAAGAGGTTCTTAGAGTGTGTGGAGGACAACTTCTTGTCACAGCTGGTGAGCGAGCTTGCCAGGGGAGGGACTACACTAGGCCTGCTGTTTGCAAACAAAGATGGGCTGGTAGGAGATGTGGTGGTTGGAGGTGGTCTGGGGCACAGTGATCATGAAATCATAGAGTTTTCAATATTTGGTGAAACAAGGAGGGCATCAATAAAACTTACATACTGGATTTCTGGAGGGCAGACTTTGGCCTGTTCAAGAGACTTATTCGGAGAGTTCCTTGGGAAGCAGCCCTTAAGAACAAAGGGAGTCCGGGAAGGATGGGCGTGCTTCAAAACAGAAATCTTGAAGGCACAGGAACTGACTGTCCCTATGTGCTGAAAGATGAGTTGACGAGGAAAATTATTAGCCTGGATGGGCAAGGAATTTTTGAAGCAACTAAGGAAAAAAAAGGAGGGTGTATCTCCTTTGGAAGGAGGGTCATGTATCTCAGGAAATGTTTAAGGGAGTTGTTAGAGCATGTAGAAAAAAAATTAGAGAGGCAAAAGCCAAGTTAGAACTCAAACTGGCAAATTCTGTGAAGGACAATAAAAAATCTTTTTATAAAGACATTAATGGCAAAAGGAAAGGTAAGGACAACCTTCATTCTCTATTAGATGCGGGAGGGAATTTAGTAACTAAAGATGAAGAAAAGGAGGAGGTACTGAACACCTTCTTTGCCTCAGTTTTCAAAAAAAAGACAAGCTGTCCTCAGGACAACTGTCTTCCTGGGCTGGTAGGTGGTGTTAGGGAGCAGAATAGCTCCACTGTTATCCAGGAGGAAGCAGTCAGAGACCTGCTGAGCCACTTAGATGCTCATAAATCTGTGGAACCAGAGCAGATCCATCCTAGGGTAATGAGGGAGCTGGCAGATGAGCTTGCAAAGCCGCTGTCCATCATTTACCATCAGTCCTGGCTCACTGGGGAGTTCCCAGATGACTGGAAGCTGGCCAGCATGATGCCCATCCACAAGAAGGGGGATCCAGGAAACCACAGGCCAGTCAGCCTGCCAGGTACTGAGGCCTGTACCAGGTACTGGCCTCAGTACCTGGCAAGGTTATGGAGCAGATCATGTTGAGTGCCATCACACGGCACCTACAGGATGGCCAGGGTATCAGACCCAGCCAGCAGGGGTTTAGGAGGGGTAGGTCGTGCTTGACCAACCTGATGTACTTTTACGAACAGGTGACCCGCCTGGCGGATGCAGGAAAGGCTGTGGATGTTGTCTGTCTGGACTTCAGCAAAGCCTTCGACACCATCTCCCACAGCATCCTCCTGGAAAAGCTGGCAGCCCATGGCTTGGACAGGTGCAGTCTTTGCTGGGTTAAGAACTGGCTGCATGGCAGGGCCCAGAGGGTGGTGGCGGCGAACGGTGCTGGGGCCAGTCCTGTTTGATGTCTTCATTGATGACCTGGATGTGGGGATTGAGTCTATCATCAGTAAATTTGCAGATTACACCAAGATAGGATCATGTGTCAATCTCTTGGAGGATAGGAGGACTGTGCAAACAGACCTGGACAGGCTGGATAGATGGGCCGAGTCCAAGAACATGAGGTTTAACAAGTCCAAGTGCCAAGTCCTGCACTTTGGCCACAACAACCCTCTGCAGCTCTACAGCCTGGGGACAGAGTGTCTGGACAGTGCCCAGGTAGAAAGGGACCTGGGGGTACTGGTCGACAGCCGACTCAACATGAGCCAGCAATGTGCCCATGTGGCCAAAAAGGCCAATGGCATCCTGGCCGGTATCAGGAGTAGTGTGGCCAGCAGGACCAGGGCAATGATGCTTCCTCTGTACTTGGCACTGGTGAGGCCACACCTTGAGTGCTGTGTCCAGTTCTGGACCCCTCAGTTTAGGAAGGACGTTGAGATTCTTGAGCGTGTCCAGAGGAGGGCAACAAGGCTGGTGCAGGGCTTGGAACACAAGCCCTATGAAGAACGGCTGCAGGAGCTGGGGTTGTTTAGCCTGGAAAAAAGGAGACTCGAGTGACCTTATCACTCTCTACAACTGCCTGGAAGGAGGTGTAGCCAGATGGGGGTCGGTCTCTTCTCCCAGGCAGCAGCTGACAGAACGAGAGGACACAGCCTCAAGCTGCACCAAGGGAAATTTATGTTGGACATTAGGAAAACATTCTGCACTGAAAGAGTGATGGGGCACTGAAATCGTCTGCCCAGGGAGGTGGCGGAGTCGCTGTCCCTGGACGTGTTTAAAAAAACACTGAACATGGCACTCTGTGCCATGGTTTAGTTGATGAGGAGGTGTTAGGTCATAGGTTGGACTAGATGATCCTAAAGGTCTTTTCCAACCTAGTTCATTCTGTGATTCTGTAAACTCTAGCTTGCATTATAGAGGATGATCTCTTCAAGATTGGCTCTATCTGCCTTTGGTGTTGTGGGGCTTGGGGGAAAAAAATCTTCCTTTAAAAACTGCAGTTAGGGAGGATGGGGGATGTTTCTTTCACAGCATTGTTACATATTCCTGACAGTCAGATAATGTTTTTTCTTTAATTCGAGCTAGAGGGCACTGCTGTAATGTGATAGGGCTGTTTATTTTGAGTTTTATAAAATTTAGGCCAAAATTTAAAAGTAGATTAAGCAATCTTCCTCTGAAATATAAGGGTTCCACTGGCAGCAAAGAAAGTTAGTGGTGAGATTTTTTTGGATGGGTTTTTGATTTGTTGACTTCTGAAAGCTGACATGTCAAGACTGCCATCCTGAGGGCCATGGTATACAAGGTAACTTCAGCACTTTACTAAAACAAATTCCTCTCATACTTTGTTTGGCGTGTGTTCCATCATATTTCTATCATATTTCATACTTCTTTCAAGTAAACAAATACAACACCAAAATTAAAGAAATCACAAAGATTTGCTGAAAGAACAGCTATATTATCTTTTTTACATACAAAAATAGGAAAAATTTCTTATTCCTTGTTTAAAAAACTGCTTCAGTCTTCTTCTGATGGTCATGTTACCTGGAGAGCAGAGCTGTGCCAGCAATGTCCTCAAGAGGGACTGTTGAACGGCACGGGCTTGACTAAGGGACAGATGACAGCTTTGAAAGGAAGGCCCCAATGGATGATGCAAAGTACAAAAAAAGGTCATAGAGCAAGAATTGATGACAATGATAAATATTTTAGAAAAATGGCAGTGATATAAAAGTAATATATAACATTCTGCACTTTCCTAGGTTACCTGGGTTTTGCTTACTCTTACTGGTAATAGTAGCAGCCCTGCAGTTTTGTGATTGTTCATTAGAGAGATGGTATGGTCTGCTATGGTACTGACATATAGTATGATGAGGTGGTCAGTCACAGTATTTTGCTGCTGTATTGCATCTAAAGGTATGACATTCAGAGAAAGTCTTTTCTCTTTGTGTTGACATATTTTCGACACCTAGTGGTACAAAGTATAAATTACTGAAGGTTTATTAATGGGAATAGTACTTTACCAGCAGTAACGGCTTAGCAGAGAAATGAAGCAAATAATATAGCTCAGACAGAATGGAGCTAATTGTTAAACTTCAAAAAAATTACAGTGAATGTTTTAAGAAGAAATTATAACAGGTGTTATTTTGCTCCTGTACCAACCTCCAGTTGGAGAAGAGCAAGAAAAGGCTGTCCATGTTCCTCTCATTTTAAAGTGGGACAGGAATGGATTCATTCAGCCACATCACACTGATGCTGAGTGACAGGAAATATAGAGAAACTGAAAGGTATTGTGGGAAAGGGGTTGAGCAACCACAAGAAATTTTTCTGCTGAGTATTAATGAAATTGGTAAGGATGACTGAAAGTTTCAGAAGGATATTGTGAGAGTGGCAGTGAAATAGCAGGTAAAGTTGATTGTAGATCAGTATAAGGTAATGCAGATGGAGAATAACTGTATAGCACATGCTCTCCCTCTCTCTTTTAATTGCTTACAGTGCAGGTAAGACAATGATGTCACTTCATAAATCTAAGTTTTGTCAGCACCTTCAGATCTGATGTTTTGGTACTTCAAGTATATCTCAGAGGTAAACAGCACTGATAAAACTTCAATATGAGTCAAAGGGATGATCAAGTTTTGGAGAACTGAAATGACCTGGTTAGAGCTCTTCAGTATAGGAAAATACAGCAGAAGGTAAATATGTGTTGTCCTTTGTCGACTTTCTTGTGTCCACCACGCTTCTCTATCGTTTCCCCTCCTGTCATGGTTTAAGACCAGGCAGCAACCAAGCCTCACCCAGCCATTCACTCACTCCCCTGCAGCAGGATGAGGAAGGGAACCAGAAGGGTAACAGCTGGGAAACTCATGAGTTGAAATAAGGACAGTTTAATATATAAAGCAAAAACTGTGCACACAAGCAAAGCGAAGCAAGAAATTAATTTACTACTTCACATGGACAGGCAGGTGTTCAGACATGCCCAGGAAAGCAAGACCCAATCAAGCATAACTGTGACTTTGAAAGACAAGAATCATCACTTCTCCTTCCCTCATCTCTGTATGCTGACCATGATGCTATATAATCTGGGATATCTCTTTGGTAAGTTGAGGTAGCCTGTTCTGGCTATGTCTCTTCCCAACTCCTTGCGCATTCCCAGCCTTCTTGCTGGTGGGGTGGAGTAAAGAGCAGAAAAGGCCTCGTCCTGAGCAAACACTGCTCAGCTATAATTAAAATACCCCTGAGTTATCAATACTGTGTCCAGCACAAATCCAAAGCTCAGACCTGCAGTAGCTACTGTGAAGAAAATTAACTCCTGCCCAGCCAAAACCAGCACATCTTCTTAACAGGGCGGAGAAGAAAACATGGTGACAAAATTCATGAGTCAAGATAGAGACACTTACCTATTACCATTATGGGCAAAAAGGAGTTGGCTTTGGGAAATAAATTTTATTTATTGCCAATTAATAACAAAAGATCATTGTGAAATAACAAAAAATGTTTATACGCCTCTCTCTCACCTCATGGCACCTCTCATTTTCCCAGGCTTAGCTTCACTCCTGACTGCTCTACCTCCTCACCCTGAGCAGCACAGAGGCAGGCAGACTGGGGGTCTTGGTCAGATCACAGCATTTAATCTCTGCTATTCCTCCCTCCTTGCACTCTTCCCTTGATCCAGACTGAGATCTGTCTCTCAGAATAGTCTTTCACAAACTTCTTCCAAATTGGACCTTCCCATGGGCTGCAGTTCTTCACAGACTGCTCCAGCATGGGTCCCTTCCACAGGGTCATGAGTCCTGCCAGAAAATGTGTGTGTCCTCTCCACAGGCCAAAAGGCCAAAACTTTACTCAAGGTATGTGAACCTGCTCAGCATGCAGTCCCCCATGTGTGGATATCTGCTCGCTGGGCCTGTTCATGAGCTGGATAATCTCTGCTCCAAAGCAGAGAACAGAAGTGCCTGGAGCACCTCCTCCCTCTTCTTCACCGACCTTAACATCTGCAGGGTTGTTTCTCTCATGTTTTGTCACTTCTCTCACACAAATGTTGCACAACTTTGCTTTCACTTTTTTGGCTTTGCTACCACAGAGTCACTCCTAGCAGTGCCAATGGGCTTATCCTTGGGCAGCAGTGGACTCTTGGAGCTGGTGAGACTGGCTCTGTCTGACATGGGGGAGGTTCTAGCATGTTATGACAGAAGCCACCCCTGCAGCTACCAAAACTTTGCCATGCAAGGGGACATCATACAAGGAAGCATCAAGACAGAAATAATCTGTAGGATTTATGGATTTACTGACTGAAGCACTATATGAACAAAATACAGTTGATAGCTTACTTTTCATTCAAAAAATATGATTGCATATGACCAATATGAATACAAAAAATAGTTATCAACTTTTCATTATTTAAATTGGTTTCTGTTATTTTTTCTCCTTAGGATTATAGAGAAGAAGGATAAAAGACTGGGACATTAATTTTTTTTTCTTTTTGTCACAAAAGAACACATGGTGTCTACAAAAACAAATTTCGGACTTCATAGGCTGGAGGAACGGGGGTTATTCTTTCGCACATAAGAAAACTATTTTGAGGGTTAATAAGTCATTTGTAAAACACCTTCGGATCCTCAAGAAGCAGCTAATATGATTGAGAATATACTTCATCCTAATTCAGATGTATATATTTTGATGAAAAGTTACAATAATCAAAATTTATTTGAAGGAGTCTATTTTGCACTCTCTCTTACTGAATTTCATGTTTGAGTTTGGTTTTTTTGTCTTCCCATTAAGAAAAAAATACGAAGACTTAAAAAACAGCAAAGTTTTTCTTATTCTGACCACTGAGAACTGAGCTGGATACATTCCCATAACACACAATTCTGCCAAAATTGCATTCTTGATGATAGCTGTTCCGGCAGTGTCTTCAGATTCTTAAGATTGTAATGCTATTTTACACTTGTTGGAGAGAGGCAGAATTTAGTGTTGTGGTTCTTTATCAGAGGTAATGAAGCACTTAGTGATAAGAAGAGTTTGGCAAGGCCAGCTTCAGTGGCATATAGAAAGCAAAATCACTTTTGCTTACACACAGAGAAACCCCTGAGAGACAAAACGAAAATAACCAGGCATCACTCCAGCCACTTTGCAGAAGACTACTGTATTTTTGATCTTTCATTAGGTACTGAATATAATGCGAAGTACTATAAGTCTTGTAATTGTCATTCATTAATGGATCTTAGGCCTGTAATGAAAAACAGTTGTCAACAACAGTAATGAACAAAGAAACTGTGATTCTGCTGTCATAATTGTATTGCAAAGGTGTGTCCAGTGCCAATGAAGACATCACAATGCATGGTCCCTCACTTTACACTGTGTCTGCCTTTTCCATGGCATGACTTGTTTTCTCTGAAATATTTGTTTCCCTATGGCGCTTTTATTAGTTTTGTTTATCTGTTTGCTTTTTTATTTTTCTTGTATTCAGGTTTGTGCTTTGACCGGGTCAGGGCCTGTGAATTCTCTGGCTGTGGAATATCTGTCTTTAGTGCTTTTGTAGCAGAGAACAGATTGTTCTGTGCTGAGCGTCTCTTCTTTGTGAGTGTGATGTGTCTGAAAATCTGTAACTCCTGTATAGGTAGAATGTCAAAAGGGCTTGTTAACCCTCTGAAATAAAAGCACTTTATAGAAGGTATTGAAAGAGATTTCTTATTGCTGTTTTCAGCTGCAGTTATTTATTTTCCTCAATAGATGCTGAAACAAGAGGGTAAGAGGGTTTTGTTTGGTCTGACATTTCTTGGATGAAGTAATTATGTACTATAGTCATGCTTGACCTTTAACTTCGACTGAGAAAGCAATTTGTATCTTAATTTCAGGTCATGTGTTCTTTGGGATATTTTGTCTAGACCTCGACTTGAAATTGGAAGGTGTCATAGCATGTTTTGGGCACTTTTAAGTGTAAATCCTGAAGATGTTTACGAATCTTGCTGTTCATAAGGAATATAAGGACTCATAGTACTCTCTAAACTCTACAGTTCTGGGGTTTAGTTGGGGTTTTTTCCTCCATTTTTTTGTTTGTTTGTTTGTTTTCTTGTTATAACCACTCTGTAAAATTTCCTGCTAGAGGTGAACTCATTGAGGGCTTGGGGTGGAGGAAGTATTATTAATATTCTATATATCACTTATTTTCAGTATCACAGAGTGAGAATTGGTAAATTGAGTGTTGGTTGAATAGCCAGTTACAGTACAACATAATTTAGAGTCTGAGGATAGTGTTTTTGTGCAAGAGCTTATATTAACTACTTTTACAAACACTTCTTTGTTATAATACTGACTTCTAAAAAGCAAGCTGAAAGTTAATGGCAGCCTGGCTCTTGGTTTCTTTGAGAAACCATGCTTGAGTTATGTCTTTCATTCCGTAAATGAAAGATGAACTGTACATGTGAGGCATAGAGAAACGAAAAATCATTTGATAGCAAGTAATTTATAAGTGAAGTGGTGAAGTGAAGAAACCCCTTTTTCACTGTACAGGAGTTTTTTAATCAACTTACAGTCATATTGTAGGAAATTAAATTTCAAACATGAGTAGACAAAAAATCATTTGATGATGGAGGAAGGGAAAAGATATCATTCCGCTTGTATACATCAATCTTTAAAAGACAATTTTAAAATATATTTTTGGTTGTTTGTTTCTGCCAGCCAGTCACATCTTGCTGAATTATGTTAGTTTTTGCTGTTGCCACACATATACAGAAGAAACAAGCCCATAACGGGAGATGCAACAGAGATTTTAAAATACTAGTTCTACAAAACTATTACTTCATCTTCCAAACTAAAATATACCCTATATTGCAGGAAAATCACTCTTTTACCTCTCCACTTAAGGTGATATTATAAATTCCAATTTACTTACATTGAAGAAAACAAAACTAAAATTCAGAATGTGTACATTTCGCCAGCTAGGAAGAGCTTTTTATGTAGCTGTCTAGGATGGGGATCATAGAAAAGGAATTCAGTCCTGTTGTTGTGGGTTGGTTTGGTTTTGTAAATGCACAGGTGAGACGACAGGGTATATGTTTGCAATTAACAACATATTTTTTTAGCAGTGTGAACAATTGTCTTTTTCCTAGGGAGGAAAACAGAATACTGTGAAAAATGCATTTCAGATTCAATGTGTCTCCAAAATAAGTTGCATCTCCAAAACATTTCTTACTTTCAGTAAATAGTAATCTAGTGTCCTTTAGTCTCGCAAAGTTGCCCCAGCATGAGTGTGTCAGCAGAACTAATTTTTTTTTTTTAAGAAAGTACTATAATACCAAATTAATTTTATGGGATAGGTAAATAGCTTATGTCAGAAAAGGGGAATACAAAAAGACAAGTATGCAAGATCAAATTTGGGAATTATACAAGGAAACCATGTAGTGTGAACAGCTGGAAAACACAGCAAAGAGGCATTGGTGAATTTCCCTGCATGTATGCATTTGAAGTTTTGGAAGATTATATAACATAATTATTTCTTCTCTTCATTATTTTAAACCTTAGCAGAGAAACCATTTCTTATATCAAATGCTTTATTTTAAAAGTAATCTGATGGTAATAATTTTGTTTTATGCTTTTAAAAGCATTTTTAATTGCAATTAAATTTAGCAAAAAGACACAATACTTTTAAAACTGATTTTCTTTGGGCTAGCATTAATTCAGGTGATAAAGGGATAGAATTTATGGACAGTCTAGAAGTATTTTAGAAGTTTGTTTTGTTTTATAGAGACTCTAATTCAAAGCATTCCAAAATATATTATATCCTACTTCATAGTAAACATGTTTAGTTATGGGCCAATGCATAAAGTCTGGGTCTAGGCACTCCTACATAGAGGTTTCAACTTGATTTTCCAAGGAAATGAGACTTATGTGAACAGACTAATTATATCTGTCTTTGGACCTTTTGTATGATTTCAGCTGAATTCCAAAAAGAGGTTTAAGGTAGAAACCTGAAATTCTTCACTTCAGAAAATTTAGTGCTGCTGATTGGTTATAAATAGAGAAAGGAGAAAACTTCTCCAAGTAAGCCAATTGCAATAAGAGCGAAGAGTCAGCAGAGGAGAGGCTCTTTCCAAAGCACCAGAAGAAGGAACTGTGTTCATTCAGTCACAAAATGTGATTGAGCATGTAGCACCATATTCATAGAGACCTGGGCACATAACATAAGATCTTCTGCTTTCTCTCAGGAAGAACATAGTGTTTCTTGTTATTTTTTGTTTTATAAGCCATTATTTTGAGTGAGAACATTGGCCTCCTTCAAGAGCAAAGCGATTAAATATCCACTTTGGGGGCTTAAATTTATGTGCTGCTTTACATGACTAAGTATAAATTGCGTTACAAGTGAATTAATTGGTCTCTACATGGAAGTCAGGAAGAAAATTTTCCACTTCTTGAAAGGCAACCTTCCCTGCCGTACAAGCAATGTGCATGTGCTCAGCTGGGACATGTTTGTTGATATTAGAATATGTGGAACTTGTTGAGGATGTGTTGGGAGTCTTTTTTTGCTGATTTTATGTTGATTTTGTTTTGTTTTTTTTAACAGCCATATTCATCAGAACGCCTTATTGTATTTAAAAATTACCAGACTCTTCATAACACTGTTTCCAGTAGTGCCACTTCTTCAAATGGTGAAGTTCTTTTTCTGGCATGTCATAGTAAAATTGTGTGCTTATAAAAAGTAATACTAGTTACTAATTATTATTGAGAGACCTATAGGAGTCTGTAAAGGTTTGTAAATACATGGACCATTTCCTTTTACTTTGAAGACTTCAATTTTCTCTGCTACACCATGTTGTTGACAAGACTGAGTAGTGGGTTCTATTTCACATTCTTGTTGCTGCCAATACTAGAGAGGTTGTTTGCATCATTGTTTGCGTTACTCCATTGAATTTAAATAAATGTGACTGGCTGGGTTTAGAGTTGGTTTTTTGGGTTTTTTTCTGCTTCTTCTTTGGTGAATTCAGAATAATGGGCTGCTGGCAATCCTCCTTCCTAAATAGTTTCTAGACACACCCAGATGTAAAAGCAATATTGACATGTTTTTTCGTTGTTTTCTTGGCATGTAAGTTCCAATTACCCACTTCCTTGTTTTCTAGTGGAATTGCTGAATCAATTTGTTCTTCAAAATAGGTGACTGTGGGTTAGAAATCTGCAGGTTTTTCTTTACCTTATAAAATCTCAGCGCTACCAAAAATCTAACAGCGTTTTCGTCCTAACTTACAAATTCATTCCAAATTTTGTGTCATCTTCATGTTATTTTGTTCAAGGGGTAGGGCTGTTTTGCTTTGTTTTGTGGCATTTTTTTGGTTCTTTTGGGCTTTCTACTGTTCTTCCTGTAAAATATTATATTATATACATTTTCATTTTGCTTTAGTTCTTTTGCACTAGGGGAGGGGTTTAGCTTACTAGAAACAGAGCTAACGTTTCCAGTTATTTCAGTAATTATAACTGACTTTTGGATGCTTCTGGGAAAAAAGGACATAAAAAACTATAGCTGGACCAATATCACAAGTGGAAGAGCAGAAAGGAGGCAAAAGTATGCCCTAAAAGTGTATACTTTCATGGTTTCTAGCAGAGAAGTGAAAGATGGGAGAAAGTCTGTGTGTATATATTGGATTTTAAAGAAAGTTTGAGCTGAACTGGCTTACTTGAGTCTCTAAACTGAGTTGCATTTGTGATAGTGGTGATTTTTATTTTTGTGCGTCTCTTTATCTTTGAGGTAGATTCATAATTCCTTTTTTAGAAGGAGCATATTTTCTCATAAAATACTATGAAGGGCACCCGTACTTTAGACTGGGCTGTTTTTAAGAAAAGTAAATTCTGGTGAATACTGAGTCAATGGTGAAAAATTGGTTGGGGTTTTTTTGGTTGTTGTTTGCTTGTTTGTTTGTTTGTTGTTTTTTTTTTCCTGGGCAATGTGGCCTAAGTATTCATAAGTACAGATATTTGTCCAGAGGTACACCCATAGATCTACCAAACTCAGCTCCGAGGTACTCCTCAGAGCTGATATTTTGTTAGACTTTTTCCAGAAAATGTCATATCTCTATCTCCTGCAATTCATTGAGGCTTTTTCTCTTTATATGGCCTTTCATCTAAAATGTTCTGACTTTATAATTGCTATTTCTGTGTAGCATTTAACATAACACACAAAGTTACACAAGCACAAAGCACAGAGTTAACAAGGCTTGGGTTTAGTGCATTAGGAATGATTGGGAGGAAGCCCTTCAGCCAGCAGTGGATTTATTGCAAATTGTTCTCCTCTTACTTTGCAATGCTATAAATATCAGTGGTGTAAATAGTACATATAGGTAAGATGTGATCTGATAATGAAAAGGAAGGACAGTAGTGATGGGAAAAATCATTAATGATACAGAGCTTGTAAGTGAAGGCTCCAGACTTAGTGCTGTACTTGGAAGTGAAGGATTGCATATAAGGGTTCATACTAGAAGGATATGAACAAGGATACATACTAGAAGAATATTTTCTGGCTTTTCAGAACAGACTTCAGTGTACTGCAGACCAAATATCCTTTCTCTTCCCTATGCTCCTTCCTTCATAGTAAGTGAGTAATTGCATTGCTGCCCTTGTGGCTGCAAAAGCATTATTTATTGGCAAAAGTTAGCTTGAAAAACAAGTCTCCTAAGGATGCAGAAGATGGAACAGAGCCCAGTTATTCTCTGAGCTGTGGCTTGAGGAGATTTAAAGTGTGAAAACTTTGCTATAGAGACTGAAATAAAGTCACTGTATACAGCTGTGGCTGAATATATTTTTTCTCCCAACTCCTCTATCAGAACTTGATGCTTCAGCATCAGAATCTGGATGGAAGCATATGCCCCTGGCTCTGTTGCCTGAGTTCAATATGCCAAGTTCACATCTGTAGTGGTCACAACAAAATCAACCAGATTACATCTCTCAGAGACCTTGGTCAGCAGAATAAGGGAAAAAAAAATCTCAATCAGAAGGCAAGAAAAAATTGTAATTTTTAAATGATTGATTCATCAAAGGCTCTAAAAAAATAAAGTTAAAAACAACACGAAAGTCTGCGTTTTTAGATTTGGCATGAGGAGCCAGAGGTTGAATCAGTCCTGAGAGGAAGATACTTGAAAATATGTGTCACAGCTGGAGAGTTTTGATATCTACACACAATTGGCTGTATGAAACACATGTTCTCTGCATGAAAGCCATGTGACTGCTATTGCTGACAACTTTTTCCAGTTCATTAAGTTTTCTTGTGCGGTCTTGCTTGCATATTTTGGTTTTAAGATAGAAATTAGTGAATGCATACAGTTGAAAAATCTTTATTCTTAGAAGAGGTACATACTCTTTTACAGACATTTACTGTAATATGTGAATAAGTCTTTGCAATGGAAGATCAGAGGATTTTATTTTAATGGAAATTTTAATGGGCATTTCTCTAAAGGAAAATTGGCAAATTTCTGTGTTGCTGCAATTAAATCCCTTAGTGAACAAGAAATAAAGAAATTAATTGCAGATGAAAAGACCAATTAGTAGCAACTCAGCCAAAATCATTTAAATCAGCATCTGCTGTCTTGTTAAAAATGAAAAGGCCACTTCAGAAGGAGAACCAGCTGGAAAACTCCTCTAGGCCTGCTCTTTCCTTAGTGCTAGAGCCTGTGACACATTTTATGGATTTATGGTCTGCCAACAAAATTATTGTTTTAAATGAATTTTCCACAATGAAGAAGTGATTTTAGTGTTTGTATATTTCCTATCAAACACCATGGTTCCATTTTTTCACTCCTGTTTTTCACCCCTGTATGTGTATTGAACCATGATGCATGCTGTTCTTTTCATGAATTTGACTTAGATACTCTTGCAGTGTATGAAGTGACTCTTAAGACCATTATATTGGTGCTGGACAGCAAATCTGAGCATCTTTCTTGGAAGGATGCAGAGCATTTTGCAGGGCAGAAAGTGTAACTGTCATAGTGGATTTCTCTTTCTATTTTGTTGGTATTTTTTTTTGTTTTGTTTGGAGGTTTTTGTTTATTTTGTTTGTTTTGTTTTTTGTTTGTGGTAGGGTATCTTTGTGTGGGTTGTTATTGAACTGGGTTCTTTGGGGTTTTTTGAGTTGGATTTTTTTTTCTTTTTGCAAGCCATTTCCGCATCTCCTTGTTTGACTGGGAGATTAATTCAGAGGCATGGAGACGTGTCTGCTTGCTGCCTAGAGGCCACACTGCCAACACGACAAGGAAGTCCCTCTGCTCTATCAGTGATCATGGTGTTAGCTATTTGCAAGGGCTGGTCTACTCTGAGTAGGTGTTGTGCTCAGTAGCTCTCAAGTAGAGCCTACAAAGGCCCTGTTTACTTGCAAAAAGTATGGATTTCAATGGCTTTGATGTTTACAGCAGTATTTATCTAGTTATCTATAGATCAGCAAGAACAGAGTACATTAAGGAAAGATGGAATTTGGTGTGCAAACTGTATGCACTCTGCTTCATCAAATTGTGATGGTAGCCCTCACTGGTGAATATTGGCTTTGAGGAGAATGTGTGGTAGACCTGTGGGGAAAAAACCTGCAGAGCTCAGAGCAGCAGCTCGTCAGAGGAAAAAGAAGTTTCAACAAAACTTCTGTATTCTTTAAACAAAAGAGCTTTCTTTCTCTCTCTTGATTCTTAATACCTTTACTGAAAATTTGCACTGGTATAGAATACATTCTATCTCGATGCAAAATACAGTGGAGAAATCTTGAATTAATTTTTTCAATTCTTGCTGTACAGTGAAAAATCTTAGAAGAAAAAATAAATAGTATGTTATACACACATATTGATTCACTAAATTAGTGTGACATTAAAGAGTATACCTCATGATTTTCAAGAATTTACATAATGCTACTTAAAAACTGAGAGGAAAAGTGGACTAATTTGCCCCTAGGCTAGAATTTACAACAAATTTCATTGAAGTGACAGAATAAATTAACGATAGGCAATTCACATCAAAGAGGAAAAGGATCACATCATAAAATCACATAGAATCACATAATGGCTTGGGCTGGAAGCTGCCCTTAAAGTTTAGCATCTAGTTCTGACCCCCTTGTCAGGGAGTGGCCTCCCTGCACACCACGGTAGCAGATTGCCCATGGCCCCATCCAACCTGGCCTTGAATGAGGATGTAAAACTCTAATAATATGGGCTTTCAGGAACGGCCTTCAGGTCAGATTTTGTCTCTGTGATATACTACTTTGAACAGGTTTGGTAAAACAAAGTCTTATACTAGAAATTCAGAATAAAATTCATTCTTATTTGGGAATTAAAATGGTTTTGTTGCAGTTTTTTTCCACTTGGTTACTTTGTTTCTTAAATAAACAGGTCTGTCCCTCTGAATCTCTCGATTTTATTTTCTGTCTTAGAACATAAGTATATCTGAGTGGCAGATACATTATTCTGAAGGAAGGCAGTATTAATTTACACAGACGTCTCTGAAGCTGAGACTTAATGATAGGCAGTATAGTAAAAAACAGGGTAGTTATATGCTTTGTGGCTGGTATGTTTCTCTCCTGCTGTGTTTTTGTATGAGTTTGTGCTGCTGCTATTTCTTCTTTTATCCTTCTATCTCTTATTTATTGAAAAAAAAATTAATTAAGCAAGTCTGAAATTTCTACTACCTTAGAGAATTTTTGTAATTTGCAAGTTTCTGAATATGTTGCCTAAGATACCTTGTGTGAAAATTCTTGGAATTGACAAGCACTCTTTTTAAAACAGAAATCTAAGTGTGAGTATCCAAAGAACTGTGTGCATTGTCAAAACTTTCCTGGGAGAGGAGCTCCAGTAATATTAACCATTATGGCATTATCAGTGAAAGAGTACAGATACAAACTTCACACTCACACTACTTACTCATCCACATTGTTTGGTGCAGTGGAAACACTCTCACCGTCTCTCAAGCCTTCTGCCACATGTGCTAGAGGGCAACTACCCTGTCGGAATTACACATAAACACTTGAACTAGCCCACCAGTGTCTGAGGTATTTTAGCACTTCAGTTATGTGTTCAAACCATTTGCACTACAATGAATTTAAGCTATGCTCTGCAAAAAAAAAAAAGAAGATATATTTATGGGATGAGCAATTGATGGCTAATGGAATGAAAGCAAATAGAGGTGAGTTTCTTAACTCTGGGTGACATCCACAGGTCTCTTCCAACATCAACCATTCTGTGGCTCTGAACTCTACAGGGATGGTGGTAGACAGACCAGGCAAAAAGGCACAGTCCTTGGGGCAATGTGGGAAGATGTAGTCTGGGAGGTAGATAGTGGGAAAAAAAGGCCCATTGGACATCTACAGCTTTAGTGAGTTTTTGAGCAAGTATCTGAGAGGTCTTTTTGGTATTTGGAGGCCTGACCTTCTCCATAGCTGTGAGCCACAAGATCATATGTCCTGTGTTAGTTAAGCACACAGCAAAGCTAGGAATATCTAGCATTGAGTTTGTCAGTCTGAAAGAGACTTGACAAGAGATTTACCAAAACACTAGGTTTTCCCCTTGCTTTCTTTTGTTTCTTTTCCTTCTGCTTAAAGGGACAATTTTTATCTTATGAGCAGAAGCAAGGTAATTATACAGGGCTACAGATGCAGTTTTACAAAAAGAAAGTTGTGAAAGTTAGAAGCCTCTTTCTGCTTTACCAGTAGAAAGAGAAAATTGATTATTAATAGAAAGACTAGAGTGACAAGATTCTTTATTTTCTTTTTTCCCCTCAAGTCAAAGTAGAGCTAAGGGAGTTTTCAAGGATAACCCCTTTGACCACAGGGTATGTTACAGTATTCTTGTTCAAAAAAACCATTTGAGATAAGGGATCAGAAAGCAGTTGGGCAAGCTAAATATAAATCTGTAGGAAGCTCAAATACAACAGGAACAAATAATGAGCTAGAAAGTGGAATAGCAAGGAAAAGTTAGTATTGTATGAGTTAGTATTTTATTCCTAGTTGTCCTCTGTTAAATTCATGTTCGTTTCCTTTTCCTTTTCACAGAATCCCAAAATATTATGACAATTATCAGAAGGGACTCGCGAGGATCGTTGAGTCCTGTTCTTAAGTAAATGGCCTGTACAGGCATTGAACCAGCAACCTTGGCGTTGTTACCACGATGCTTTGATGCTGGATATGTGCTAGTAATTTCCCTGCTCAGCTGGCTTCTGCTCTGTGTTCCTGTTAGCAAAAAATCAAATTGAATAGATGGAACGTAACACACATTGCTCTGAATTCCAAGAGATAATATTTCTTAGAAGTCTCTCAAAAGCTGACAGCTATCCTTTTGTTGTACCATGTCAATAAGCCCCAAGAGTGCCTGGCACAAAAATGCATTATAGAATAGCATAATGGACTAGAGAGATGTTGCTGCAAATTTCTGGTCTAATTTGCTGTACGACACAGACTATAGGACTTCCTTTCATTCCAGCTTGTCTGTTTTTCCAAAAAGCTATGCTCCAATTAAAAATAAAATGAGAATCACTGTAACAGTAAATTAATTGCAGCTCCCAGTAAGGTGTTCCAGTGGTAGGTTATTCTCATAGGAATGGGTGGAAAATTTGCCTTGTTCTGTTCCATGCAAAGGTTCCACTTTTGATGTGTGGAAATTGTTACATATTTGCTGGTTATCCTGCAAAGTCATCTGTTACTTTCTGTTCTACGCTTTGTGTGATTGAGTTACTCACGCTTATTCTCTTTGATCCCTTAATACTGTCAGTTCTCATGAAGACATACATTAGGCATGGCTCTAGTCCTTTAAATAGGATCAGTTCCAAGTTTCTTCATGGTGAAGGATAAAAATCAAGAGGCAGAGTGGCTAAGCTAGCTTTTACCCAACTTTCATTGGCAACACCAAGCCAAGCCTGGCTCCATCCTCTTTACACCCTCCGTTCAGATACTCACAGACATTGATGAGGTCCCCTCTCAATCATCTCTGCTCGAGGCTGAACAGGCCCAGCTCCCTCAGCCTTTCCTCCTAAGAGAGATGCTCCAGTCCCATAACCATCTTTGTCACCTCCACTGGACCAGCTTCAGCAGCTCTGTGTCTGTCTTGTCCTGACGAGCCCAGAATTGGACACAGCACTCCAGGTGTGGCCTCACCAGGACACAGTAGAGGGGCAGGATCCCCTCCCCCAACCTGCTGGCAATGCTCTTCCTGATGCACCCCAGGACACCTTTGGCCTTCTTGGCCACCAGGCCACACTGCTGGCTCCTGGACAGCTTGCTGTGCGCCAGGAACCCCAGGTCCTTCTCCTCAGAGCTGCTTTCCAGCAGATCAGCCCCCAGCCTGTGCTGGTACCTGGGGTTATTCCTCCCCATATGCAGGACCCTGCATCACCTTTGTTGAATTTCAGACAATTCTTCTCTGCCTATCTTTCCAAGCTGTTGAGGCCATTCTGCAGGGCTGCAGGGGCCTCTGGGGTATCAGCAACTCCTCCCACCTTTCTGTCAAAAAAAAATCTTATCTGAGGCAGGTTGTGTAAGCCCTATTTATTAGAAGGCTGTGGATTTTTCTATTTTACCACTAGCACAGCTCTCAGTTGAAAAAAGTATTATGGTGGTGTCTTCTCATTCTTAAAGCAAAATTGAATTACCGGTAAGTAGTAAGTGAGCTATGAAACATAGCCATTTGTCCAGCAGAATTCTTTAGAAGGCATTTGTAAGGCATTTTCATTTTTAACAGGTTTTAATATCTAAGGCAGTAGAGGCAAAGAGGATAAAAAGAGGGTCTGGACTGTAGACATCAAATCTTATAGGTACAGAGTATTCACAGATTGAAAATAAAATTATATACACGGAAAATGTTGATCAACATGGTATTCTGCTATTCAAATATGGTACTGTTCTCATAAATGGAAAAAACTTTTTGGCTTAAAATTCCATGTCATTCATTTTGATGACATATGTAGCAAGTTATTTTAAAAGAAAAAATAGTATCATAGAGTACTATGTTTGCAAATACAGTTTTTTAAGCAATAAATTGTAAATAATGACCTCTATTACAAGCAATATTTTATTCACGTTAATGTGCAAAACTAAAGGGGTAAAGTCTACTATGTGAACTCAGAGAGCGGCATAGAAAACATAAAACATTGTCATGTATGTTCCTTGTAAAATGTTTTTTAAACAGTTTTCTGGAAAGGTTTGCAGCACCAGAACACAGGCCCATTTCATTCACAGGGCTGAGTCATAGCAAAATTAGAACCCATACCTAGGATTTGCAAGGCCTTTGACAAAGCTGATTTGCATGACAAATAAATATTTATTTACTGTCCATCTCCTGTCCCAGTGTATACAGAGTGTTTGGAGCAAATTGCCGACAGGAATACATCAGCACTTATGAGCTGAAATTTTGGGGCTTTGGTTCTTCCATTTGTTTTTTATCACTTTAAAAGTTACAGTTATCTACAGGGCAGAGGCAAATGGGTTTTCTTACATTCCTTGTTGATATAATTCAGTAGTAAATTGGGCAGTCATTTAAGATGCATCTTCTGTCTTGGCATATTGGTCATGTCAGGGCAATCCCAAGCACAAACACAGGCTGGAAGGTGAATTAGTTTAGAGCAGCCCTGCCAAGAAGGACGTCGGAGTGCTGGTGGGTGAGAGGCTGGACATGACCCAGCAATGAGCACTGACAGCCCAGAAAGCCAAACGTGTCCTGGACTATATCCAAAGCAGTGTGGGCAGCAGGGCCATGGAGGGGATTCTGCCCCCTGCTCTGCTCTGGTGAGACCCCACCTGCAGTGCTGCATCCAGCTCTGGGGTCTCCTACATAAGAAGGACTTCAACCTGTTAACCAGAGGAGGGCCAGGAAGACAATGCAAGGGCTGGAGCAGCTCTCCTATGAAGAAAGACTGAGACAGTTGCCGTTGTTCAGCCTGGATAAGGCTCAAGGGAAATCTTAGAGCAGTACCTAAAGGGGCCCTACAGGAAAGCTGGAGAAAGACTTCTGACAGTGTCATATAGTGACAGGACAAGGGGGAATGGCTTCAAACTGAAAAGGCGTAGGTTTATATTTTATATTTATATTTTCAGAAGAAATTCTTTACTGTGAGCATGGTGAGACAGTGGCACAGGTTGCCCAGGGAAGTGGTGGATGGTCCATCCCCGGCAGTGTTCAAGGTCAGGTTGGATGGGGCTCTGAGCAACCTGGTCTGGTGGAAGGTGTCTTTGCCCATGACAGGGAGGCTGAAACTAGGCCATCTTCCAAGGTCCCTTCCAATGCAGGCTATTGCATGGTTCTATGTTTCTGTGATTCTTTGATTCTGTGATTTCCTTAGAGGTTGTCACTACTTGACAATGCAATGACAGTGTGTATCATTTCTTTCCTTTTTTCTTTCAGTAATTGAAACCAAAACACAGAGTGGTCTGCTTCCCCATATTTCAACATATAAGAGAAAAGGCTTTTGTGTCTGTGGATTTTAAAAAGCTTAGAGTAATGAATAGGAAATAAGGAAATGGCTTTCATGAAAATGTGAAGTTAATTTCTTAAGTAAAATTATTTGGGTCTATTCAGTACTTAAACTGATAAATTAATGAATTAAACAGAAGCTGATAGTGCAAAATCTTCAGAGCTTGAGGAGAGATGTTTTAACAGAAGTCTAGCAGAGGATTCTCCATATCTCTGTTTGAGAATACAGAGATATTTTTGAATACAGAAAAATAATAGTGACATTTGTGTTTTGCATTCATCTTCACTTTTTTTTCTTCTAGGTACTGAAACAAATAGCACATCTGGTGCCCTACATAGGTTGAAAGGGAAAGGAGAAAGTATTTCTAACTTGTGTATGTCTGAAGGCCTATTTACTTGGGCTGTGCTGCGAGGTGTCTGAAGTGTCTTTAGAATGTAGTCTCTCAGGGCAGGGTCATGTTATATTTGAAAGCATTCACTTGCTGTACAACATGAAATACCCTTACAATCCTACATAAGATAACATTCAAGGAATTCTCTTAGCGAGGAAATTAGACAGCTAAGTAGCTTGGCTCAGTGGGAAAGCATCCACTTTCAAGGACATTGTCCTTAAAACCAGTCCTTTTTAATGGGTGAACATCAAAAAACTTGGAGTTCATTTTAGTTTAGATAGCAATGGCAACTAAACTAATTATGTCGACAGATAAAGCCTGGAAATATGGCAAAGCAGATTACTAGATATTGTTAGATATGTGGTACTTTCTGTGCTCAAACCGTTTTAGAAATTCAAGTCATTAATTACTTCACAATGATGGAAGATTTATTATTTGGGAAAAGAAGATGGGGAAAGTTTGGAAGAACAAGTCTAGTATGTAGTGCAGTATAACTTTTAACACTCAAGTGTGAAATGTTAAAGATAATCTCATAAATGAAGATATAATTTGGGGAATCATCTAGCATCTATTCAGTTTATTTTCAGTTGAGGCCTAAATGTTCTTGAAGATGTATTTTCACATATTTTTGTACACTGAATTAACAGAAGTATTTAATAGCTGGTGGCTGGACATTCTACTGAATGGAACATGGAGACTTGCAACAGAAGTTGCTGAGAAGGCTGAGATACTGAATGCCTTCTTTGCATCAGTCTTCACTGGTCAGCCCATAGGTTTGCCTGACTGAGGAAAGCAGGGAAAAATTCTGGATGAAGGAAGGTTTCCCCTTGGTGGAAGAGAATTGGGCTATAGACCATTTAGTCAAACTTAACATCCACAAACCCATGGGCTGATGAGATGCATTTACAGTTGCTGAGGGAACTCAAGGATGTCATTGCTTGGTCGCTCTTAATCATTTTTGAAAGGCCATGACAGTCGAGAGAGGTGCCTGAGTACTGGAAGAAAGCAAATGTCATCCCAGTCTTCAAAAAAGCCAAAAATGGGTACCCAGGGAATTACTGGACAGGCAGCGTCACCTCAGTCCCTGGAAAGGGGATGGAAGAGCTCATTCTGGCCTGCTTCAAAGGCCATCTTTTGAGCATGTGGACAAGATAAGAAGGTGACAAGGAGTAATCAGCACGAATTCACCGAAAGGAAATCATGCTTAACCAAACTGATTGCCTTCACTGAAGCAGCACTCTTCTCAGTGATGCCAAGCAAGAGGGTGAGAAGCAACAGGCAGAAGCTGATGCACAGGAAGTTCCACCTGACTATGAGGAAGAACTTCTTTACTGTGCAAGTGACCATGTGCTGGAACAGATTGCAGGTAATTATACTCATCTCTACTTGAGGAAGCTGTTACACATCTTAATGCACATACTCAAAAACAATGTCCATAATCCTAAACCTTCTCGAAATTAACTTATGCAAGTACACTAGTAAGGCTGCAGGAGAGTGAATTCTTGAAGGGTGGTGTGACCTGTGAAATACCTTTGAAATGTCCATCTCTATTCTAAAAAGGACACCAAAAACATTGTAGAAAGCGTTAGGTAAATGTTATGTTGTTTTAAATTACTGGGTGATAATGAAGATGCAGCATTGTGTCCTGAATGGAATCCATGGAACTATATTATATTTGCCTCTTTTTTTCCTGTGTTATGTTGCAGAAACTTAAGGTGGCTAGAAATTTAATTTTCTCCAGATGCTCTTAACATGGAGTTTCCAAGGACATGGTATATTTCTTGTTATTTTCAAGTTTGACATTCATATGTGTCTTAAAAATGAGACAGTATGTGATTTCATGCCACGTGCCTGCTGATGGCAAGTGATGTCATGTATTTTCATTATTCAGGTCAGGATTTCTTGTGTCAGAAGTAATGAAGACAGAAGCAAAGATCACCAGGGATGGGAAACTCTGTGTGGAGACCAACTGAGACAATCTCATTCCAGGAAAAAAATTAGTTTTCAAGAAAGGCTTATTTTATTGGCACTCTTAGTCCTTCAGAGGTACAGAGACAAAACTGCTGCTTTATCTAGAGCTGTTGCAGAAGAGATAACCAATAGCTCTTGGTTTTCCATGCGTATTATCTTTTTATGATACAGGGAAAGAGAGACATTTATCTTTCGAGTTGCTCTTGGTTTCATGATAAAGTCTAAATCATTTGAATGTTGTCTCCAACTGCTTGCAATGCAGAACCTCTATACAGTAATTTAAAAAGCTGGAGATAGAATGCAGAAATCAATTCCTGACATTTTGGTGTAAGTATCTGAAATACTTATTCACAATTATTGACACCTTAACTTCCTTTTCACAATGCATTCTCATTCTCACAGTTCAAGAATTTTCTGTTTCCAAGAGATTGAGATATTTGCTGGTAGAACTACAGAAATAATTGAGAGGAAATTAATCTTGCAGTATCAGTGTTTACTCCTGCAGAAATTTGATATATTAATAGGTGGAAAGGTCTGTGATTTTGACAGAAAAGAGGAAATCTAGTGAACTTGCACCAAACTGTAGAAGTTAGACATCCACATTCTTGTCCTTTTCTTTATGTGTGTGTGTGTGTGTGTGTGTGTGTGTGTGTGTGTATGCATGGCTTCAGCTGGTTAGAGAGCCTCTTTGTGACTTCAGTAGCTCTTACTTATATAATAAACACATATTTAAAAGCCTTTTAATGTCACTTTTGTCCTACACCATCTAGTTTCTGCTGTGAAAATTACAGTGTTCTAAATATGTGCACCCCAGAAGTAAGAAATTTTATGCAAGTTCTGTCCAAAAATTTGTTTTTTCTGACTAATAGTTGTAATTTTTGCCTTGCCAGAAGATCATTCTTTTTCATCTTAATGCTTGCATTTTGGTTTATTTTCCTTTCCTGACTCTGAATTCACTAACTGAATCTCTTCCTCAGCCTAGGAAATCTCCAAGTAGTGCATATCAGCCAGACTCCTCCATCTTCTCCCACTTGAAAAGTTTGCTCCACACACAGGGCTGTACAGAACAGAGATGCAGGCTTTTGGATCTGTGAACCTTGTTACTTTCAAGGAAGGAAATCAAGGCATGGACAAATTTCCTATTCTTAGCCAGTTGCATTTTTGTGTTTTGTTTCAATTTGATATGAATGTTATCTAATCACAACTCTTTTTTCTCCCTGAATTTGTTTTCTTCCTTTCAGGAATCTACGTATATTGTACCTTCAGAGATCTATCCACGTTTTTCCTGATTCACTGTGAATCAGAGAGAACTCCATTACAGTTAGTGGTGGGATACATGTACAAACCAACTGAGTCAGAAAACACCCCAGTAAATTTCTCCCTGATTTGAACACATATTTATATTAATGTGCTCACAATATTTAGTGAATATTGTTACTTGGAAACATGTTTTCTTTTCTTCATAGAATATTTCTTTAATTTACTGTGACTAATTAAAATAAGACTTTTCTATTGTTATGTAAGGCTGGAATAAATTTAATAAGTATTAAGTCTGGTTTCTTAAGCAAGAAATATTCTGTGGTCCCACTGTGCATGACTGCCTTTCTTCACTCCTTGTAGGTTTCAAACACAATGACATGTGTCAGCCGAAATTACAGAGCAGAGAGATGTCAAAGGTAATTAAGTTCTGGCACGTTTTGTGATAAAACCATTGCAAGTGTATTGGTGAAGGAAAAGGAAGTGACAAGAAAGTATTGAGCAGAAGAGTCATATTTTTTTAGTTCTTGTGTGCCTAGACCTATTCCTCTAATTTAACCTTTGAAAAGTTATAGACATTAATTCACATCTTCACTAAACTTGGTTGCAGTTTCTCATGATATACCATAGGAAAACCAGAAGCTATGTAGAGGATTATCTGGATTAAATTCTGTGACTTAAATTAGTCTACATTCCAGGATTAGATAATTAGAATAATTTATTCAGGAAAAGAGACAATTTCTGTTATGGATATATATTCATATGTTTTAAGGGATGAAAATTCAGTTTAATTCATTTTTTAAGCACTACTAGAAAACAAAGATAGAAAAGTAATCCCTTTAATTTATCATGCCAGTTGACTTAACAATGGTATGTTTCTGCATTGCTTATTATATATGGTTATTCCTATGCTGTTATTTTTTGCTAGGTTTTGAAACATCATGGATTGAAATCTGTATTACTGCTGAAAATTGCTAGGGTCAATCTAACTAGAACAAAAGTACGAATAAGGAGTATCAGAATGTGTTCACTTTCTAACATGTCTTCCTTCTTCTGATTTTCCGGAAGCCATTCTTAAATAGCAAATCCTAAAGGAATACAAGATAAAGTTGTCTCTAAAAAGCTTTAGTACA
This sequence comes from Callaeas wilsoni, assembly GCA_013398955.1. Taxonomy (NCBI): domain Eukaryota; kingdom Metazoa; phylum Chordata; class Aves; order Passeriformes; family Callaeidae; genus Callaeas; species Callaeas wilsoni. The sequence goes on from VWPU01018039.1 coordinate 253,264, forward strand.
AACAGGATACAGACATATGAAATTGATTCTCTTTATCATTGTCTAATATAAGTGCTCAAATTCAATTGTAGATTTTGGCACCACAGACACAAATATTCCTGAATAGAACCTTCTCAAATAGTTGACATCTTCTTGACATACCTCTGCTTAAAATTGCTGGAATGGGCTCAACTGTAATCAGAGAACAGACTATCTGGAGATGTCAGAGAGGTCTGTGAGGGTAAAGACTGTGGAAAAATTTCTCAAATATTTATGTACAAAATGAATAGGTAATATTAATGCATTACCCACATGTGAAATGGCATGTGTGGTATATTGTGACCTTTCAATAAGATGTACACTTTTTCTCTCCTTGTAATAGCTGCATGCTTTTGAAAAAGGATGTGGCATTACTAGATGAATGACGTCTATCATATTCTGTACCTGGGATGGGGCAACCCTGGATGTATGGACAGGCTGGGGAATGAGATGCTGGAAAGCAGAGCCATGGAAAGGCACCTGGGGGCCCTGGTCGATGGAAAGCTGAACATGAGTCAGCAGTGCCCTGGCAGCCAGGAGGGCCAACCCTGTCCTGGGGTGCATCAGGCACAGCATCGCCAGCTGGGCAAGGGAGGGGATTGTCCTGCTCTGCTCTTCGCTAGGGGGGCCTCACCTCGACTGCTGGGGGCTGGTTTGGGTGCCACAATATGAGAACTATGTGAAACTATTAGAGTGTCCAAAGGAGGGCTGCAAAGATGGTGAAGGGCCTTGAGGGAAAGCTGGATGAGGAGCGGCTGAGGTCACTTGGTCTGTTCAGCCTGGAGAAGAGGAGACTGAGGACAGACCTCATCGCAGTCTACAACTTCCTTGTCAGGGGAAGGGGAGGGACAGACACTGATCTTTCTCTGTGGTGATCAGTGAATGGCCTGAAGTTGTGACAGGGCTGGTTTAGGGTGGCTATTAGAAAGAGGTTCTTCACCCAGAGAGTGGTTGGACACTGGAACAGGCTCCCCAGGGAAGTGGTCACAGCACCAGCCTGACAGAGTTTAGGAAGTGTCTGGACAATGTCGTCAGGCTCATGGAGTAACTCTTTGGGCTGTCCTTTGCAGGACCAGGAGCTGGACTTCAACTATGCTTGTGGGTCCCTTTCAACTCAGGATATTCTATGATTCTATCTTTTGTCCATTTCTCTGATAATCTGCTAACTTCCTTACTTCTGAGCAGATCTGTACTAAAGAAAGATTTTTTTTTTAAAATATGAGTAATTTAGCAGCGTTGAAATAGAATTAACTGATATGTAGTCAGAGTTACACTTGGTATCTCCACATTTCTACTATTGCAAAAACACAGTGGCAGCAGAGTAAAACCAAACCTAATTCAAGCAGAATGTTTGGCATTGGTCAATGATAGGAAACATCCTTTTTGTGCTCTTTCAGTACTATTGCATGTAGTGCTGACTAGACCAGTGCCCCTGACCTTGGCTGGGCACCAGGTGACCACAAAGCCTCTCTACCGTTCCACAGCTGAACAGGTGAGGGAAAATCAGATGGAAAACAACTAATAAATTGAGATAAGGCAGTTTATTAAAGCAAAAGTGAAGTTTGGATGCACATAAGCAAAGCAAAAAAAAAAAAAAATTATTCTCCATTTGCCATCAGCACGTGATGTTCAGTGTTCAGCTTCTTCCCAGGATGCAGGGCTCCAGCATGTGTAGAGGTTGCTCCAGAAGGTAAACATTGTAAATAACAAATGCCCTGCTTCCTGCTCCCCTTAGTTTTATATCTGAGTGACATCACATGGTATGGAATTCCCTTAGGCCAGTTTGGGTCAGCTGGCCTAGTTGTGTCCCCTCCCAGAACCTTGGCCACCCCCAGCCTGCTGATGGGGCAAAATGTTGAGAGACAGGGCTGACGCTGTGCCGCCTTGTTACACCCTCCATTCAAGTAGTTGGAAAGAGTAATAAGGTCTCTCTTGAACCTCCTTTTCTCCAGGCTAAACTACCCTGGCTCCTTCAGCCATTCCTCCCAGGACTTGTGTGTCAGACTCTTCCCCAGCTCTGCTGCCTTTGTCTGGACACTCTCCACCCCCTCAATGTCTGTTCTGCAGTGAGGGCCCCAAAACTGACCACAGGATTTGAGCTGTGGCTTTGCCAGTGCCAAGTACAGGGGTCGAATCCCTTATCTGGTGCTGCTGGCCACACCATTGCTGATACAAGCCAGGATGCCACTGGACTTCTTGACCACCTGGGCATATACACTGGCTGATATTCAGCCACTGTCAATCAGCACTCCCAGGTCCTTTTCCTCTGGACAGCTTTCCAGCCACTCTGCCTCCAGCCTTTAGCACTGCTTGGGGTTGCTGTGATCCATGGGCAGGACCCAGAACTTCGCCTTGTCAATCCTCATACAATCGGCCTCAGCCAGTTGATCCAGCCTGTACTGTGAAGAACATGCTTTAGCTTCCGGGTATGACTTTTATTGGGGTATTATTGTAGTTTGTTTTGCCCAGCCAAACAAGGAAAGACTTGAGGAATGAAGGAGAAGTGCAAAGCCAGTAAAATACAAATGCTTAGAAAAATAGGATCTTCATTAGGTCTCACAATACTTTTAAAATTAGTCATTCCTGTCTATAACGCTGAGCATTTAGGAAATATTTTCAGTAATTATTGCTGCAAAACAGATTGTTCTTCTCAGAACGCTTTTCAAATAAAGAAATAGCCTGCTCTGAAAAATAGGTGACAAAATAAATACATATAGAAACTTAGGCCTTATAAATACATAAAGTTTCATAAGGTATTTATGAATAAGCACATAGAGCTGGTTTGGGCTCTATTTAATATTTAGCTTCTAGGAAATAGGACAGAGGTGTGTCATGGTCCAACGCCAGGCACCCATGAGAGTTGCTCGCGCACCTTCCCCTGCCACAGCTGGGCAGTGGAGGGGAAAGGGGAAAAAAAGTTAACAAAGGCTTCATGAGTTGAGATAAGGACCGGGAGAAACACTTCAAGGGCAAAACAGGCTCAACTTAAGGTTGCAAAGTGAATTCATTACTAACAGAATCAGAGGAGGATAATGAGAAGTAAAATAAGCCCTTAAAACACCTTTTCTCCCCAGCCTCTCCCTCCTTCCCAGCGACAGTGCAGGGAGACAGGGCATGGGGGTTTGGGCAGGTCATTACAGAGATTTTCTTCTGCT